>QEPC01000842.1:1754645-1773968 GCA_003113815.1 Sphenodon punctatus
GGGGGGTGGGCTCGCCTCTCAGTCTGTTTTTAAACAAAAATCCAGGCTGGGCAGGGTGGGTGGGGGGTGTCCCCCCTTCCACCCGTGCAGCCTGGGAGGGGGAGGGGGAAGGAATTCATTTATTTCATTGAGTTCAATGGGGACACAGCGCTCCATTGAACTCAATGAAATAAATCCGGTACCGGTATACCGGATTTAATCCGGGAATCCGGTTTTTACAGAACCGGTAACCGGTAAATCCAGTAGCCGGTAATGGACCCGGGGTCCCACCTCTAGTTTCCATACTCCTAGCAGCAGCACCACAAGGAAATAAGTATCACAGAAGATGCAAGCAATGCCCAGTCAAAGATAACAGGCAAATGCAGTTGGGGAGGAGGCAGCTGAAAAGGCTGTGTTTATCTCTCTAGGAGAGGCAGGGGAAGCAATGAACTTTTGCATCAATCTCCAGTGGACATTAGCTTTGCCTAATGGAGTGGACAGCATGATAATGGAATTGATGTGTACAGCTTCTTTGTTTGCTGATGGATGGCCTTGCCTCTCTGCTTTTTTGGATGCTATATCTATAAATTCCCAAATGAGAAGCTACATTAAGATAAAGCCATGGTGGAGAGCTTCTGTATTAGCAATATTCCCCCCACTTCCAAAGTTCATAAACAGGCTGTATTTGGCCTGGAGGAGTAGATTGTCTTTCCTCAGCATGAAGTTCAAAAGTGAAGTGTCTAACAGCTGAAGCACTTGCAGCTAGAGTCAACCCATGCTGCGGGGTTGTCAGACTTGGCAAGCTAAGTCAGATTAGGCCTGGTCAATAATTGGATGGGAAAACTCAAAGGCTGTATTAAAATGTGGTGCCAACTCATTAAATGTGTCTCTTTCTTCTGAGTGAATGCCTGGCCAGTGTAATGGGCATGTGGTCGTATGCTGCTGCAGGTGTTGTTAGTCTTCAGATAGGGAACAAAATGGGGGTTCTGGTGGCTTTGGTAATTACAATGGAATATATTGCTACCCTGAATATATTGCCTAATTAAGGGAAACATTTAAGAACCTTGCCTAGCCCTTATGACCTCTACACTCTTCTCTAACTATACTAATGACAAGTTGTATGTCCACTTGAATGAAACTTCCACATTAAATACTGATTGCTACGCCGCATGTTGTTGCAAACAAATGTTTACATCCAGAAGACCACGGGTCTCCCACTGACAAGGTTTCAGTTTGCCATTCCTCACCCAAAACCATGAAGATAATGTAATGGGGTTACTATAGTGTGGTTGTCTTTGCCACCTTGTGAGTGGATGAATGAGTGAGCCTCTGTATGTTTGCGTGAGTGAAAATGTGTATATATGTGACTGCATATATCCTCCTTAGTATGTATAAGTAATGACAATATATTTCAAAGGAGGAACTCGAGACAAAAGAGTATATAAAAAGCAAAGATGGACTCAGGATGTTCGACATTTCTTATCCTGCTAGATCTCTCGTCTGCTTTTGACACCGTGGACCATGGGCTGCTGTTGAGATGGCTGCGTGACCTGGGGGGACTGTCCTTGAATGGTTCCACTCATTCCTCTCGGGGAGAAGCCAGCGAGTAGTGTTGGGAGCTGAAACATCTTGCCCCCGTGCTTTATCCTGCGGAGTTCCGCAAGGTTCCATTCTGTCTCCATTATTATTTAATGTTTATATGCAGCCCTTGGGGGAGGTTGTGAGAGGGTTCGGGGTGCGATGTCACCAATATGCTGATGATACTCAGCTGTACCTCTCTTTTTCAGCTGACCTAGGTCCTGCTGTCTCATTGCTATCCCAGTGTCTGGAGGCCGTGGCAGAGTCAATGTGGCAGAGCAGACTGAAGCTCAACCCCGATTAGATGGAGGTGATGGTGGTGGGGAGAGCGAGGGAGGTGTCGGCCTCCCTGATTGGGGGGGCTCACCCTCCTATAGCTCAGCAGGTTCGGAGTTTGGGGATGATATTGAACGCAGATCTCCACCTGGATCAACAGGTGGAGGTGGTGGCGAAGGCTGCCTTCCGCCAGTTATATCTGGTGCGGAGGCTGTGCCCGTACGTCTCCGGCCTGACCTGGCTTCCCTTGTCCATGCCTTCGTCACCTTGAGGCTGGACTATTGCAATGTGCTGCCCCTGTTCCTGTTCCTGTTTCGGAGGCTGCAGCTAGTGCAGAATGTGACGGCCCTGCTCCTATTGGGGACGGGTCACCGGGATCACATAACACCTGTGCTCCGAACTCTGGACTGGTTGCCAATAGTGTGCCGAGCCAGGTTCAAGGTATTGATCTATAAGGCCCTTCATGGTCTTGGCCCCTCGTACCTCAGGGACCACCTTGCCATCTGCACCCCAGAGCGGCTCCTTCGGTCTGCCAGGGGTGCCTTCTTGGAGGGCCCCCGTGTTAAGCGGAGGGCCACAATGGAGAGGGCATTCTCGGTGGCCAGGCTGCGCCTTTGGAATTCCCTCCAGGAGGAAGCTTGCCTGGCCCCGAGCCTTTTAACATTCTGGCAAGTTTGGAAAACCTGGCTGTTGGCCCAGGCCTTTGGGGAGGGTGGGAGGGTGGGTTAGGGGTTTTTAATCTCCTCCTACGCTTATTTATTGTTTTACCATGTGCCTAGCCCTGCTTTTTGTTAATATTATGATGACTGTTTTATATGATTGTATTCTTATGTTTTTAAAATTGTTAGCCACCCTGAGCTGTTTTCAGGAGGGGCGGGATATAAATTGATAAAATAAATAAATGATAAAATAAATAAATATAGGTGTACTTAAATTCAAAAGGAATAACAGATGATACAAAAGGAAAAACTAGTTCAGCTACAAATTGAACAGTATGGTAGAAAAGATATTCATTAAACAACATTCATTTTCTAAGTCAAAGCCTTAATGGAAACCTTAACTATGCTTTCATTTCTGGCTCAGTGGTCTCTAGTTACCCAGTTCAAGCCCCGTTCTGTCAGGTAGTGAGAAGACTCCAGAATTCAGTGAACGTTTAACCTGCCTCTTTCCTAAGGGGCCATTTTTATGCCAAATTTTCTGTATGGCTATGCCATTCTTGAATTAAGCCATTACATGCTGACTAACTAGTGAAGTTAATGAAACTCTACTCTATCAGAGATGATAAATATCTCAGGCAGGAAGAACTTAATAGAAATAGAGAAACCTCTAGTACAAGCTAAAGTAAATAATAACTAACCTCAGTAACAATGAAAAGACTTGCCTTATTTACTATCTCTGCTGGTCAGCATCTTGAAAGCCAGCTGTTTGCTGTTTACTTCCTATGCAAAGCTGATTGCTGACACACAGTTAACAAAGCCGGCTTCAACCAGAGACATGCTGTATGTGCAGAGTGGAACCATTCAAGAACAGTTCCGCTAATCCCTGCCTGGTCCCGCAGTCGAGTCACCAACAACTCGTGATCAATGGTATCAAATGCAGCCAAGAGATCTAACAATCAACAGAGTCGAACGACCCTGGTCCAACTCCCAGGAGAGGTCATCGACCAAGGCCACAAGTGCAGTCTCCATGCCATAACCCAGACAAAAGCCAGACTGCAAGGGATCAAGGAAGTTGATCTGGTCCAAATGCTCCTGCAGCTGTCAAGCCACCACCCATTCAATAACCTTTCCTAAAAAGGGAAGGTTAGAGATCGGTTGATAGCTGGCCAACGTCCAGTGATGATTTCTTGGGCAGGGGCTGCACCACAGCCTCCTTGAGACAATCCAGCACTCTGCCCTCCCCAAGGGAGGCACTGATAATCCCTGCCAGCAACAGCCCTAACGTCTCCTGGCTAGCCTTAACCAGTCAGGATGGGCATGGATCTAATTAGCAATAAGTGGCTCAAACAGTTCCAAGAGCATCCCCCACATCCGAGGGCGACACATCCTGAAATTCATCCCACAAAGCAGGACAAGAAGGGGCTTCTACTGCCTCTGGCTCACCTACTGCTTAAATATTTACGTCAAAACTGTGGTGCATTTGAGGAATTTTTTCCGCAAAAAAAGTCCACAGACAAATCAGAGCGAGCATTTGATGACTCTAAATCTAGGCAGAGGCAGGCTGGACTGACCAGCCTCCTCACCATCCAGAAAAGCTCCTCTGGGCGGGACTTAGTGGACACAATGAGGGAAGCAAAGAAGGTTTTCTTTGCTGCCTGCACCGCAACAGCATAGGTAAGTAACTAGACTCTATGCCGGAATTGGTTAACTTCAGCATGTGAGTGATGCCACCGTCACTCTAACCTCTGCCTTTTCTGCTTCATCCACCGCAGCTCCTCCGTATACCACGGGACCTGCCTTGTCAGCGATTTGGGAGCGGACACCTGGGGCCACACAGTCAATGGCCTCTGCCAGCATGGAATTTCACATGGTCATGAGGTCCCTGAGTGAGCGGTCATCAAGATCAGAGGAAACATCCCCTAGAGCATTCTGGAACCTTCCTGGTTCCATAGCCTTCAGGGGCAAACCAACCTAACTGGTTCTGCACCCTTCTGGGGGCTACCATGCACCAGGATACCAGCCTGGAGGAGATAATGATTCCTTCATATCAAGGACACTGATGACACCTCCCCCACCAATGGATCCCCTGCCTCAAGGCCTGTGCAAAATATCATGTCCAGGGTATGTCCTCCAACATGTGTGGGGTCCATCATTCTCTCAGACTACCAAATTACTAGAGATCAGTCTAAGCACATTGTGTCCCTGTCTGTAACTGACCCTGTTGGCTGAACTGTTACTGTGAACCCAGTTCCTTTGGTAGGCATATTCCCTTCTCCTGATAACTAAGCTATTTCCCACTATATCCGCACAAATATGTAGTGTGTGTGTGTGTGTGTGTGTGTGTGTGTGTGTGTGTGTGTAAAACGCTAACCATTGTTTCCTAGTAAATAATCTTATAGCTGTTTTTAAATGTCTGCCACCTCTCTCTCCCCCTCCCACCTTGTTCTATCCACTCCCACCCATTCCTTACCCAAATATACCTGCTCTACACTTGTTCAATTTATATATTTCTACTGGCTATGCTACATGTTTGAGGAAGGGCCCTGTGTGGCCCAGACGCTTGCTTATTTCCACCAACAGTTGGCCCAATAAAAGATATCATTTGTACCACTTTGCCCCCCTTCTCTTGAGACATCCAGAATAGCGGTCTCAAGTTTCTAAGCAAAGTCCCTTTAACTGGCTTCGCTCATGTCATGCCATACTCAAGAGAGTGGGCGCAACAAGATGGTTCCCAGGTTACTAGGCAACCCAGTCAACAAAGCAGAGGTGCTGCCGAAGCCAGCGGAAGCAGGAGGGAGGTGAGGTCAGTTCAGCAGCGTCCTCCAGATGCGGAGGGGAGTGTCCTGCCCAGGCGCAGTGCGTGCCTGGTGGAGCGCCGTGCAGCGCAGGGGGTGGAATCCCGCCCCATACAAACAACGTCCAGGGTGGGATAAAAGAGCCAGCTGGGCAAGCAAACCCCACCGGTAATCAGTCCTGAGAGGCTGGCCCCCACCCTGAGAGAGAAAGAGAGAGATAATTCCTTGTTCTTTGGTCTGTGTCCCTTGTTCCGGGATTTTCATACCCTTGTTGTAGTTGTAGTGAGTGCAGTGTAAGTGTGTCCCTGTGTACCCCTCCCCACGAGCTGTGTGTTTGAGAGTGTGTGAGTTTCTGTGTTACCCTACCCCCTTCCACATTACTGTTCTTGACCTATCTCCCGTAACCCCTGTCATGGATTTTCAGGCTGAAATGAGAGGAGGCTGTAGCAGGAATGTTCAATCAGGTTTATTCAGATACACAGCTGTGAGTCTCACTGGTATTTCTACCAATGGACCACACCTTACAGCACAAAGCTCCCTTATATACACAGTGATGAACAAGCAACTATACGTGGTTCAATCATGTTGATATAGATAACCATATCTGACAGAAAAATACTTCTTGTTACTAGGCAGAAATTGGGTTGCTGACGCAAGCAAGTTCAGTTCCTCTGAACCTAGGGATAAGGGGGCACAAGGGTGCAGCGGGATATCTGTCAGGAAATGTAGCTAACTACAAAACCCACATACACAGGAAACTTCAGTATTGGTGCTAAATATAGCTCATGAAGCTTTAGCAGACCAGCTGAGGTAGACATGCACCTTTCTTGCAAAGCAATAAGCTCTGGCCTAAAAGTTTGGTCAAGGAGCCATTTTGGGATTCTTCCATACCCCCATTCACCTCCCAGTGAGCAAGACCCTTCCTTTCCCCACCGCCTCCTCCCTCCCTTTCCCCTTGTCCCACGCCTCAGAGTCAGTGCCCCTGGCTCCCTCCTTCCACATACCAGAGCATGGTGTCCTGGGTCCTGCAACATCTACAAGAGTGCCTGTAAGTGTTTATCTGCACCCTTATACCCCTTCTGGCTATTGGTGTCCTCTCCCTCCCTGTGATGAGTCGGGTTGCCCCCCTTATTGGAGGGAAAGCCCAAACACGACCCCGAGGGAATTACCTTCACTCCGTTTGTGCCATCGCGGAGAGGTGCCTGCCACAGAACCATCCCTTCTTTCCCCTTCCCTCCATTCCTCCTCCTTCTCCCCCCTTCCCCGTAACAGAATTACCGGCATTAACCCCCTCCCTTCCCTGATGGAGACTGCGCAAGAGGTGCAGGAGTTATTGAGAGCAGTCCAGGCTCTAACAATGGAGATACAAGACCTCAAGGCCGAAAACTTAGAATTACGTAAACGTAATCAAGGGTAACAGGAAGCCCTGGGGGCCCCCGGAACTCTTCCTGTTGAGGTTGAAGAGACCCCAATGACTGCCTCTTCCCCACCGCCTTCATCTCCCCCGCCCTCAGAAACTCCCTTACCATGGGAGCCTAAGGATCCAAAGATCGGATACATTTTATGGCGACAGGAAGACGTGCCAAGGGTTTTTGGCCTTATGTAATTTGACCTTTCAAACACAACCTTTGACCTATGGGACAGACCAAGCAAAGGTTTCCTTTATTATTGACCTCTTGGGGGGAGGTGTGGCCTTAGACTGGACTGCTCCACTACTGGCATCGAATGACGCCTTATTGCAAAATGATGAGGGGTTCCTGAAACAATTTTGCTTCCTTTTCGAGTATCCCCACTGCGTGAGAGACGCAGAACAAGCCATACTCCATCTAAAACAAGGGAAGACCCCACTGCTTGATTATATCACACAGTTCCGAAAGCTAGCCTTTGACCTGGGATGGGGGGATTCCGTTAAATGAGGATATCAAGGATCAGCTGACAGGGGCAGCCACTACCCCAGTAACGCTGTAAGAAATAGTTACCTTGTCTCTCCACATTGATGAACGGCTAACTGAGAGACGCAGGGAGAAACAACAAGAGCAGGGTAAGGGAATGGGGTATAAGATATTTCAGGGTCCAGTGGCCCCAGTGGCCCCAATTCCCGCCCCCCCCCCGAACCAATGCAAATTGGAGTAGTTTGGGGACCCTTGAGCCCAGCGGAGCGAGAGCGACGTTGTCAGCTACGACTCTGCTTTTATTGGTGGGCAGGGTCACATTTTTCTAGGGACTGCCCCTCCAGACCCACACGCTAACGGTCCCTGGGGAAATGCAATGGGCCAAGAGGAGCTGGGGACCTCTCTGTAAAAAGTTGTTACCCCAGACAGTGGGCTCAGGGAGGACCCAGACTGGTAAGGCAACTATATGTGTTCCTTACCCTGCAGTTATCCATGCAGGCGTCCTTAGTAGTGAGGGTCCTCATCGACTCAGGAACATCAGGGACCTTTATGGATGTGGGGTTTGCCTCCATCCATTCAATTCCCCAGCAAACCCAAAGTTCCGTGGGGATGGTACAGACCATCGATGGTTCCCCCCTCGCTTCTAATTCACTCCAAAAGTGTACTGCCCCTCTAGTGTGTGCCATAGGGGCATATACTGAGACACTCCAGTTTGACATAAGAGCTTCCCTGCTGTTCTCCCTTGTTCTTGGCTTTCCATTGCTCCAGACCCATAACCCCACCATTGACTGGTCAGTCCATAGGTTATGGTTTCAATCCAGTCATTGCCAGAAGAATTGCCTAATTCCCCCTCCTGTGAGTACGAGTGTAAATGTGCTACAAACCCCAATCCCTGACCTCCCCTACCTTATCAGGATGTAGCAGGTGTTTTTAGCAAACAAGAAGCCTCAGAACTCCCCCCACACAGGCCTTATGATTGCCCTATAGAACTCCTGCCAGGAATCGAGCCCCCTTATGGAAGGATCTACAACTTTATCCCCAGGGGAAACAGAAACTCTCTGAGAGTACATCTGGGAAAAGTTAGCCAAGGGTTTCATCTGGCACTCCACGTCCCCCACTGGGGCTCCCCTGTTTTTCATCCCCCAAAAGGAAGGGGACTTCTGCCCATGTATCAACTACCGTGGGTTGAATTTGATCACCGTAAAGAACAGGTACCCCTTACCCCTAATACCGGAACGGTTGGGTAAACTACAGGGAGTGAAAATCTTTACGAAGCTAGATTTGAGGGGGGCCTACAATTTGGTTCGTATAAGGGAGGGAGATGAGTGGAAAACCACCTTCAGAACTCGATTCGGACACTTCAAGTACCTCGTCATGCCCTATGGACTCGTAAATGCCCTAGCCACCTTTCAACATTTTATTAATGATATCCTTCGAGACATTCTGAATATTTTTGTCATCGCCTACTTAGACGATATCCTTATTTTTTCTCCATCAATGGAGAACCATGTCCAAAATGTACGGATGGTCCTCACAAGGCTTCAACAATACAAACTGTATTGTAAATGGGAGAAATACGTGTTTAAGCTCCCTTTTCAGGGTTTATTATCTCGGTTGAGGGAATACAGATGGACCCTAGTAAAGTCAAAGCCATCTGACAATGGCCGGTCCCGGTTTCTGTAAAAGCACTGCAGAGGTTTTAGGGAAGAGTTAACTACTATCGGCATTATATTCCCAAGTACGCCGACCAGACAACTCTGCTCACGGCCTTGCTAAAGAAGGGAGTGAAGTACGAATGGTCGGAACCCCAACAGTGGGTGTTTGACTATTTAAAATGTGCATTTATGTCTGCTCCTCTGTTACAGCATCCAGATATCACCCAGCCATTTATTGTGGAGGCAGATGCTTTGGACATCACCATCGGGACAGTCCTGACTCAAATCCGAGGAACCAAAGGACTATGGTTACCCTGTGCATTTATTCTCGACAGTTAACGCCCGCAGAGCGGAATTACATGATATTGGATAAAGAATTGCTTGCCATTAAGGCAGTGTTTGGAACCTGGAGACATTTCTTGGAAGGAAGGCCACACTCAGTGGCCCACCCTTGTGTACACTGATCACAAGAACTTAACCTACATGCAAACGGCACAGATAAATAGCGCCAGACATGCCCGATGGACCCTGATTTTTTTCACGTTTTTGCTTTAGGATTCAGTACCGGCCGGGGTCCCAAAATACTATGGTGGATGCCTTATCCCAATGCTACCTTAAGGAGGAAAAGGGCGTGGACACCGAAGAACCCATTCTTCACTCCCTGACATTTGCAGCCACCTTCCCTTCGCTTCAAGAATTACAGGCAGTGAGTAAACAGGAGGGCCCCCAACCCGGTTATCAACAATGACAAGGACTGTACTACCATAAGGGATGGGTGCTTATTCCCCCTAAGTATAGGCCCCAGGTCCAGTGGGCACACCATGACTCACCTTTAGTGGGACACCCGGGCTATCAACGAACCTTAGCCCTCATACTGTGGACGTTCTGGTGGCCGGGATTATGGAGGGATGTCGAACGCTATGTTTGAGGCTGTTCCATGTGTGCCTGCACTAAAATCCCTCGACAATTACCCGTTAGATTATTACAATTAACCAAACCTCCGAAGGGCCCGTGGCAGAAGGTGGCTATGGACTTTATTGTTGGTCTGCCCGTATCAGGAAAGTGCAGTACCATCCTAGTAGTGGTAGATTATTTTACCAAAATGGGACACTTTGTACCGTGTGTTGGGGTACCCTCAGCAAAAACCACGGCAGAACTCCTCCAAGCTGTAGTCGGTCTGCACAGAGTACTTCATGAGATAGTCTCTGATAGGGGACCCCAGTTCATCTCCCATTTCTGGAAGGCCTTCTTCACCCTTCTGGGGGTCAAGCTGAGACCCACCACCGCCTACCACCCTCAGGCAAATGGAGAGGTGGAGCGAATTAACCAACATATCGAACAATAACTTTGCTGCTTTTGCTCCTACCTGCAAGATGATTGGGTAAAACATATGCCCCTCGCAGAGTTTACCTATAATAATGGACCTAATGCCTCCTTTGGAAATTTCCCATTCTATGTATCCTATGGTTTTCATTCTCCTCTCTATCTTCCTGAGGTGGCCATAACCACAGTGCCAGCAGCGGGAGCTTTAGTGACCACCATCAAAAAGGTGCAAAGAATCGCTCAACAATGTTTGTTGAAAGCATGTCAACGATACAAGATTGCCACAGACAAACGGCACCAGCCTGGCCCGGCCCCCCTCTTCAGGTAGGAGATTTAGTATGGGTACGGAGAAAAAAAGTATCCATTGTTGCGCCTGTCAGCCAAGTTAGACGATGCCTATATGGGTCCTTTTCCAAAAGCCCAGAAACTAAACGAGGTAACCTTCACTGTAGAGCTTCCTGCCCATCTCCGCATACATCCCTCCTTTCAAATCTCCATTTTAAAGAAGGCACGACCCCCTGTCCATGCCCTATAGCAAGACACCCCTCCTCCACCCCTCCTCATTCAAGGGATGCCTGAATATGAGGTCCGAGCTGTCCTGGATACCCGCCTCATTGGCTTCCGACTTCTTTACCTCATTGATTGGAAAAACTACAACCCGACAAAGAGGTCCTGGGAACCAGCTATATGAACGTTCATGCCGACACCCCTCCAAACTGGGCCTTCAGACCCTGGGGGGCCTGGACGGGGGTGGGTGGGTGTGTTCTGTCACGTCACGCTCAAGAGAGCAGGCGCAACAAGACTGTTCCCAGGTTGCTAGGCAACCCAGTCAACAAAGCAGAGGCATCGCTGAAGCCGGCGGAAGCAGGAGGTGTTGGAATGCAAGGACTGTGAGATCATTGCATTGATTGGCCCAATACAGAGTTTACAGAGGAGTGTGAGAGTTTACAGAGGAGTATTAAGAGACTCAACTTCTTCCTTGGCAGCATCTCTCCACTTGCACACCTCACTGGTTGGCATTTTTTGAACGTTTTGCCATGTTGAGGGCTCCTGTGGTTCCTCCACTTTTGCCACATAGGAGAGTCTCGCTGCTGGTACTCCTTTGTTGGGTCTTCCGGAACATCTCACTTCTGGTTCTGCTTCAGCTTCAGTATCAGTGTCAGCATCAGTGCCCCCTTCTGGTTCCGGTTGATTGAACATGGTCAAATCAAGTGTAGCTTCCTTCTTTATCTGCAATTCTGTAGTCTTTTTCTGTCTTGATGAGCTTGGCCTCATTAGGACTGGTATTTGATCAGTGCTTTCCTTTTCTTTTTTGTCAAAATAGACCACACTGCTTATTTTCACGTTTCCAGTATCCGTGTCCATTATTCTGTATCCCTTGCATCCTTGTGCATAGCCAACAAGTATCCCTTCTTCACATCTGCTGTTAAGTTTGGTCCTTTTGGTCTTTGGGATATAAGCATAGGCTTTAGAGCCAAACACTCTAATGTGTTCCACACTGGGCTCATTCCCATGCCATAGTTCATAAGGTGTTGCTTTCGCACCTTTGGTTGGGAGCCTGTTCTGCAGGTATGTGGCAGTCATTACTGCTTCCCCCCAGTATTTCTTTGACAGATTCGCATCCAAAAGCATACATCTCGCCATCTCTATTAAAGAGCGATTTTTTTCTTTCTGCTACGCCATTTTGTTCTGGTGTATGCGGGATGGCTGTCTGGTGTTCAATTCCTTTTTGCTTCAAAAAATGTTTCATCTGTTTTGAAACATATTCACCTCCATTATCTGACCTTAGGGTCTGAAGTGATCTTCCAAATTTATTGCTGACTCTTGCAACATGTTCCTTAAATTTCTCCAGCACCTGACTTTTCTCTTTAATTAAGTAAGTGAACGTGAATTTGGAAAAGTCATCTATGAAAGTCAATGCATACTGGTTTCCTGCAATTGTTTTTGTCTTCATAGGACCACAGATATCACTATGAATGAGCTGTAGGGGGTGCTGTGTGGCTTCCTCCTTGCTCTGATGAAAGGAGGGCCTAGTTCCCTTTCCTTTTACACAGCAAACACATCTCTCATCTTTAGTTGCACATGAGTTCATTTTAAAATGTTTAACTAGGTCTGGAAGTGCATGCAACACATCTGCATTTCTATGGCCCATCCTTCTGTGCCATTTGCTTTCACAGTTCTTATGTCTGCAATCTTTTGCAGCATTTGCATACTGATCCTGTTGCAAGCAATCTACCTTGAATAGGCCATTTGAATCCAGCATTCCTCGCATAAAAAGCTCCTTTTCCTTTGAAATTCTGCAATATTTCCCTTCAAAATGCACTGCAAAACCTTTCTGTACAGCATACTTGACACTTATAAAATTATGATCCAATTCTGGGACATATAGAGCTTCTTCAATGGTAACTTTCATTTCCTCACCGTTTCCCAGATGACATATGAGTTTAGCCCTGCCTCTTCCTTGACAATAAACTTTCTCTCCATTAGCCAATCTTATAGGAGTTCTATAAGTCCTATCCAGATCAATAAATCTGTCTTTGTCCTTTATAAGATTTTTAGTTGCTCCAGAATCAACAAAGAAATCATGTGAAGCAGTCTCACATTCTATTCCTTCCACATTTTTAAGTTGAGATGCTTTTTCCTCAACCAGGCTGAAAGCCCTATCATGGCTCCCTTTGTTCTTTGCAGAGGAGCTGGGAACTTGCTTAACTGGTTTCTCTGCAGTATCTTGCTTCCTGCATTGATATGCAAGATGGGTGATTTCCCCACAATTGAAGCAACACTTAACTCTCGCAGATTTTGCAAAAACCTCTTTATTTCCAGCTGCCTTGCAAGCAAACTCTGAAGGGATGTTTGGCTGTTCATTAGTTTGAGCCATATTAAATTCCTCAAGTTTCTGAATAACGACTTCCAAAGATTGGTTATCCTGCATTTCTATTATCTGACATACTGTTTGAAAAGTTGGTGGTAAAGAGTTCAGCAGAAATGCCACTATCAATTCATCTGGTAAATTCAGCTTTTGATTTTCCAGTCTCCTGACTAGTTCAAGCAGGCCATTAACATGAGCTGAAAAATCTTCACTCTCATCCATTCTCATATTACAAAGTCTTTTAAGCATTTGTATCTTTGATATATTTGACTTCCCTTGATACAGTCTCTGTAAAATTTCCCACATATCTTTTGCAGTTAACTTGTCACGTATGTGCACATGTAAACGCTGACTCACCGACATTGAGATGATTGCCATAGCTTTGTCATTTTTCTCATCCCAGAGTTCTTGTGCTGCCCCTGCATCTGTAGGTCTGTTGGACTCCAGCATTTTCCTTAGGCCTTGTCCTCCCAGTGCCATCCTTGCATTATGACTCCAAGCTTCATAGTTTGTTGCTCCAGTGAGCCTCTCTGGAATGGAGACCTTCAGCATAGAATCCATGGTCACAGAGACTAAAATCTTTCTTTTCTTTTCTGCCTTTAAGATTAATGCTAGCACTCAATTTTACTCACTCTGCGCTGCCTTTTGGGTGTCTGGGCCCATAACTCTGTTGGAAATGCAAGGACTGTGAGATCATTGCATCCATTTGCCCAATGCAGAGTTTACAGAGGAGTGTGAGTAACTAATCATCAATAAGCAGGCAGGAAGCATACTTAAGCTTAAGTAGCTTTATTAAGAAATACATGTAGAATAGGAAAGGCCTACATCTATACTAAGTCCTAAGACTAAGTGTGTTCAGGAGGGAAGTAGGAGAAGCTCTCTGAATATCTCTCAGACACAAAGAGATAAGACACATCCTGAGGAGAGAAGACTAACCAGTCAGGTCCTAGCAGGAGTAGAACAAAGAGGATGGGGGAGGGGTTCCCTGACCTGACTATCTCTACTCCTGCTGTTTCTAGCAAACAAGCAGGATAAGGTGCTTAGGGAAGATGTAACTAAGGAATGTATTTCCAACAGGAGGGAGGTGGGGTCAGCTCAGCAGCATCCTCCAGATGCGATGGGGAGTATCCCGCCTAAGCGCAGTGTGCAGAGCACCGTGCAGCGCAGGGGGAAGAGCCCCGCCCTGTACACACAATGTCCAGCGTGGGATAAAAGAGCTGGCAGGGCAAGCAAACCCCACCAGTAATCAATCCTGAGAAGCTGGCCCCCACCCTGAGAGAGAAAGAGAGAGAGAGAATTTCTTTTTCCTTGTTCTTTGTTCCGTGTCCCTTGTTCCTTGTTCTGAGCTTTTTGTACCCTTGTTGTAGTTGTAGTGAGTGCAGTGTGAGTGTGTCCCTGTGTACCCCTCCCCGACCTGTGTGTCTGAGAGTTTGTGAGTTTCTGTGTTGCCCTACCCCCTTCCACATTACTGTCCTTGACCTATCTCCCGTAACCCCCGTTCACCTCCCAGTGAGCAAGACACTTCCTTTCCCCACCTCCTCCTCCCTCCCTTTTCCCTCCCTCCCTCGTCCCACGCCTCAGAGCCCCTGCCCCTGGCTCCCTCCTTCCACATACCAGAGCATGGTGTCCTGGGTCCTGCAACATCTGCAAGAGCACCTGTAAGTGTTTATTTGTACCTTTATACCCCTCCTGGCTATTGGTGTCCTCTCCCTCCCTGTGATGAGTCAGGTTGCCCCCCTTGTTGGCGGGAAAGCCCAAATACGACCCTGAGGGAATTACCTTCACTCGGTTTGTGCCATCGCAGAGAGGCGCCTGCCATGGAACCACCCCTTCTTTTCCCTTCCCTCCATTCCTTCTCCTTCTCCCCCTTCTTCCCCATAACAGCTCATCAGAAAAGGCTACGGCAGAGATCAGCATCTTCATTTTAACACTGAAAAGCCTACGGCAGAGATTCCTAAACTGTGGATTGGGACCCCAAGTGGGGACAAGATCCTGACTGGTATTTGATATACTTTGCACGTCTCTGTAGCTGCCTGAGGTCACAGGAGCATAAAGTCGGACAATCCTCTGTCATTAAAGTCAATGGGAGTTTTTTGATTGACTTTAATGGCAGAGGATTGTGTCCCATGTCTCAAAATGGGGTAATGAAGGCAAAAGGTTTGTGAACCGCAGACCTAAGGGTCACATTTTTAAGCAGGCAGCACCCAAATTTGGGGGCAAATTTTCCAAAGAGCTCAGCTCCCACTGAGGCTCCAAAATAAGGCTCAGACTTTCAAAAATATTGAGCCTGCAGCATCTGCCATTGTGTTCCTCCAGCTAGATTATCAAATCAAAGGAGCTCAGCACAATGGACAAATGAGAACTGAAGTCTTTTACAAAATCTGGCCCAAACTCACTCACTTTTTATCCCAACTCTGTGGAAGTCTCTTTTCCTTTCTCTCCCACTCACCACCCAATGGCCTTTTCCTCTATGGAAATAGATACCAGGGATGTCTTTGTCCTTGTTTCATTCCTAGATGCCAAGAGTTTCAGCTCTTGTCATTGGCAAAGGCTATGCTTGTATGCATGGGAGGAAATATGCCAGAGCAAAGGGACTAATTAACACTGACAGAATGTCACGTTCATTATCTTTCAGTCCCAAATGTCACATTCTTAATGTCAACCTGATGTTATGCATGAATCCAAGACCTCTGGGGAAAGCCTACCTAAACTGACCACTCATTAATATGACATGAGTAGAACTGTATCGCTTTAATTTTCATATGAGTGGTATCTCTACGGCCTGTGGTTCTACCTCTGCTGTATCTGATGAAAAATTTGGTTTCTTCTACACTTTTGGTGAGCTTTATCTGGTAGAGATGCACTTCCCTTTCTCTCTAGAGAGATGGTTCCTCCTAGGTTTGTGGCTGAGGCAAGAGAAAAGCTCATTCAGCGAGTGTTTGTTGTATGCTATAAGATCTGTGGGCCACAAGAGGTCTTTGCATTAGAATCCGTGCATATGGAAGATGCCTCTAGGTGGCACTTTTATGCATTGTCTGTAAGTTTTGGTTACCCAGGTAGGGTTGGTGTATATGCTCATTTTTAGAGGCCACTTGTCAGAAATGCAGAATGCAGGGCTGCATTGGAGCCAGTGCAGCCCTGCAACTTGTATTTTTCATAAGTGTCCTCTAAAATTTGCATATGTGGCAATCTATATGCAGGGTTCAGACAGGAAGCTGGGAGAGCAGCAGGGGAGTTTGCGTTCTGAACTGGTCTCCAGTGAGTGTGAGGTATTGGGGGAGTTACAGGGAGGAGAAGTAGGTAGGGGAATAAGTACATACACACCCACATATGCGCCCTCGGGCAGCAGCATGGTAGAAAAGCGTCCCTCAGGGCTGCGTGCATCCGCCTCCATCTGGGGCTGTGGTGGAGGGGTTCCTGGGCTGTCAGGAATCTCTCCTCTGGATCCCCCTGTCGGCATGGAGCCGGGTGTTGGATCTGCCGCCGGCAGGACTGAGAATCCCAGGGGCGGAGATGCAACTCCTTCAGGACCTTGGCGGGGACCCCTGGTGGATCTCTGGAAACTTACAATCATGCGCCCCCCTCCTGGCTCCCCACCCATCAGCCCTCAGGCCCCAATACAGGAATCTGACAGTGAGAGGTTCTCTTTGAGGCACTGTTCACCCCTAGGAACTGGACATTTGTGCTGAGGGAAAGGGCTGACTGCCTGTTGTTTTTGACAACTCGGCAATCTACTCCACTAACTTATCCTCCACTGGTAAGCTGACCCACAAGATTTCCAGTAGTGTATGACAGAGGGATAACAGTGTTGTCAAAACAGGGCACTGGTTATGTTGGGCCTAAATTTCAAACACTGGGACAAATTTTGGGCTATTGTTCTCAGTGAAACTTCAGCACATGTTTAAATGGAAGCGCCTTCTTGAGTATTTCCCTAAATAGGGATGGTTTCCTAAGACAGGGCTTAAATGCTTATGCCACATGTAGGGAGAATCAGGCCTCATGCTGTTCATCTGTATTAATTTTTTTCTCTTCTACTTTCCTGCTTAATCAAAACGGAACCACTTTCCTGCTTAATCAAAGCTGAACCAATCACAAATCTTTGCTCAATAGACTTATTACAGGAAAGGTCCTGAGCAACATGTGTGTTGACTATGTATTAGAGACTGTTGGCATCCAAGTTGTGTAGAGAAACCCCATAGGGACACAGAGCAGTTGGTGGGGATGTGAGAAGACAAAAGGAGCCCTCTCTGGCAGGAGTTAAACCAGAAGGCTATGACTCGGATAAAGCCCTGCTTTTTTATATGCTAGAAAGCACGCAAAGCAGATTAATGGAATTGCTCACTGTGGTGTAACACTGTGGAGCCCATTTCTCTGCTAATGCACAATGTTAAAAACAGGAGAATATAGTACATCGCCTTCCAGGAGGGACACACTGTGATTTACTGATTAGAAAGCCCTTCATGGCCTGGGCCCTACTTATCTGCGGGACTGCCTCACTCCCCATGTGCCTGTGCAACCTTTGAAATCGTCTGTGGGAGCCTTTTTGGAGGTTCCCCAGGTGAGGTGGGTGGCCACCGATGTTAGATCTTTTTCGGTGGCTGCCCCTGTGCTGTGGAATTCGCTCCCGGAGGAGGCTCGGTTGGCCTCCACTCTCCTGTTATTTTGACGTTTATGAAAGACCTGGCTGTTCCGGCAGGCCTTTGGCGAGGGGTAGGGTGGGTGGGGTTGGAGGGGAGGGATTTTTTCCCCCTGCATATATGTGGACTATTTAACTGTTTTAATTGTTTTATTGTTGTTCGCTGCCTCGGGCTGCCCTGTGGACAGGAGGGGTGGAATAAATTTAAAAAATATAAATAAAATAAATAAATAAGTATGCATTTAATCCACTGTTCAGTGAACAATGGCCCTTTTCACACAGGCCGCGTCAGCATGGGGGTGGAGGTGCACCACAGTCATGTGCAGTGAGTGGAAGAAGGGTTCAGATGGGGCGCGCATGCATCCCCATGCATGGAGGCACCTTTGTTTTTTCTGGTGCCACCGTGCGTGGGGATGCATGTGCGTGGGAGCATGCCTCACCCCTGTATGAATCACACGGATGGCACCCACACTAGAACACCCAGATACTCTAGTGTGGGTGCAGCCCATGTGAAAAAGGGCCTAAGGTTGTGTTCTCACCTGCGGCGGTGGTGGTGGCAGCACGGAGGAGCCGGCCAATGGGAAAAGAGCCGGTGTGAACAGGGATCTGCTGCGGCTTCTCTCACGCATGTCAGGGTGCAAAATCCTGCCCTGACATGCACGAGAGAAGTCGCGGCAGATCCCCATTCATATCGGCTCTTTTCCCGTCGGCCGGCTCCTCCATGCTGGTGCGTCTTCCCGAGCCTCTCCCACTGCTGCCACCGCTGCAGCAGCTGAGAACGCAGCCTATGTCTCCTTGCCCACTCCCAGCTGTGACGACCAGAGAGATCCTAGCTTGAGTGTTCCTGCTCCCTGAGAACAGAATTGGCAAGACGCTGGGCTGCAGTTTCTAGATACTAGCCCAGCTGGGGGGTGGTTGTGCTTTCACTGTAACTGCGTTTGCACCAGGACACTGCAGGACATTGGCACTAAAATGGAAGTAGCATGAACAAACATATAATAGGATAGGGGGAATGTAGCAGGGCGGGGCCTGCTAAGGTGAGTCCCTGCAGGATCTCTCCCCAGAAATAATAATAATCTTTATTTTTATATAGTATCCCCCCACCATGGCACTCGGAGTGCTTTACATACAACACAACCTTTAATCCTCACAACAACCCTGTGAGGAAGGTTAGGTGGAGAGAATATTGTGACTGGCCCAAGGTTAGGGATGGACGAACGCGGTTCAGAAGTATCAGAGTTCAGCCCAAACTCGGCCTGTTTGGACGACTGAACCTGAACTCGAACATGAACTGACCGAACTGACCTCAATTCCGAACGTTGAAATGACCAAACAGTTCGGTCAGTTCGGATCGCGTTTGGGTGAGTTTGGGTGGCAAAAAAAAGGGTCACTGGAAGGTCAAACGTGACAGGGAGGGGTAGTCAGCTGAGGAGCAGACTTCCAGGCACCAGGGGTGGAGAGGCTTGCAAGAAACAAAACTATCTGCCTCCCCCCTTCCCAACACCTTCTGAGCTAGTCACTGTTCCTGAACAGCAGGCATTTCAGAAGGCTCCCTCTCCCAGTATTTCCCAGCTCCCCAATCCATTGCAATCCTCCTTCCATTTCACCCATCCAACCCATCTACCCCCATATTCTCATTCATTTATTTAGCTTAGCTTAGA
>QEPC01000842.1:1784943-1795338 GCA_003113815.1 Sphenodon punctatus
CCCGGCCCTGTAATTTACTCACTGGCAGCAGCTCCTCTCTCTCCTCAGGCTCCTCTCCTCCTGCTCCTGAATCCTGATGGTTGCGCGGGAGCTCCCAGGCCCACACTGTTCAGTCTGGCCTGGGAGCTGCCGCGCATCTGGCTTCCCCAAGTTCCCTCCCTCCCTCCCTCCCAGAGTCGAGTCAGTTTGACTCAACAGGGAGGGAGGGAGGAAGGGACTCAGGGAGGGAGGGGGAGGGGGCTGGGAGTTGCGCACGCGGCAGCAGCTCCCAGCCCCCCTCCCTGCACAGGTGGGACACTGGGCAGTTCATACCAGGGCGCCTGTATGCAGTGCCCTGGTATGGACTTTAGCCGTGCCCAGCCCCTGCAATGGAATAGTGCCCCCTGCGGCACTATTCGATTGCAGGGTCCCTTTATTCAGAATGGATGGCGCTTCTAGTCATCCATTCCACATAAAGGGAGAAAATGCCTCCCTTTTGTCCCTGAAGGCTTCCTTAGGAAGACTTTGTGTGTCACCGGTTGTGTGTGTGTGTGTCACCGGTTGTGTGTGCGCGCGCACACACACTCAGTGAGAATGCTCGAAGCCATCTCAAAGAACCTGGTTTAGAGCAGCAACCTTCTGAAGGTTGCTGCTCTAAACCAGGTTCTTCAAGATGGCTCTGAATATTCACCACAGTGCACGCAGCTGCTTTTTTTTTAAAGCACCATCTGACACCTGTGTTGGGGCCGGCTGGCCGGGGGAGTCCTGGGGCCAGGAGGGGGCATTGCTCCTGACTTCCTAGGGGGCCCACCACCCCTCTGTGTGTGTGTGTGTGTGATATTACCCCATATTCCTCATGGCCTCCACCAAGGGATGGGCAGACAGAACGCTGTTCGGATGTTCGGATGTTCAGTTCAAAACCCGAGTTTGGGTTCAGCTGTTCAGTTCAGCAGAGTTCGGTTCGGCTGAACATTCAAAAAAGTGCAATCGGTACCGAAACCAATTTTTTTCGGTATTGGTATTTTTGGCCCTGAAACCACCCCTAGCGTCCACCCCTGGTGCCAGGAAGTCTACTTCTCAGCTGCCTCCCCCTTCCAGTCATGTTTTTCCCACCCAAAGTCACGTTTTTCCCACCCCTGAACTCATCCGAACTTTTCCAAACTGTTTGGAAGTTCGAGCGTTCGGTTCGGAAGTTCGGTTCGGTCGTCCGAACAGGCCGAGTTCGGGCTGAACTCCAAACTTCCGAACCGCGTTCGCCCATCCCTACCTCCACCCTGAAATGGAGACACTACTGCTATATCCTCTGTGAGGCTAAGCCTTTGAGAGGGGAGCAGTGGTTTTTATGCTTAGGTCGCTGGCAATTTTTAATCTGCCTCTGTCTCCAGTGTCCACCTAAAACTACAACCAATAGGATTGAAATGGAGCAGAGTTGCTGACAGGTAGAATTCCTGCAGCTAAAACACTAGTTAAAACTCAGTCCCGACTACTGCTGGCTCATGGGGAATGTTCTCAGTCACAGGATAATTAATTACTTGCTTATTTAGCTTGGCAGGCATGATAAATACAGGAATTAAAATCACAAATGCTCATTGGTTAAGCTTCCAAGCAGAATTAGTGGGAGATTTTTGTTGGAGACAATTTTTTGTTTCACTAAAAATACAAAACAAAATACACTTTCCAGCCAATGAAAATTTCTATCATAAAAAAGTCAACAAAGATTTTGATATGAAAACTGCTGCCGTGCACATGCAGGCACACTGCAACATGGGAAATGCAGTTCACAAAGGAGTGTGTTTTGTACTTTGGTGAAATAGAATTGTAGGGTTGGAAGGAAACTTAAAGATCATCTAGTACCCTTGCACCAAGGCGGGATATACTTCCCATTATGCATTCATGTGAGCAAACAAAATTGGGGGGGCAGGGAGGTTTGCTTTCAAAAATTTTGAAGCTCCAAAATGAATTCAAATTAGGACAAAAACATGAAATATGGTGCTGGGTGAGGATCATGTTCCCTGGCCTGTCCAGCCCTATTTTGAGGGCAGCATGTTGGTTCCAGTATGTTGTTTAGTGGTCTGATTCAGGAGGAGACAAACATTGAGATGCAGTAACAGAAATTGGCTGTAATTAATAGTAATAAGGCATCAGAGTGAATAAAGCATATATTTGGATTAGGAAGCCGCAGCCCCAGCTGTTCACAAGGGGGCAGGGTTGGGGAAAATTGACTTCTGGGCCGCCCTGACAAGAGCAGGGGGTGGCCGATGGCTGTGCCAGTGGCACGTACCGAAGGGGCACAGCCAAAGGGGCGTGCCCTTTGTCTAGGCCCTTTGGCGGGGCCCAACAATGGGGTCCGGGGGTAATGCCAATATTATTATGGTATGGTGGCAGAGAGAATTGGTTAGTAGAAGGATGTACCCTCCTGGTGAGAGCAGGAGGGGAAGAGGGAGCCCCCTCCCCCAATGGCAGCAGGGTGGGGGGTGAGAAGGCGGTAGAAGGATGAAGTTTTGATATATGTTAACTAATGGGATAGGAAAGGGGAAGTTCCTGGGGGATGATGTTGGTTTTGTTGCTCTGCTGTATTTTGTTGTATTATATAATTAAGGTATTTTGTTTTGGTAGGGAGAGTGTGGTAAGGGGTTCCCCCCTCCTCCTGGTGAGAGCAGGAGGTGTGGTGAGTAGATTAGAAGAAAGTGTCTCCTTCCCTATCTGGTGGCAGCAGGAGGGAGGTGGATGGAAGTGGGGTAGGGGAAGATGAGATTACTATTGTGTTATATAATATGTATAATGATTTTAGATGTGATAGATCATGGTAATGTTAAGATTTGTATTAATTAGTATGAAGGGTAGATTGCTTAATGGTTAGTTGGACCTTATTGTATTTGTTTTCTGCCTCGGGTTGCCTGTGGCAAGAGAATGCGGGATACAAACAAAAAATGAAATGAAATGAAAAAATGTCCCAGGGGTTTCACTTTCTCAGTAGTTCTTAACTCAAGGGGAAACCAACAAGAGGGGATATTGTGAGAAAATGCCACTTGGTGTAGTTAAGCACATTTGACTATACATTCAAATGGAAATATCAGTCTGGGAATGGAGTGTTTTGGCCTTAGGAGCCCTCTCGAGGAATGCCGGGAATTGGTGCTGTGCTCCAAGTGATACACCACTATTGAGTTCAGGTGTAATAGAGGTGATTAAGGGAAGCTTTTTTGGTCTTGCTGCATGAGGTACTCTAAGTTGATAGCGTAGAAAAGTTAAATGGTGAAGAATCCGCTACACTCTCCTTTTCCTTCAGTCAGCAGTGGCCTGAGAAATCCCATCACATAGTAAAAAGGTCTGCATGCATTGTGAAATGGATTGGAAAATAAAGTTTTTTTAAAATTACTGACATGTTTCCAAGCCTTCTGGAGGCCATCTGGACTTTAAAAGGGATGTTATAACTGGCCGTGGCAGCATAGAGGAGCCCCAGGAGAGAGAGTGGGAAACAGTTGCTAAAATCACATAATTACCTTATGATCCATCCTAATCTAATCTTATCTAAACTACACACACACACACCCCTTCCTCATCCATTCCCTCATCTTCCCTTCCCCCTCCCCCATTCATCTCTTGTTTTCTGCCTATCCCCATTCTTACTCTCCCTGTTCTTTTGTGGCTTATATTTTCACTCTGTCATTGGATCTCAGTTTGATTTGATTTCCACCTGTGGACATGATGCTCTTTTCAACATTTCATGGATGACAAAAGTGAACAAGTCATTTGGCTGTTTGAAGGGGGAACTCCCTCAGTACATCTACGGAAGCTTTCATTACAGGGTCAACCTTTCTTCCTCGTTGTCATACAGACATAAATTGTTCTAAATGGCATCAATGATAACTGAAACAGGTTGGTCTACCTAATACGCCGGGGACCTACATATCGAAAGGACTGCCTTCCTCCTTATGTCCCTCCGCAACCTCTAAGCTCAGCCAAGAGCGCCCTCTTACAAGTTCCATCATTGATTTAGCCCAGGTCCATATGCCTGGGCGCACAGACAGGCATTCTGACTGCTCCACAACTTTGGAACTCCCTTCACTTGGAGGTTCGCCTAAGCCCTATTTTGAGGATTTTCTGGAGGCAACATAAGACCTATTTATTTGGCCAGGCATTTAACAAGCAGGGGTAGACCTGGGGGGTGGATTGAGAGAGGATGTATTATTAGTAGGGATGGGAACATTTATTTATTTATTTATTTATTTATTTAATTGCATTTCTTAGCCACCCCCTCATGCCCATGGCATCTCGGGGCGGCTTATAACATAAAAATAACAATAAGTAAAATAACACTAAAACACAAAAATGAACATAGCTAAAAATCCCCCTAACAACCACCCCCCCCACACACCTATTTTCCCAACCCCCTTCCCCTCCTCCGAAGGCCTGGGAGAACAGCCAGGTCTTGCATGCCTGGCAGAAGACCAACAGGCTTGGGGCCAGATGGGCTTCCTCCGGGAGGAAGTTCCATAAATGTGACCTGGCCACCGAGAATGCTCTCTCCATTGTGGCCTCCCACTTTACACGGGGGACCTCCAGGAAGGCACCCCCAGCGGATCAAAGGGGTCACTCTGGGACGTGGAAGGTGAGGTGGTCCATGAGGTACAAAGGGCCAAGGCCATGTAGGGCTTTATAGGCCAAAACCAACACCTTGAATCTGGCTCGGTACGCTATAGGCAGCCAGTGCAGGGTGCAGAGCACGGGAGTGATGTGTTCCTGTCGGCTCGTCCCCGTAAGGAGACGAGCTGCTGCGTTGTGCACCAGCTGCAGCCTCCGAACCAGCACCAAGGGAAGCCCCACATAGAGCATGTTGAAGTAGTCCAGCCTCGAGGTAATGAAGGCATGGATGAGGGTGGTCAGGTCAGGTCTGGAAATATATGGATGCAGCCTTCGCACCAGATACAGCTGGCGGAAGGCAGCCTTAGCCACCACCTCCACCTGTTGATCTAGGTGGAGATCCGAGTCCAACAATACTCCCAGACTCCGTCCTGCTGGACTACGGGAGGGCGGACCCCTCTACGAGGGGAGCCAAAACCTCCCTCGCCCTACTCACCACCATCACCTCCGTCTTATCAGGGTTGAGCTTCAGTCCCCATCCCAGAACCACCCCTATAACTGCTCCTCTCTTCTCTCACACCATCCTGCCCCTCACCTACTGGCTGATCCCCCAGAGCCTGCCGAGAACTCCCTCCCTCCCTTGTCCCAAAATATCCCTCCATATTCCTTCCCCAACCACCCCCGTACTCCCTGGGTCTCCCTCTCTCACAGGGTGTCCCCTTCTGCTGTCCTTTGGGCAATGCCCCCCCATCTCACCGGGGGGCAAAGCCTGTCCCCCTCCCACCCCTCCATACCCCATCAATCCCCTCTCCCCTGCATATCCCTCTCACACCCGCCCAGTGTTCTCACCACTCGGGCTTCCCCCCACATTCACAAGCTGCCACCATGTGGTTTCCCTTACTGGGAGCAATGTCCTGTCTCTCACCCAGGACACATGCTCCCTGCATTACCTCCCCCTCCCCCATTGTTCCCCATGTATACCCCATTCCGTTCCCCCCTGCCCCACAACATCTCCCCTAAATCCCCTAAAAGCCCCTAAATTTGGACTCCGTTTAATCCGAACCACCCCATTTTTATTGGTTTGGATTAATCCTATTCAGGGGCAAGAGGATCCTGTGCAGGCCTACCTAGGCATTGGGCACAGAACCGGATCATCAAAGGTAGGTAAAAACTGACTTTGAAAGCCTGTGTTGTGTTGGGCGTGGGGAGGGGAAGGGGAGTTGGATGCTGTTGTTGGCTCTTTGCTTCCCCCTATTCCTCCCTTCTGGGTGCTCTCCTTATTTCTTCTCAGTGCTGCTCTGGCTGAGTCTTGTGTGTGGGGGTGGGTGGGTGTACTTTTATGGCGGACTTTATTTATTTATTTATTTATTTATTTATTTTAACAACTTCTACCCCACCCCTCCTGCCCAAGGCAGCTCAGGGTGGCTTACAATAGTTTTTTAAAAAACAATATAAATATAAAAATAACATATATTTAAAATAAACATAACCACAATGGGGGACGTAAAAATAATCAAATCAACACACGCACCCCAACCCTCACCCTTCACCCATCTCCCTCACTGAAAGCCTGGCGGAACAGTCAAGTCTTACACTGATGACGGAAGGAGGGGAGGTGTTGGGTTTTTTTCTTGGCTTGCCCTTAGGATCTTTATTGGGCCTGCTCTGTATTTCCGCACTCGTAGGTGCTGTTTACTTACTGCCTGCTTGTCTCCAACTGATGGAGCCCACCCGCGCTCTCCCTGCAGCTCCACCCCTTCCAGTGGTCCTGCCCAATACTCTAGGCCTTGCTATTTTCTACTCCTGGAAGTAGAGAAAATAGCAAGGCCTAGATTGGGTCCCCCTGTAGTAAGGTCAGTCCTGTTCCTACTAGCTCAGGGTGGAGTTAGAAGTTCGGCAGTTCACCAGTGCTAATTCTTACTTCCCCACTCTTCTGCTGTTCATCTCTGAGCCTCACTCTATGTCTCATAACAATGTCATTATCATTGTCGTTATTATTAGTGAAAGTTGCAGTTTTGTTTTGAATGGAAATGGAGAGGGGAGGAGGGAGCAGATGTCTCGGAGCCCTAAAGAGGCTTGAACTCTTGAGCTGTACCTGTGTTGGGAGGGGCAAGCAGCTCCACAGTATCTACGGGTATCGCTGGCCAATGAGCAGCGCAAGCAGGCCTCAGCAGTCTCATGGCAGTCTGTGATTGCTCAATGCCTACTGCCTCCAAAAAACCAATCAGGGGGCTGTGGGGGAGGGCACTACAACCCTTTATAATGGACGAGCCATGTGTTTGCTTTCTGTTCTGTGAGAGCTCTCTGTCAGGTTGGGTTTTACAGAACTGGTGTTTGCACACAAATCTATTACCAATTCCTTTGCTTCCTCATATACCCTACCTTTTACCTTCTCCCTTTCCCTGCCCTGTACATTATAGATAGATAGATAGATAGATACTATATGTATTTAGATTTAGATAGATACTAGTTGTGTACAACATATATATATATAAAGATTAGATATTATATAGGTATTTAGGCTAGTCTATTTTATTATATTAGGATTATAGGATAGTAGGATTAGGTTAGATTTTGTGTATATCATTCATTACTTCGTTCTTTGTGCAATTTTGTGTACTTATAATGAGAAAGGGAAGGACTCTAGTTCAACCTCTGGGGCAGGTGGCCCTGGTAGAGGACGAGGCCGTGGGGGAGTTGGCAAGCCTGCTGCCCCTTCTGCCACTGCTGGCAGCCCACCGCCCAAGCTGAAGAGACCTGATTTTTTTCCCCTCAAGGCGGCAGGTCTTATCAGAGGAACAGGCTGCAGCAGAGATCCTGGGAGTGGCATCTAGTGCGGAAGGCAGGGAGCCCCAGCCTTCCACTTGTAGCAGTGGCACTGGAGGAGGGAGCCACGGGCAAGGGGTGTGCAGCAGTAGCACTACACACACAAACACACACCCCTCCTGAAGCACCGGCAGCAGCTGGCACTGCCAGCAGTGATTTTTCACTGGGGGCAGCAGATGATAATGTTATGTCCAGCAGCAATGATGATGATGTGGGTGCTGTTGTTGGGAGTGGTGCAGGGACAACCACCTCTCCTGGGCAGGCTCCTCCCTCTGATGCCCCCCTCCCCGGGATTTTGAGGATTTGGGGGAGGATGTATTTGAGGGCATCCTTTCCCACTTTGGCAGCAGCAGCCCAGCTTCAGCAAATAGCAGCAGGGCATCTTCTCCTCCCATTCTGCAAGGTGGAAGCAGCAGCAACTTCAGCATGGGTGGTGTGGAGCTGGGAAGCAATGAGGGGAGTGAGGAGGAGGTGGAGGAGACTCCTGTTGATGCCGATCCCCCTGTAGCAACATTGGGGACAAAGGCAGCAGCCCCAAGCGGTGGCACGAGGGGTTCAGGAGGGCTCCCCAGGGGGCCTGTGTGGGATCACTTCAAGGAAGTGATCCCAGGTGACAGAAGCCAGGTGGCCGGCCTTCACTGTGGGAAGGTAGTGTGCCGTGGCACTAAGAAGGGGAATCTCAGCAACAATGGCAGGAATTCTCACTTGAGGACCTGGCATAGGGCTTTGCTGCTGCAAGAGACATTAGAGAGTGTGGAGAGGAGTGGGTTCACAGCTGCAGCAAGCACGAGCAGCCGCAGACCTTCCCCCTCTGCTCATGGCAAGGGGAAGGAGGGACAGGAGCAGCAGGTCCCATCTCAAACTCCCCAGCAGCAGCAGCAGCAGCAGCAGCAGCAGCAGCAGCAGCAGCAGCAGCAGCAGCCGCCTCAGGTCACAATGGAGGAACTGGGGTTTGAGCAGTTGGGGCATGGCAGAGTGCGTCATCCAGCAGCAACCAAGATCACCAGGTGGATGGGGGAGATGATTGCCCTGGATGACCAGCCATTTAGGATTGTGGAGGACCAGGGATTCCGCTGGCTGCTGGCACTGTTGGCACCCCAGTACCAGCTTCCCTCACGCACCACCTTCAGCAGGCAGATGGTGTCCTCCCTGAACCAGGCAGCCAGGGAGCGGGTGAGGGAGCAACTGGCCAGGGCAGGTGGGGCAGTTGCGCATTTCACCACAGACATTTGGAGCAGCCAAAATGCACAACATGTCTACCTGGCCCTGACTGATCACTGGTGGCAGCTGCAGGTGACAGGAGGAGGAGCAGCAGGCAGCAGGGGCAAGGGGGCAGGGCACAGGTGGGCCCTGCTTCACGCCCAGGTGTTTGACAAAAGACACACTGCCATCAACATAAGGGGAGTCTTGGACACCATGGTGGAGGGGTGGCTAAGGGAGTAAAGTCCCATTCGCCAGGGGGTTCGTGGTAATGGATAATGCCACGAACATGAAGAAGGCATTGTTGGAGGGCGAGTTCCAGCACATCCCCAGCACTGTCCACGCCCTTCCCCCGGTGGTGAGGGATGTCCTGGACCTGGGGGAGAAGGCAGCAGAGCGCAGCAGCAGCCACCTTACCCTGTTAATCGAGAAGGACAGGAAGATTACAGGGTACTTTAACAAGAGCGTGAAGGGTGGTCACCTCTTCAGGGAGAAGCAGGTAGAGCTGGGGGCGCAGGAGCACTGCTTCGTGCAGGATGTCAGCACTAGGTAGGTGGAACTCCACCTATAGCATGATGGAGCATCTGGTGAAGCAGAGGCGGATGCTACACGAAGTAGCCTCAGAGGGGGAGATTGGGGTGGAGAGGCCACTAGGGCAGGATGAGTGGACAATGATGGTTCAGGCCGTGCACATCCTCAAGCCCTTTAAGAACGTGACGGAGAGCCTGAGTGCGGCGATGGCCACCCTGAGCCAGGTAACCACCCTGGTCCAAAGTGTCATCAGGAGGATGGAAGGCTTCCTGAGGGATCAAGGCGGGGGGTGGGGGGTGGAGTGACAGCTTGACCAGAGGTGGTGGCCCTGGTACAAAAGTTGAAAGAGGGGCTGAACAGGCATTTTGACCCTCTCATTAATAAGGAGGTATACATACTCTCCACAACGCTGGACCCCAGGGTGAAGGTGAGTGTGTCAGCTCGCACGCTAGACTTCACCCTGAGGAAGCATGCTCTGGTGGAGAGGATGCGGGCAGTCGAAAGGGTCATACAGTGGCAGCAGCAGCAGGGCAACCAGGAGGGGCAAAGCAGAAGCAGCAGCAGCAGCAGCAGGAGGGCGGAGATGCAGAGCACTCCCAGGTGCAGCAGCTCAGCCATCAGCCGCCCCGAGTGGACCACCCCAGGGCAGGCAGTGTGGGCACATGCAATTGGGGAGGAGGTTGGCAGCAGCAGCAGGCAGAGGAAGCAGGAGCCTGACACTGCAGAGCAGGCAGTGGCAAAATATCTCAAGGAGCCAGTGGTGGATTTCAGCAGTGATCCCCTTCTGTACTGGCAGAGAAGGGGAATATATGGCAGCCTCTGGCCAGGGTGGCACAGGAATTAGTGTCCTGCCCACCAACCAGCATGCCCAGCAAACGGGTGCTTTGGCAGCAGGGGACATAGTGAGTCCCACCATTCGAGGCTGGCTGCTGGGTTGGTGGAGCAGCTCATGTTCCTCAATGTCAACCTGCCGCTGCTGGGTGTCCCTGAACTGGCCTTGGACCCATAGTGAGGGCGGGGGCACCCTTGAAAGAGAGAGAGAGAGAGGCTCCCTGCTAATAGAACAAGAAAGAGGGAGACGTGCTCCTGCCCATGCTGTCACCCGCCATATATGACCAGAGAAACAAAGGCTCCCTGCTGCTAGAACAAGAGAGACAGGTTCCCCACTACTAGAATGAGAGAGAAGCAGAGAACCTCCCCGCTACTAGAATGTGAGACAGAGAGAGAGAGGGGCTGGGGGGAGAGAGAGAGAGAGAGAGAGAGAGAGAGAGAGAGAGA
>QEPC01000842.1:1797417-1827039 GCA_003113815.1 Sphenodon punctatus
GCCTACCTACCTTGAGCTCCGGGCGGTGGCGGCAGCAGTCCGGCGGCTTCAGCGCTGGCTGTGGCTGCCAGATTCAGCACGCTACTAGGCCTTCCGGGGAACTCCAAAGGAGCCGCTCTGGGGCGTGGAGGGCTAGGCGGTCCCTGAGGTATGAGGGGCCAAGACCGTGAAGGGCCTTATAGATCATTACCAAAACCTTGAACCTGGCTCGGCATGCTATTGGCAACCAGTGCAGAGTCCAGAGCACAGGTGTTGTATGCTCCCGACGACCCGTCCCCATCAGGAGATGGGCCACCGCATTTGGGACTAGCTGCAGTCTCAGAACTAGGAACAAGGGCAGCCCCACGTAGAGCACGTTGCAGTAGTCCAGCCTCAAGGTGACAAAGGCATGGACGAGGGAGAACAGGCCCAGCCTGGAGATGTATGGATGCAGCCTCTGCACCAGATACAACTGGCAGAAGGCGACCTTTGCCACCACCTCCACCTGTCAATCCAGGCAGAGACTCGAGTCCAACACCACCCCTAGACTCTGAACCTGCTGAGCTACAGGAGGGTGAACTCCCCCAATCAGGGGGGCCAACACCTCCCTCACCCTCCCCACCACCATCACCTCCATCTTATCAGGGTTGAGCCTCAGTCTGCTCTGCCACATCCATTCCGCCACAGCCTCCAAACACTGGGATAACAACGAGACAGCAGGGTCTGGGTCAGCTGAAAAAGAGAGGTACAGCTGAGTATCATCAGCATATTGGTGACATCACACCCCGAACCCTCTCACGACTTCCCCCAAGGGCTGCATATACACATTAAAAAATAGCGGAGACAGAATAGAACCCTGCGGAACGCCGCAGGACAAGGCGCGGGGGCAAGATGTTTCAGCCTCCAACACCACCCGCTGGCTTCTCCCTGAGAGGAATGAGCAGAACCATTCAAGAACAGTCCCATCCAGAGCCCCCAGGTCACGCAGCCATCTCAACAGCAGCCCGTGGTCCACCGTGTCAAAAGCGGCCGAGAGATCTAGCAGGACAAGGAATGTAGAACGTTCTGTGTCCATCTCCCAATGGAGATCGTCGACCAAGGCCACCAACACCGTCTCAGTGCCATAGCCGGGATGGAACCCAGATTGAAAAGGGTCTAGGAAACCAATGCTATCTAGATGCATCTGGAGCTGGATCACCACTGCCCGCTCAATAACCTTCCGTAAAAAGGGCAGGTTAGAGCCAGGTCAGTAGCTGGTGAGTGCGTCCACATCCAATGATGGTTCTTCAGCAGGGGGCACACCACAGCCTCCTTGAGGCTGGACGACATCCTCCCCTGCTGCAGGGACGCGTTAACCACCCTCGCCAGCACCTTCCCCAATGTCTCCCTGGAGGCTTTCACCAACCAGGATGGGCAAGGATCAAGTTCGCAACTAGTGGCTCGCACAGACCCCAGGAAATCCACTGCATCAGCCGGCGTCACTTCCTGAAACTCCCCCCACAAACCTGGACCAGACGGGGCCTCCATCACCTCGCACTCTCCACCTACTGTCCCCAACCCAGCGTCGAAGTCGCTTTGAATCCGACTATAACTTTTATATAAAACTTTTGAAAAACATGTTAAGGTGCCTTTTGGGGTATGGAAATATTGCCATACCGTGGACTTAATCGGCCTGGTTTGGCCATGAGACATCCGCCTTGATGGGCCTGGAGCAGTGGCATCCTCATCATCACCCTCTCTGAAACAGGAACGCATAAACCTCTACATAATATCATGCATTCATGGTGATGCCTCTAGTCCTTCCCAGACCAATACCCATTCTCCCACACCAAGTGGATGGATGGTGCTGTAGTGCTGCCTACTTGTCTCTCTCCCATGTACGCCACCACCACCTGGGGTGCTGTAGTGTCTGCAACTTGAGACTCTTGCTGCTGCTGCTGAAAGAGCCCCCCTCTCTGTGGTAGACCCAGAAATAAGACACGTGCAAATCCTGCCCTTCCTGGGGTGCTAGTGTTGGCAAGTTGAGACCCTGTCTGGCACGTGTTTGGGTGGGTATTGCGGCTCGTGCCTGACTTCTGGAAGAGCCAACCCCACCCCCCCTCCTCTGGCAGACCCAGAAATAAGACACATGCAAATCCTGCCCCTCCGCTGCCACCCACTGATGCTCGCTGTTTGTACGTGACTGCCCAGCCCACCACCCGCACACCAGCAAGCTTTCTCTAAAGGATAGTCTTCTTGTCCTCAAAGTTATATGGAACAATAAACAAAAATAAATTTTACAAACCTGGCAGCAGTGGCACCTCTTCTGCCCTCTTCCTCCTCTGGTGAGGAGCCCACCTCCACCACCTCACCAGATGGTTCAGGCTGGGCCTCTACTTGTTCTTCCTCCACCTTGACCTTCCTCCTCAACTTCATTTTTCTTTTCCCACCACCACTGCTTCCTTCACCTTCCATCCTCACGCACAAACCAAACCACACACACACACAGCTACAACACACACATAAGCTCACAACCAATTTTTCACATGAGCCAGACAGATACCACACATGACAACACACATGATCGAGATACCATTTCCGGTTTTTAGTCTCGCGAGATCATGAGACCAAACGATAACGATAACAAAAATAAAATCTTTGTTTGAAATCGGTATTGATAACGACAATAACAAAAACGACATCGTTATGACAGAGATAAAATGACACATTTTGATAATGACAACAATAACGAAAATGAAAAATGATGTGGGGCTCTGGTGCATATCCCTAGACCTCTGCACATCCTTGCCTTGGCTGCTATGAAAGACCACAGCAGGAAATAGGAAGTGTCCATTCAAGGTGAAAACGGCTTGGACCTTCTTATGATTCCAGCTTTTCCTGTAGCCCCAGTCTGTCTCTCTAGTTCTGCTCCCAGCTTCAGTCTATGTTTGCCCTAGACCTTCCTCCTGTCCTCATACATGCCCTTTGCGAGCTCATCTCTTAACTTTTTTCTTAAACCTGCTACTTGATCTCCCCTTTGAGTTAAATTCACCCAGCCTGGTTTGGCCCTTAGTCTGCATGCTCTGGCTTGCATCTTTATGCTATGCTGTAGTTCATCCCTTTGTTTGTTGCCTGGATGCTAGGAGCCTTATCCTGCAAAGACCAATCTAAGTACCTGACACATACCTCCCAGTGTTTTGATGGACAAAATAGGGTCAAGCCCTGTCCCCTTGGCCAAGCTCTATCCCTCAGCAAATAATCTCTCACTCACTCACTCACTCTCTCTCTCTCTCCAAGTGCATAGAGAGGGACAGAAGTAGTCTCCTTATCATTCCACTTATTTCTTGTTATTCCATCATCTCCACATTGTTCTCTCAAGTGCTTTTCCTTGGAGGCAACCAGAAAAGAAGTGCCAGAGACTTGAATACTAGTCTTTATATATATATCTCTTGAAAGGGGGATTTTGACTCTATGAAAAAGGGAAATGTCAGATATGGCTGCCAAAAAGACTGTCCCTCCTGAATAGGGACTGTTGAGGGGTATGCCTGAAAGACTGTCTCCAAAGCTCATGGCCCTGGCCAACCTTTGCCCTGGATGAGAATAGAGCTGAATAGGAATGACTGTTTCTGAATCATCAGTAAATCCGTACCTTTGGGGAACATTAACGAATGTTTGTTGGTGTTTCTGCATTCCACATTGTTACCGTGCTTTCAAAGTACCAAGTAGAAGAAGTACCAAACAAAAATATTCCTGAATGGGAACTGATGAAAGCGGTAAGTACTGAGAGGAAGCAGGAAAAGTAAAGATGCACGGACCATGGCGAGTGGCATTTTGCTGTTCTTCTAAAAGGGGTGTCTCTCTAATCTGTGGTTATAGCATCCTGGTAGAGCAGAGGCTTTCACTACCTCTTTTACCACCATCTATTTTATAGGTACTTGTACATCCTTTGACCCCAGTGTTCCTGCCCAATTACTCTAGCATCTCAACATCCCCCATAGTCTTTCTTTCCATGGTTTATCCTTCCATCTCTATTGAGAGAAGGGCTTACTCCCATTGTACCGAGGCCAAGAGAGAATACGGTTAACATATTCAGCCGCACCCCAAAGTGAGAAGTTTGGGTCAAGTGTCTTAAGCACTTGGGATCCTGAATTTTATTGACTTTCTGTGAAACTCTGGAGCTTGGGTGATGGGTTTCAAAGTGGAAAAGTTCAATTTAAGGCTCTGCCCTAACACCTAGTGAAAGTCATTGGGAGTTAGGAGATTAAGCACCATTTTTCAAAATCAACCTCTAAGAGCCTGAACCACTGTTGAACATGAGACTTAGGTGATTAAGTCATTTAATTTTTTTTTAGTGTGAGTGACTTGCCAAAGGTTGCATGGGGAGACTGGCAAAGCAGCACCTTAAACCCTGAACAAGCATTTATCACATGGATAAAGAGAACAATCCAGTCTCCAAGGTTATGCCATCAAGAAATATAGCACCACCTCCTCCTCCTGTCTAACTCTCAGTCTCTTGACAGTGGTAAGAATGGAATGGAGCATTGCTTTTGGGATACGCAGGGGTCAGTTCTAGCTGCTGAGGGAGGAGTGGTCGTTGTACCGTGTACAACCCTATTTTCAAGATGAACTGACAGATTAAGATCAAGAGCTGCAACAGCTGGCTCCAGAGAGCTTCCAATGACTGGTCAATGATGACAAGAGATGACAGCATACGAAAGGAGGAATTAATTATTGATGGGAGTAATGACATCTTATTAGAAAGTCGCAGGTCTTGAAAACTATGAAATCGTTCCTAAGAGATCAAACAAATGGTCACTGGGCAGGAGACAGAAGGTTGATTGGATAGCATGGTGCCTCTTGGGCTTTGGAGGAGGCTAGCAAATGCTGGTCCTATCATAACCACTGTCCAAGGAAAAGTCCCAATGGACTTGTGTCATTTCTGGGACTTTCTGTGTAATGAGATCAGGCATGTCAGTTATTAAGCAATGTATAATGCTATCCAATAGACCTCACCAGGACACCCATCTTGGATCTTTGCCTAACCCTGCATTATGGGGTAAAATCTTGTTCCTCTTGAAGTGAATGGAGAACTCCCTGTTAATTCCAAACTAACTCCATAATCCTGCCCCTATGATGTGACTGCAGAGAATGAAAAGACTCCCATCGACAGAACTGCTTATTGGATCAAGTCCTAAATGATTCAAGTTTTAGAAGAAACTTGGGTTCTGAAGTCCCTTCAAAAATTGATTTTAGGCACTTAAGAGCCTAAATCTCAAATCACTGTGATTTAGGTTCCAACCTCCTTTTGCAAATGGGGATCCTAAATCTCTTTAGATGTTGTAGCAAATTCACTCTTAGTTTCTCTTCCTGAAGGGCCTGTGCCTCAGTTTATCCCAACAGGAGGTAAACTCTAAACTTCTCCATAGTAATAAATATCACATTGGGAACAAGGTTCTAAATTATGGCACAGGGATCTTAGCTAGGAGGTCTTGATGTATTTTAAAGTATGTTGGGTTTTTTTCTTGTTTTTTACATGTGTAAATGTATTTGTGTTTATATTGTATATATATTTGCTTATTATTTATGTGTTTTTTTGTAATGGTCTTTTGGCTACACAAATAAATTTATTTATTTATTCATTCATTCACAAATATCACTTTGGGTGGAAACGTAGATGATGACGGAGCACCGCTATCACACCACAATCCTAGCTGGGAATGTGTGGCTGGCCAGCTTTGCCTCGTGCTGTGCTCAGTGCCCCCCAACCCCATGACAGGCAACCATGGTGGCCAATGACAGCCACCTTGCTATGGATGCTTAAGCAATGTCTGTCCCCAGTCATTGTCCAAGACAATCTGATTGCTTTCTGCATGTCTGCAGAGGCACGCTGAGGTTGGAATTTTCAAATCCATCTGAGGCTAAATTTGGAACTCCCAACACCCCAATTCATTTTCAGTAGGAGCTGGGCATCCAACACCGGCTTTGAAGATCCCAACCTAAGACCTTTTTCTGTTTACAGCCCATTAGTAATTAAGAGTCAGATTTTCAAAATTGCTCAGCAGCACCCATGAACAGGTTGGGATTTTTGGAAGATCAACTTCTATTTATCCAGTGCACTGCGTTTTTCTGAAATTCCAGTCCTGGATAATATACTGAGAGCTGCTGGGGGCACAGCCTTTCTGCAAGTCGGACTGTTATTTTGGTACTCCCATGGGTGTTGAAATCTCTTGCAAATGCTGCCTCACTGGAGCACCCTTTGAACTGAGAGAACTCAGTGCCCTGAGCTAGGCAATTAGCACCTGCCAAGATTGACATTTCTAGGAGCAGACAGGAAGAAATCCCTATTGTTAGGCTAAAATAACAGATGCACTATGATCAGGTACTTCTACCCCCCACCCCTTGTTTGTTAATCCCTGGCATGTGTATGGATGTCATCAGTGTCGAATTAACTCCACTGCAGTTTCAATCATCCAGACCTTTGTAGGCTTAGTGCACCCTGAAAATAGAAAATCCTAATAAATCTGAATGCCTGGGGTATTATTTATCACTCCTCGCTGCAAAGTAAGCAGAGGGAGAAGGTTCTATAATTAATGGTGGCCCAGGATGGGGGCAGGGAGGAGGAGTGTTATTGTAGAGTATGCTTGGCATTAACTGTTCTTATCCAAGATGTAGCAATCAGCCAGGGCCTCATTAAATGCTTTCCTTGGGCTAATTAGCCAGGTTGCGTCCCTAACAATGGGGAATCATTTTATGGAAATGCCATCAGGGAAAAGAGACTTCATTATTTCAGGGAAAGTCATCAGGACAATGAATGAAGAATACCCTTCCGTTCCTACACCCAAAATGCAAAAAACAGCACTCCAGCTCAATGCATCAGAAGTTCCTGCAAGTTAAGCTTAGGGAGAGTTTGATGCGGGGCTCTTTGGCTTGGATGTATTCTTTGTCATTTGTCTGTCTATGAGAAAATACCACTCACGGGAATTCCACATCTCTGTGCGGGTGAATACCTGCACATAACTTTGCTTTAACACCACTTTAGCATTTCGTATGCATGTTGCAGGGCTGCATTAGTGCCCTGTGCAGTCCTGCAACATGCATAAGAAATGATAAAGCAGTGTGAAAGCAGAGATAAAGTGTGAGTCTGTTTTCACTCTGACCTAAAGTGATACTGAGGCCCTTTTTACGTGGACCGCGTGGGTTGGGGTGTGTATGTGTGACAGTGTTTGCATCGGTGCTTGCGTGGTGGGCGGGGGGGCAGATTTAGATGGGCGCACATGCATCTCCACCCACCACCCACCCATCAGCAAGCACGGAGCAACTGCCATTTTTGCTAGTTGCTCCATGCATGTTGATGGGTGGGTGGTGGGTAGGGATGCATGTTTGGCGGGAGCGCGCACACACACACCATCACGCATGCACCCCCCACGTCTTTTACATGGGACTCATCCACACAGGAACACTCAGATTTCTGGGTGTTCATTCATGCGTGGGTGCATCTTGTGTAAAAATGGTCTGAGAGACTGAGGGCTTCCTCACACAGGGCTCCAAACCTGTGTTTGTGTAAATGCTCAAATGGGGGTCTGGCTACATGACAAATCCAGGGCAGTTGTTCCTCAACAAATTGTATTGTTTGCCCCATGTTGCTAATGTAATTTGTGAATACGTTCCCCCTACTGTTTCGGTCAGAAATCTGGGCCCAAACCCAGCCCAACTGTATTGGGCCTGAGCCAGGTCTGAAGCAGCCTGGGTGGGCCCAATGTGTCTTTGTGGCCCTACCCCAAGTACTATGACATTGGAAAGGGTTGGGGTCAAAACATTACCCTACCACTTTCCAATATGGCCTCACACCTCATAGAGCTGGGGTGGGTGGGCCCAGACCAAGCCTAAGGGGGTTGGCAGGAACATTCGGGTCCTGTCAGGCTCAGACTGGGTCACAGGTCTCTAGATCTCAAAGACGTGCAGGTGGAGCAGAAGCAGTGCAGGTTGTCCCAGCTCTGGGGCAGACCCACAGGCAGGTGGTGCTCCGGAACATGTAGGAGCACCCTCAGTGAAGCGGGCAGCCCAACCTTGGGGCATCGGCCGGAGGCCGGGCTGCTGTCCATCTACTCGGCAGATTGCCGCTGCAGCCCTGCTCTTGGCCAGGGAATGCCCTGGCAATGCCATAGATTTGTGGGTGGATATGGTGTGGAGGAGAGGGGGCTCCGCACCAGCGGATTGTGGGTGGCGGCAGCCAACAGCTCCATTTAAAATGGGCCCAGGAAGGGCTGCAAATGGGCAGACGTGGGACTTACTCGCGGGGAGAGCACCCTTGTGTCCGTGTGAAAATACCCATTGAAGCACAGGCGAAACAATCTGCCTCAGACCACCCAGGAAATACATAGTAGAACAGGGAAGAAAGCCTCAGTTCCCAAATTCCCAAGCTAGCACCTCTAGTTGCCTGCTTCTCATGTGTGGCCCAGCCCTCCATCCGAAGGAGCTGCAAAAGCTGAGAGAGCAACTGAGCAGCTCTGAGACCCCGTAGACATGCTGGATAGGAGAGCCTTTTCCAGCACAATTATGAACCCTAAGCTTCCCCCTGTGAAGTCAAGGACAACCTCTATTGGCTCCAGTGGTAGCAGCAGGAAAGGAGATGTGCAGGGGAGCCATGGGCTGCTCTCTCCCCACAGGTTCTTGGAATGAAATTAATATGCTTCATTGACGTAGGATATACCATGAATCTGTCCATCTTTAAGGGTCCCTCCGTTCCTGTGATTACAGCTCAGAGCTGGGTAGAATTACACATTCACCCTCTTTTATCTGCCCAGGATTCTCCCAGTATCACATAAAAGGAGCAAGTGAAGATACATTTAGTGCAGCTGTCAGGGAAATGCAGGCAACAGGCAAGGCCAAAGGTCTCTTTCCCAAGAGAAGTTCCAGTTGGCTTCCTTGTCAGACGACAGGGAAGCAGCTCTGCCAGCAGCTGTTGTTCTGGGGGCTTAGGCGACGGACTGTGTGTCATGGCAAAGTCAATTCATATTACCTTATTTATAAATCCCGCAGTCATAGAGCATCTGCAGTGCTGGAGCTGTGTTCCACCAACTGTGTGAGAACAGGCTGTCTAGGAAAAGAGGAGGAGGGTGCCTCTTCCAACAAAGAGAGGGAAGTTATCACGGCAAACAATTTTATATTGTGAAGAATTATATTCCCATATGCAGATTTTAGACTTCGCGTTGCATTCTAGACTTCTTAATTATTGAGCCACAGGAGCGGCTCTATATTTAAGGTGGCTGCATCACTGGGTTAAAATCAGGAACATTCTATTCACTATAAAATTGGGAGGATTTCGCCTAGTACTGTGAGATTTTGTAGGAAGCCTTGCTCAGGTGAGGGCTAGAATCCATCCAAATCACAGGACAATCAGTTGAAAAACTAGAAAGCTATAGATGTTTGAATTTTGGAGGCAGAAGGACATTTTCTCCCCTATACAACTCCCCCGCCCTCCCAATGGAGACTCTGTCCTGGGAGCAATATGATGAAGAAATCTATCAGTGCTCAAAAATTCAAGTGTGGTCTGAATTGATTTTGTATTTTTAGTTTTTGAAAATCTGTTGTATCGCTTTGAAGTTCTGATGTTTTGTAGTGCCCATTTTGGGAAATGGGGAGAGTGAGAAAAGTGGTTTTGCTAACTTCTATTGAATGTGAGGAGATAATAAACTTTTGAGAAGGCTACTGTTGTATGGACCGAAGTGGGACCTGAGTGACATTTATTGCAGGCTATTGTACGGATGTCAGTTTAGAGGACTTTATTGGACCCAAGGGGAGATTATTGCACCCAATTGTACGGATGCCAAGGAAGTTTATTGCACGTTATGGACGGGACAGAGCTGGGGCTGAAAGAAAACTCACTGGCTAGCTGCTTTTGTTGCCAAACAACTCCCCAGCAGGTGTACTGGCAAGGCACAAGGAATGCCGATTGGAAACAATAGCGACAACAGGAATACCAACTGGAAGTAATGGGGCTTTGGGAATGCCAGTAGTCCTTAATGGGCAGTAAACCAATACAATGGCAGATGTGTAATTGAAACAAAGGAAATGGGGGAGTAACTGAAATGCCAAAGAAGGTGGAGGGTGGGTCGGGGACTAAAAAGGCTAGGAGGGAAAAAAGTGAGACAGCCACGTAGAGGAAATGGAAAGATAGGAAGGAGATCTGGGTGGAATGACAGGTAGGAGGGCATTCAGAGCATCTAGAATTATGGGGGGTGGGAGATTGGGTTGAATGAGGGATATGAAACTACCAAGAGCAGCTGGAATGACATGGGGCTGGATGGAATGACAGGTAGGAGGTGTCAGAAATGCAGATCTAGAGGTTTTAGTACATTGTTGCAGTACAAACAGTATGTTCTGAAAAAAGCACATTATATTGGGGCAGGGAGGAGCTTGCTCTCTCCATCTTCAGTGTTGTCTCCAATCTGCAGAGGAAGAAGACTGGGACTGAAAGACCAAGGCAAAGTGTGGGTGCATGGGGCCTAAGTTGTAAGCGAGCACAATATGTGAAATGTAAAGGTGTAGCCACAAAAGCTGTGGGGGTCGAATCCCCACACGGCCCTGTGGTAGGCAAATGCAGCCGCCACACTGCAGGGCCAGTGCAAGAAGCTGGGCAGATGGGTGGCCCCCTGTGGGGCCGTTGTCAGAGCTACCGCCATGGCTGGGGTGTGCTGAGGTGCAGGCCACACAAGTGGGCGTCTAGCCATTAACGCAGCAGTGCACCACAGGTGACAGCACCCACCACTCAAAGGCCTGCCGTGGAGTTTGCCGCACAGTGGGGCAGAAGGGACTCTGGCACATGGTCAGCCACTCCTTGGGCAGCTTTACCCCATATGGGGAAAGCCTGCTATACAACGTGTCCTCAGATGTTTTCTGAGGATGCAGCGCATAGCTGTCAGCTGTTTGTCCTGCCATGGGGTGGGGGAACATCTGGGGGCAGCCGATCACATGATGCACTGCATTACATGGTCTGGCTGCCCAAACTGAGTTAAGGCTGTCCAAGGAGTGGTAGGTTCCCCAGAGCATCTTTTGTGGCTGTACTCCATGTCTTTACTGCGTACATGGCACGCAAGTTAAGGCAAGAACCTAAACTTACAATTTCCATGTTTTTGGAGTATGGCTGAATTTGTAAAAGCCTTAACTCCTCTCTGAAACTGAAGGTTTTTTTGTTCTAAGAATCTATTCTATACCAGGACCAACTTTTTCATTCCAAGATTGCTACTAGACCTTTCTTAGGGGTGTGACTTTTTGTTATTAGAATAATTATAACGAAAATCGTCATTTTTGTTTTTGTTATTGCAATAACGAAAACGACAACCGAGAATACCAAAAACAACAACCAAGAATACTGATATCGGTAACGATAACAGTATCAATATTGATATCAATACCAAAAACGATAATGAGAAACAAAAACGACAATGTCGTTATCATTTTCGTTATTAGTGCTGTGGCAGTTGGGCTTTGGAGGGAAAATGTGGAGAGGAGAGGAGGGAGCAGACATCGCAGAGTCTTAACAGGGTTGAACTCTTGAACTGTGCCTGTGTTGGGAGGGGTGAGCGCCAATGAGCAGCACAAGCAGGCCCCAGCAGTCTCATGGCACTCTGTGATTGCTCAATGCCTGCTGCCTCCCACAGCCAATCAGGGAAATCTGGGGGAGGATACTGCAACCCTTTATAATGGGAGGGCCAGGTTTTTTCTCTCCGTTCTATGAGAGCTCTGCTTGTAAGGTTGCGTTTACAGAACTGTGGTGCTTGCACATAAAAAACCTCCCTAGCCCTCATTGTATTATTTATTTATTTATTTATTTATTAGGTATTACCACCAATACCTTTCCTTCCTCGTACCCTACGTTTTACCTTCTCCCTTTCTCTGCCCTTCTCCCCCCTGTACATTATATATAGATAGGTAGTATAGATTAGATATAGATATATATTATAGACATATAGATGAGAATAGTTATATAGATAACTGATTATAGTTTTCCTTTTCCCTTCCCGTCTCCCTTCGATTTAGATACATATTAGTTGTGCACGGGAATTAATACCGATACCGATACCAAAAATTAATTTTTCATTTGAAACAGTACCGATATTGATAATGACAACAATAACAAAAACGATAACAATATTGATACAGATAATGAAAACTATACCAAAAGCGATACCAAAAATTATAGCAATGAAAACAAAAACGTCATTGTCATTAATACCGATAAAGAAAATGACATTTTTGAATAACGAAAACAAAAACAAAAACCAAAAACATGGGGGACTGGTGCACACCCCTAATTTCTTCTTGAAATCCCCATCCATTTAGCAATAGATAGCCAAAATCCTCTGGGTCTCTTTTTTTATGCAGCTCACAAACTGCATGTTGAGAACCTATTGTGTGATATCATCTGTGGAGTCACATTCCATAGCCGCAAGTATTTTGTGTTCTCTGAGCTGCTGTTTCAGGCTGTCTAAAAGATTCTGGCAGGCATTTGTTTATATTGTCTTATATCTCTCTGGTTAATAATGCAACCCAAAGGGATAGAGGTGGGGAACCTTTTCCCTCCTGCAAGCTACTTTGACAATGAGCACAGGCTCGGGGGTGGGGGTGGGTTGTCACGATAGGGGAATAAAGGGAAGGGTCTAGATCAGACCTATGAATATTCGCTACCGTTGAGTGCATGCCCTTCTCTCTGCTCATTTCCCCTGAGCTCACTCTTTCAGGGCTTCAGGGTAGGCATAAGATCCAAGGGGCAAGAATTGGAAAAGAGCCAGATAAAAAAACAACCAAGAGCCGTGCTAGAAACACACTTTTTTCCCCTTTTTAAATGAACGAATAAGATGAAGAAATGGGAGTGGCAGTGATTCCCATGAAATGTAGTCAGGATTCCTCCAGTTGTGAATCCCTGCTTCACTCTGTTGCTGTTTAAATTCCGTCTGAGCTTCATACCGCTGAAAACATTTGATGGCTCAGTTCAGGAGTGTGTCATCTGTTTTTCTTCTCCAGCTCTGAACCTGGCTTCTACCCCTTGAGAGAAAAAGGGCTTGGTTTTGCCTGGGCTTGCAGGGCAGTGTTGGTGTTTGTGTGTGTTTCTGTACAGAAATCCTATTAGGGGTTGCATGTTTCCAATCTCTGTATGGAGAGATCAGAAAATCCCCTCAGAAATAAAGCCCCCTGCATGCAAAAAAAGACCTCGCAGAGTTGGGACGTGCTCAGACCCGAGGAATCTACTGACAGCACACTCTGTCTATTGCTGCATATTCTATCAGCTGTCCATAGATTGCGGTGCAGGGCATGGGGTGGGGGTGGGCAGTCTTTGTAATAGAGATAAAAAGCCTTTGCATGGCAATGGAGAGATTGCAAATTGCAAAGCAGATCAGACTCTGCTCTACTCCAATAACCTATTATCTTTTGCACTAAATCATAATTTTGCTTTTCTTGGTGTGCAAAAGGGACATTAGGTAAACAAGAAGGTGGATGTGGGCAGAAGAAGGGCACCATTTGTAGGCAAGACCCCATGGCACTGCAGGTCATTCTGCACAGCCGACTGGGGTTGGTCTGTTGGCACTCTCGCTTCCTTGGCTGATGAAGGTTGGGAGCAGTGAAGCATCATAGAGTTGGAAGGGACCTCAAGGGTCATCTCCCCTGGATGCAGGATGACCACAGCATTTCTGACAGATGGCTGTCCAGCCTTTTTGAAAACCTCTCGCGATGGCACTTGTGACCTCCCTAGCAATCTGTTCCATTGCTGCACGGTTCTTATTGTTAGGAAGTTTTTTTCTGTTACACAACTGAAATCTCCCTTTCTGTCATATGAACCTATTGTTTCTAGTCCTGGCCACTGTAGCAATGAAGAGCACCTCCCTGCCATCTTCTTGGGAGCAGCCCTTTAGATATTTGAAGACTGCTATCATGTCTCTCCATAACCTTCTCTTCACTAGGCTGAACCTACCCAGTTCTGTAAACCTTTCCTCAAAAGTCTTGCTTTCCAGATCCTTTATCATATTTATTGTCCTCCTCTGAACCCACTCCAACTTGTCAACATCCTTCTTAAAATGAGGTGCCCCAAACTAAACATAATACTCCATGTGAGGTCTGACCATTGCTGAATAGTGTGGAATTATTACTTCTGCTGGTTTGGAAACAAAACTTGTTTATGTAGTTTAAAACTGCTAGGGATGTGCGAACGCGGTTCGGAAGTTTGGAGTTCGGACCGAACTCGAATAGTTCGGTCAACCAAACCGAACTTCCGAACCGAACTCGAATTTGACCGAACAGTTTGGTCGAATCTGAACCAGTTCGGAAGGCCAAAAAAACCGGTTTTGAATGTACGAACTTGGTTTGGAAGTTCGGAATTCGATCGAACTCGAATAGTTCGGTTGACCGAACCGAACTTTCGAACCGAACTCGATTTTCAAACCAAACCGAATTTCCGAACTTGGTTCTGTTCGCACATCCCTAAAAACTGCATTAGTCTTTTTTTTGCCACATCACATTGCTGACTCGTGTTCAGTTTGTGATCAACCACAATATCTAGATCCTTTCACATCTGCTGCTTTACTTTTATCTTGGTCAAATTTCATTTTATTAATTTCAGTCCAGATTTTCAGTGTGCTAAGACTGGGAGTGATGCAATCTCATTTATTTATAGCGACCTATGTGACTTGTTTGCCTGTGGCAGAGACCTGCTGGGAGAAACATGGGTCCGAGTCTCTTCTCACATGCCCTGGTGGGATCCAGGAAGAGGCATGCTGAAGACAAGTGAACTACATCAGTGCTGAGAGAAAGTGTGTTTTTAGACGGACTTGGGTGGTGGTGGTGGCCACGCCCAGGTCTGCTCCAGCTGCGGTGGGTTTACATAGAGATGGCCACCACTGCGGACTACAGTTGGCCCACACGGCACCACTTCCCCTGCACCATAGAGCTGTAGGCAGATTGCCAGCTTCTCTAGGCTGCTACCTGCAGCGCTATGGCTGTTGCTGGGGCAACCTCCAGTCTGAAGCAGAGTTGCAGTGGTCCCTATTGAACGTACACTGCTGGCACTATGTAAATAAATAATAATAATAATCTGTGAGTAGACGGACCACCGCTCCAACCCTGGGCGATGCTCCGAGTTTGGGCGGCCCACTCTGCTTGCAGTGCTCTGTGATGTTCCCTTCTGGAGCACCACAAGTGGAGCTGGCCTGCAGCAGGCAGTACTTGCTCTGTCCTGTTCTACCTCACCCCAGGGTGGCCCACCTTTACACGGATGGGCCACTTCCAGGAGCGGAGCAGGTGTCTGTCTAAAATCACCCAAAGTTAACCATGTGTGTGACTGGGGCAGTGCAGTGGAGAGGGCAGGAAGCGGTGAGAAGTGTGCTAGACTAGAGCTGAGGATGGCACCTGTCTGTGCAGGAGAAAGCTGGTCTGCAGGAGTGGATTTTACAGGGCTACCTCTTATATCAAGTGGGCATCTCTGTAGATGGCATAAGTGACCACAGCTAAAATAGTTGCTTCTACAAAATATGGGGAAGACATGTAAAAACGAAAGCTTCCAGGACCTTCCTTTCTCAGAGTCTCTGCAAGAAGTGGAGGAGGCTAGTTACACCATTCATCTAGCAGTGTGTTGGGGGAAGGGACCAGACAGGGAAGCTCTGGAATTCCCTTCTCCAGCCTCCACAATGAGATAGTATCTAAAAGTAATCTGGGGCTGCAGGGGCAGCCATACGCTAGAGATGAGAATGAGTTGCATAAACTTTATGCAAATGTATGCAAAACAGTAGTGCTTATTTTAAACAAAATTGGACCTGGTATCCCTGGTTTTAACCAATCTGTATCAGGGGTTAAAATTATATCTTCCTAGGGACAGAACATCCCACATCTGCCTAGTGAGGGGGCTTCACACACCCCTCTGAAGCCTCAAGAGGAAGACACTGTTGGGGACAAGTTAGTGGGCTAGACAGACATGGATCTGATTTAGTCTGGCAATTTCCATACGTATAAAACACCCTTAGCCAACTCTGACAGGGCATCAAGGAGTACAAAGACCAGAGTTAACAATCAATAGAGCCAGTCTACCCTTGTGGATAAGGTTTTGGACTTAGATCGGAGAGAACAGCATTCAAATTCTAACTGTGCTATGAACTCAATGCAGTGGCTTTGGGCAAGTTACTATCTTGCAGCCTCAATTTCCCATCTGTAATATGGAAATAATAATGACCCTACCCCACACAGGGTTGCTCTGAGGGTGAATTAGGTAAAGACTGTAAAGCACTTGAAAATTGAAAGTGATATAAAATGAATAATAGACGACAGTAGACACACAATATAAATGGGACCCTTTTAAAATTCAAGCCAACCACAGGGTGGGAGACCAAATAAAGAGCAAGAAGGAGAGAAACCTCCCCAATGTGGGTAAAGCAAAAGAGATCCTGTGTGTTATTAAGGCCCCTGCAAAGGTGCCTAGGGTAAATTCTTCACCATTTACTCCTTCCTTGTATGGGCAAAAGCAGTGCTTGCTTTGTGCCTATATTTAATTCCCTTGCAGAAAGAAAGAATATATTCTAATCTCTCCATGCCTTTGCCCACTGGCTTATGTGCCTTGGGGAGTTACAGGAATAGAATTATGCTTAGAAAACAGTGCCCTTAATATTCATACCACCCCCTCACCCATATTTGCCTAACTTGGATAGGGAGTAACAAGATAAAGCAACATAGCCCAGTACCATTAAATGCGAGCTAGAAACGGGGCGGGTGAAAACATAGGGATAACTCATGGTGAAACACTTAGCAAATGCACTTCAATATTCCACATGGATGATTCCTCATGCTCTGTGCTGTATGAAGCCATTCACCCTTGGGTAAACAGCTGTCATTCTGATTTGCTAGCATTTCACATTCACAATGCACTGGTGAGAAAGATAATACGATGTGCAGTACTTGTGCACAAATTATTCCCTCTAAAGGAGATACTCGGCCCTGTCACCATAGTATCTGGGCACTTAATTTGTAAACCTACTCTCCTCACAGCTTGTCTGGAAGTTAGAGAAGCGTTGTTGTCCCCAACTTACAGAGGAAGAACTGAGACGTAGAGAGATGAATCTGTTCACCATGGTCACGCAGGTAATGGTTTGGGAAATTTAGGAACTGGAAAATTTATGGCTATAGGATGTAGTCAAGACCATGAATTTGGCAAGATTTAAAGAGGGAATGGATATTTGCATTAGAGACTATCCCAAACTAGAACATTTCATGCTACTGTCGGGGGAGGAACATGAAATATTTCAGAACTAAAACCAATCTCTAATTTTTAGGCATTAGGATGAGATCATCAAGGGGGGTAGATTGTCCCACATCTGCCAAACTTGGGGGTCTTCTACCTTCCTGTAAAGTATTAGATCAAAGACAGGATACTAAATGGACCATAGGCCTGATCCAACCTTACATTTCCTAGGGTCCTTATTTGCTTTGTTTTTCAGTCTACCTGTTATTCTTAGAGCGTTTACTTTACATATAGGAACAGAGCACAATCAGAATTGTTTCCACACCTTTGCCACATCCCACAAATTGTTCCACAACTCTTCGGGAGACTGGAACATCTCTTTATTAATAACTCTTGGAGAGCTGAAAATTGAAGAACTCTGTTCTCTTGAGACTACATTCATACACAACAACAAATGCAAAATAATATTAATATCAATCATATCAAACAACCACAAAAGTAAGGTTTATTACAACTTGGTATCTCAGTGCGGCATCTGGGTTTAAGGCTTTGAGGGTAAAGCTGAAGAGGTGAAGAAACTTTAGCACATAATAAAGTTACACGGATGGACCTGGTGCTTCCTACTGGCTAGAGGAACGTTGGGAAAGGGCAGTTTACGGTGGGAACACGAGAGCTGATCCGTTACAGAACAGAGTAGCTGAAATGCAATGTGATGGTTGGGATGTGCCATCTTGCACTCGGCTGCCATTCAAGCACTGCAGTCTCTCCTTACAAATTCACAGTTCACTCTTAATTTAAATATCAAGTGCTTGTTTGGATGCCTGGTTTGGAAGCCAGGACTAAGTGCACAGGAGGGGAAATGGGCGTTAAAAAAATAAACACAAAGATGCACGAAGAGTTTTATGCTCTGTCACGACTAGAGATGAACTGAATGAGTTTGGCAAGTATGATGTCTCCACCAGGGAGAAAGGTAGAGGAGATGGCTACTTAACACACTCCCTGGACTCCAAAACTGAAATGATTCATCACCTGCTTTGGAGGCTGCTTTAATCTGTGGCCGTTTTCAGACGAGCGCGGCGGCGCCCGCGCTTGTTTCTTTAAAAAGCCGGCAGCCCGTTCTACACGAGACGCTGCCGCCGAATACGCGCATGCGCGGCCGACGCGCATCCATTTCCGTGCGCGAACTGACCGGGTCGGCGATCGAGGCTGGTCAGACGCGGCCGGAAATGGATGCGCGTCGGGCCGCACATGCGCGTATTCGGCGGCAGCGTCTCGTGTAGAACGGGCTGCCGGCTTTTTTGGAAACAAGCGCGGGCGCCGCCGCGCTCGTCTAAAAATGGCCTAAGACTTTGACTTTCTTTCCCAGAAGGCGTAGTTCCCCTAGAAGTTGTGTATGTGGGAGCTATGACCACAATATGCTCCAGAGAGTTCATCTTCCTCAGTATTGGGCCGGGTTTTTTGTTTGTTTGCCATTTATTGCAGCATATTGTATACAGGTATGTAGCCCCTCAGCTCATCTCTAGTCTGAGACAGAACAATTTGGCAGAGAAGACAATACACATTAGAACTTAGACCCATACAGCTGTGTTAATATCAAAGCCTGACTGAGCATGGTCAGTTGTACTGTGGACCTTCTTGGGGCAGTGTTTAGGCTTGCCACTGCTTGCGTCCATCTTTGGGCATCTCTCTGGTTTGCCATGAGCGTTCGGTACATTCCCGTGGAGGGGGAAGTAAAATGTTCCCTTCTGTTTGTTCACTTTTTTGGGTCTCTTTGAGATTTCAGTCTCTTTGTCTTGTTGGCAGCCAACATGGTTTTTCCTTTAGCAGCCTATCCCGATCTGGCCGGACGCTCCTCAAGAATTTCTTGAAGATGTTGGCTGTGAGGGAAAACTTTCTGTAGAACTCCTGGGACTTGCTGACTGACAGAGAAGTCTCATTCTTTTCTCCTTTTTTATCCAATTCAGGCAAATCCAACCAATTCCCAACCAAATCGGCAAAGATGTTGTCACCCAGGACCAGGGGCTGCCGGTTCCTGCTTTGAGACATCAGTGAGGAAGTCCAATCATTGGCCTCATCAGAAACCTGGCATTCCCTGCACTCTGATCTACTTCCAGACAAACTGGCTCTGTCCTGAAAATACTGACTTCCAGTTGTGCCCAAACTGGCTGACTCAAACGTCCTTGGTGGGCGGTATTCTGCTGTGGTCACTGTTGAGGAAGGCCCGTTAACACGATAATAGTCCTCACTGCATACACTTCGGAATGAGGAAGCCATGTGCCTATGGCTACTATCTGGCAAAGTGACAGGACCAAACAGGCTGGTGGGCTGTGACACTTGGGAAGAGCATGCAAAAGTTGAGGGACCACACTCCTCCACCAACCTTTTCTCCAGCAACTTTTCACTCGGTCTGCTGATTTCTTGCCTTGTCCTTGGCACCTCTTTGCTGCTCTGACAGTACTGGTGTTGGCCAATGCCTGAAACCTGGTTTCGGCTGCCTGAAATCTCCAGCTGTTCCAAAGCTGTCTGTACCTGGAGGAGTTTCAACTCTTGCAGGGCGCCCATCATGCAGTTCATCTGTTCATGCAGTCCGTCCCCAACCTCCTTCATGGATAGCTGTTAGGAGAGGAAAAGAGGACACAACATTAGTACCAAGGCAAATCAGGAAGGTTTCAACAGAAGAAAAGTCCATGCTAATCAGTCTCAGTGCCTAAGAAAAGCTAGGTGGGATTTCTATTTTATTTTGTAAGCTACCCAGCTGTAGTTATCAGGTTTTTTCCTTAAACTTGGCCAATTACTGAATTATTAAGACTGAAATTTCTTATTCTGGGTTCAGGAGACAATAATAATTATTTTTAAGATCCAAAGGGTATTAAAATTAGGTTAAACTAAACTAAACTTAAGGTTAAATTCTGAATCATTGCTCCTTTAAGAATGAGACGAACTGACAGAAGCATTTGAGGATTGTGCATGCCACACAAATAATCTGCTTCAAACAATTGCCTAGCAGAACTTCACAGTAATTGTACATGATGACTGGTCAGTTTAAATGTGGGATCTCAATCCTGAAAAGGATTACACTCATAAAGACCCACAGGAACTGTGAGGAGCCCTCCTGGTTTCAACTGGGATGCTGACAGTGGGTGTTTTTAATTGAGTGCCACAGGAGGGGTGTGTGTGTGTTTCTGTGGCTGCTGAGCCGTGTGGCTGCGGGGCGCCCACAGAGCACTTCAAATGAGTGGCTCCCAGCATGGCTGTCCCGTTCATAGAGGCAGCCACCCTGGCCCGCACAGGCACTCTGGATTGTTCAGGTGTGCGCTGTGCGGGACCACGAATGGCCGCTGCATGGGTCACGGGAGCACGCCTCCCCACGCGCACCACCATCACACGAGCAGTTGGACGCGTGGATGGAGGGGAGGGGGGCAGGCGTGGATGTGTCTTGTTTTAAAAACTCCCAGTGTATAGTGCTCTACAGAAGCACAATTCTTGGCAGGGTCGAGCCCTTGGACTTTTTCTTACTTGCTTTCTTACAGTACAACAAAAAGTGGGCTACATGAATTTTCAACCAGACCATGCAACCTGGTTTCTATATCTGACATCTCTGAATAAAGAAAATCATATTTAAAACCAATCACATCCTGTTACGTTGTAACCTAATAATTATTTTGAAAATAAATGGCACAAGTTTCTTGCCTGGAAAAAATATATATTTTGGCTTCCAAAGGCAGATCTGTCATCAGCACTTGTGTTTTCATCCTTCTCCTTTGCTCAAACTCTTGAACTTGCCATATTCAAATATGCCAGCTATTTTCCACAGCTTCAAAATTCCCTTCTCTCTCCTTTCACTCTGTTGCTCTCTCTCATATAGGAACCGGATCATGTTCCCAAGGCGGCATCATAAAACAAATGAACTATACTTTCCAACAGCTGCTCCTGCTCTGATTTTTTTTTTTCCCCCTCAGTTGCAGGTCTGGAGGAAAAGATGGCTCATTTTGATTTAGAGAGGTTTGCAGCAGAACTCAAGAAATCACAAGCTTTCATGTCCATTAACATTTGGCTTCCAAAACCCCAGTACAATCTTTAAGAACTATCTTAATATGCTGCTGTCTAACACCTGGACATATGGCTATGTAACCACAGATGATTTTTGGCCAACATTAGCTTGGTTACCTCCTGCTGTTCAGTTTGAGAGGCAACAAGAGAAAGATCAGTGGAGTGGGGATTAAAAGAGCTGGCATTTCTGTAACGACAATGCTGAAAATGTAGAAGTCTTCTACACACACAGACCCAGAGAGTTATCGCAAGTGTTAACATCTATTTCTGTTACTCCATGCCGAAGAACAGAACCCATTTCCTTGCAGGAAAGATACATACTGGCTGTCAGGTCTGGACACACAACATTCTCTTAACTTCTGATTACATCTGCAAGCCTCCCTTCCTGGCTAAGCACTAGTACAATCAAAACACAGCTACATCTACACAAGCAGTGCCCATGCCTTGACAATAAAAAGATCTCTTATGTTTCCAATATACAGAACCTGGGGCCATCTGTTCCATAAGCCTCAGACAAAACTATCACCTTACCTCTTCCAGCTTTGCTGTAATGCTCCTTGTCCTAACCTTTCCTGCCTTATTAATGGGAGTCCTTTTTTATCTGGGGCTTTGCAAAGCTGGCTTTGGAAACAGCTTGGACCCTCATTGGACACTTCCCATCAAATCCCCTCACAGGCAAAGTGGTGTAATGAAGCAATGATGAGTGACAAAGGGGCCTGTAATAATGACTGGGCTGATCGGAAAGTCAGCATATGCTGGATGGCTACGTTGTTCACCTCATTGATTCAATTAACTCCCCCCAAAATGGGGGGGGGGGGAGAGAGATCCTCACAGCATACGCCTCATGTGACAGCGACTCATTAAGCATTAATATTTCAGAGGCAGCATTTATCGTCGCTCTGTTCATTACCCCCATCGAAAAATCTCACCTCTCATCTCAAGAGGATGAGACATTAATAAAGAGGCACAAATAAAGGCAGGGGAGACCCCTGTGGCTTTTGTCTGAAAGGGCCACTAGACAACAGCCATTTGAAAGGAAATCTGTTGTCATCTATGCCCCCAGTTCTTGGCTCTGGTCAGATAGTAGAACATATTTCCCTAAATCTGTATTTTCACAAAAAAGGTTTCAATTCCCCCCTTCCCCCCTGAAGAATGGCATCAATTAAAAAAAAACCCCACTTTTAAACAACTCTGAACGCTAATGCTCCAATCCTGCAGCCCAACCCAGGGCATGCTGGGGGAAACTGCTAGGGATGGCAACTACGGGTACAGATTAATCTGCATGTGCCACATGCTCAGAACAGCTGCCCTTTTGCAAAATGGCACCGACACTGCTAGCACCATTTTGCAAAAGAGCTCCGCATGCACAGAATGGCCCCAGTGGCCATTTCGTGCATGCACGCTATGGAGCGAGGACCTCCACAGCGTGTGTGATGAGGGAGCCTGCTGGGGAAACTGCCTGAGCACCCCCACGCCCTCCCCGGACCTTCAACCAAGAGGCAGCCCACCCGACCTGCAATCAAGCTCACCCCAAGGCCGGTAAGTACCATAACAGAGCCCCGGAGGGTGGTGGGTGGGAAAGATAAGTCATGTGGATTTTTTTAAAAAAATAAAAAATAAAAATAATAAAAAATAATTATGAGTCCATACTGTAACTATACAAGTAATTAAATTCAAAAAAAGTAAAAATAAACCATACCTGTATCAACCTGTATCTGAAAACTGGTGTGGGTTGACATCCCTAGAAACTGCACAGTAGCCAGTCAAAGATGGCTGATTCTGAGTGAACCACATTCAGAGCTTGGCTACGCCATATTCTTGCCTGACCTAAGGACATCTGCTGATGGGGGCAGAGAGCACCAGAATGGAGTGGGGAACCTTTTCCCTCCTGCACGCCCCTATGAAAATAATACAAGCTCCACAGGCTGGATAGGAGTTGAGGGAAGGGATGCTTAAGGGTGTGGTTAGAGTGGGGGAAGGAAGAGCAGGGTGGGTCCAGCTCATGGATCTATGCCATCAATCCATCCCCTGTCCTTGAGTATGTGATCTCATCTCTATTCCCTTTGCCTGAGCTCACTCTTTCAGTGCTTGAGGGTAGGTACTGCATCACTGGGCCAGATCCGAGAACTGGAATGGAGGCAAATAAAAACAGCTACAGGCTGAAAGTTTTCCTACCATGCGTGCCAGGAGGAGGCATGCTCCTGGCCCCGCCCCTTCCAAGCCCTTTTGGGCAGAGGACAGGGCCACATTAGAAATGGAGAGGGGAAAAGGGGTTCCCTTGGCCCTGACGTGGCCACAACCCCTGACTGTTGTGATGTCATGACACTTGGAGAGGGGCGTGGACATGTCAGAAAGGGGCTGGACAAAGTGGATGCCCACCCCTTTCCGATGTCACGCCCTCTCCCGGAGTTGTGATGTTGTGGTGCTTGGAAAGGAGGCGTGGTCACATCAGAAAGAGGCAGAGCAAATGAACTCTTCCCACCCTCTGCAGCCACCTGGATTTAATTCTGCAGGTGTCCCTGTTCCTCACCTCTTCAAGTAGATGCAGGAGGCTGTAATGTTTATGAATCTGGCTCTGCAGTGCACTATTTAGATTGTAAGCTCTCAGGCAGGGACCGTGTCGCCCAGTCTCAAGGAGGCTGTGGTGTGCCCCCTGCTGAAGAAGCCATCTCTGGATGTGGACGCACTTGCCAGCTACTGACCTGTCTCTAATCTTCCCTTTTTAGGGAAGGTTATTGAACGGGCAGTGGCACTGCAGCTCCAGGCGCATTTGGACAACATCGGTTTCCTTGACCCTCTTCAATCTGGGTTCTGCCCCGGCTATGGTACTGAGACGGCATTGGTGGCCGATCTCTGCCGGGAGATGGATGCAGGATGTTCAGCATTTCTGATCCTGCTAGATTTCTTGGCTGCTTTTGAAACCGTGGACCATGGGCTGTTGTTGAGACGGTTGCGAGACCTGGGGGGCCTGGATGGAACTGTCCTTGGGTGGTTCCGCTCATTCCTCTCGGGGAGAAGCCAGTGGGTGGTGCTGGGGGCTGAAACATCAAGCCCCCGGGCCTTATCCTGCGGCGTTCTGCAAGGTTTGATCCTGTCTCCACTATTGTTTAATGTGTACATGCAGCCCCTGGGGGAGAGAGGGTTTGGGGTGCGATGTCACCAATATGCTGATGATACTCAGCTGTACCTCTCGTTTTCAACTGACCCAGGTCCTGCCGTCTCATTGCTTTCCCAATGTTTGGAGCCTGTGACGGATTGGATGAGGCAGAGCAGACTGAAATTGAATCCCGATAAGACAGAGGTGATGGTGGTGGGTAGGGCGGGGGAGGTTCTGGCCCCCCTGGGGGGGGGGGTCCGTCCTTCTATTGCCCAGCAGTTTCAGAGTCTGGGGGTGGTGTTGAACTTAGGTCTCCGTCTGGATCGGCAGGTGGAGGCGGTGGCCAAGACCGCCTTCCGCCAGCTGTATCTGGTGCGGAGGCTGTGCCCATACATTTCCAGGCCCGACCTGGCCACCCTTATCCATGCCTTCATCACCTCGAGGCTGGACTACTGCAATGTGCTCTACGTGGGACTTCCCTTGTTTCTGGTTTGAAGGCTGCAGCTGGTGCAGAATGTGGTGGCCCGTCTCCTTATGGGAACTGGGCGACGGGAGCACATAACACTAGTGCTCCGTGCTCTGCACTGGCTGCCTATAGCGTACCGAGCCAGATTCAAGGTGTTGGTATTGATCTATAAAGCCCTGCACGGTTTGGGTCCCTCATACCTCGTGGACCGTCTCACCCTCCATGCCTCAGAGCGATCCCTTCGGTCTGCTGGGGGCACCTTCTTGGAGGTCCCCCGGGTGAGCTGGGGGGCCACAATGGAGAGGGCGTTCTCAGTGGCCGGGCCGCAACTGTGGAACTCCCTCCCGGAGGAAGCCCGCCTGGCTCCAGGTCTGCTGGCGTTTCGTCGAGCCTGCAAGACCTGGCTGTTCGCCCAGGCCTGAGTTGGGGAGGGTTGGGTAGTTGGGGATATTGGTGATGTGTGTGTGTGTGTGTGTGTGTGTGTGTGTGCGGGGGGCGGGTTGGATGGTAGTGTGTTTAATTTCTTTGTTGATGGTTTTAAAATATTTTTTATTGTTATTGTACTGTTGTGAGCTGCCCCGAGATGCCGTAGGCATGAGGGGGCGGCTAAAAAATGTTTTAAAATAAATAAATATAAATAAATAATTCTCTGTAAAGTGCCAGGTACATTGCTGGTGCTATATAAAAGCTTATAATAATAATAACGTGCAACGTCTAAGGGTTTGATCCAAAGATTTGTCATATAGTGTAGGAATAGCTCGCTACCCAATGTGAGCACTGTCTGATTGCAAAAAGCAGAGGGCTCCAGCAAAAGAGTTGGAGGAAATGTATATCCATATCGAGACCTTCTTCGCTTGCCTGTCATTAAACAAAGACTTTAAAGCACACTCTGCCAGAAGGTGATAGTTCCTGCCATGCGCTCTGTGCCAGCCTGGGGAAGGAGTGAGGAAGCAGGATGCCATGCCCTCAGTGCTCCAGTCATGTCTTATCCCTGTTCCATGGCCATCCCCTACCCCAGCCATTCCCCACATGGCCAAGCCCTTTCACCTCCCCGCTTGGGACACAGTAGTAAGAAGTGGCAGCCCTGCAGAGAGGGCACCACATCAGGTCTCATTACGGAGAAAGGGGTAGAGAATCCAGCTGCTGTTCTTTGTGATATGGCAAATGCCCACACACCTCCCCCCACAGACTAAGGGCTCTGCACTGCCCAGAATTTTAAGCCTAACATAATATCCACTCCCTCCAAGATAGGTATGTATCAATCATGCTTGATAGAGGGATAAACTGCATCATGGATAGGCTTGGTGCCCTTCTCTGGTGTCATTTGTACTGCTAATATGCTAGACTATCAAAGCTGACACACTGCATTTGCCTTTCACCATCTGTGAAGTCAGTTCTTGTTTGGCATACCATTTGGGCCAGTAGAAACTGAGTGATTGGGGTTGTTTTCTGTTTGCAATGCTGTAGCAGGATGAGCTGGCTCTGGAGGGGTTAAAGGGCTCAGCTCTCCTGTGCCAGGCCAGCTAAAAAGCTCAGGTGCACTATGGGAATGGGAGACGTCTGCTGACCACAGGGGTGGGGAAAGAAAAACCCACAGTCCAGAGAGCAGCCAGACCGGGGTACTGCTTGTTCTGTACTTGGACAAAGTAGGGTAGAATCCTGTTCTAGGCTGTTGGGGAGAGTGGTCATGTTGTCTTTGGGTGTAAACAGGGCCGGCCTTAGCTTAAGCGGGGCTCAGGGTGGGAAAGAAATGTGGGGCCCCAAAGCCGCCACCGGGCCTAGGGGTGCTCCCTGGCCCAGAGGCGGCGTGCTACCCGGGCCTGAGCTCAGGAGTGGGCGGAGGGGCACTCCCCTCTGCCCATCCCCAAGCCTGAGCAGCCGTTCGGATTCCAAATTGGATCACTTACCTGATCCGCTGCCACCGTCGCCACCACCTCCGGCCTTGGAGCTTCAGGCAGGGCAGGCACTGTGGCAGTAGGTTAAATCTGCTGCCGCGCTGGCCGCCGCCACCGGAAATTCCGCTGAAGCAGAGGCCCCGCCTCTCCCTCATTTCCCCTGGCTGAAACAGCCAGGCAGCGGAGGGGGCCAGCGTCGTGAGGGAGAGGCGGGACTTTTGCCTGCTTCTCCCTCACTTCCGGCGGAAGTGAGGGAAGATGCAGAGGTCCCGCCTCTCCCTCCCTCTGTGGGTGCCCCCTCTGCCTGTCAGTCTCTCAGCCAGGGGAAATGAGGGAGAGGCGGGGTCTCTGCCTCTCTCTCCCTCACTTCCCCTGGCTGAGACTGTGACAGGCAGCAGAAGGGGGGGGCACAGAGTGTGGGAGAGGTCAGGCCTCTGCCTCTCCCTCACTCTTGCTGGCCCCCTCCGCTGCCTGTCAGTCGGAGTCGGCCAGGGGCCCTGCGCTCGGGGTCCCCAGCTCCTGGCCACTGTCAGGCTGGGAGCTTGGGACCCTGAGTGCGGGGGCTCCCCCAGGAGTGGGGCCTTGGGCGGCTGCCCCGAGCCACCCCATAGGACCAGCCCTGGGTGTAAACAGTTGGACACGGAGGCTGCCCACCCCTGGAGCTGCTCTGGGAGTACACTCCCATGTCCACCTGCTTCCAGCCCTGCCTGGGTCTGCTTTAAGACAGGCGGTTTCCCTGGGCAATGGGCTGCCTGCACAGCATGCCCCCCCCCTCCCAAACCATAGACTTGTGGGAGGGCGACAGCAACTCCATGGCGCTGACTGGGGCAATGGCTGGCCGGGCGTGGACTGGAGCTGCACCATGGATCTGCCCATCAGACGGACAGCAGCTCCACTTTTGGCTGTTGCCCTGGGGTTGGCCGGCCCACTCTGCACAGCATGCTCTGGGATGTTCTGGAGCACTGCCAGTTTGAACATCTGGCACCCGCTCTCTACATGGATAGGCCAACCCAGGGGTGAAGCAGGCTGGTGAGGGCAGCAGCTCAAAAAGCACCCTTTGTGTTGAACTAAGAACTGTTCATCGAAGATTGGTGGAAAAGAAGCCCTGCCAGAAAGAGGCTAGAGAACGTATGCAGGAATGAGTCTGGGTGTTTGTGAGAAGAGGCAGACTATAGACTCTCCCACATGTGCCTCCCCACAAAAGTTAAAGGGTTGGAAGTATTTTGCATAGGCTTCAGAGAAAGGTTTAAATTTGGTTTAAGTAGACCCCCCTCCTCCCTCGTTTCATCCAAATAAGTTTTATTTCTGAACCCTTTGTCTGGTCCAAACTACCTGAAAACCTCTTCCTTAGCTGACTTTTTTTTTTTTAAAGGATATGGAGTGTGTCAGTATAGGGTTGCCAACTGCAAATGTTCAGAACTAGTCAATCAGCTCCATCCTCTAATCATGAGATTTTGTATACATCTCCCCAAATCACAAGATTTTAAATGCAGTAATGGGTCTTTAAAAAAGATGTCTTTTTATTTGCCTTCTGTTGTGCACTCTTTCAGGTGCACTGCATTCACATGTCTAAGCTTTTTTCAGCACCAATCTCATCATTATCATTATCATTATTTAAAATGGAATCTGAGATTTTCTTGATTTCAGCTACTTTAAGAAAATGCCTAAAAGCATGAAACTTGGGACAAAACCACATGGTCTGGCAACCATCTCAATGGCAGAGCCAGGGATAGAGCCCATGCATCCTGATTTCCAGCTCTACCTAAGAGTGTCTGTCTGTCTGTCTGCCTGTCTGTCATTCTTCCAGCTCACATTAGCTCAGCTGTGAACCAGATGAGCAACTGACCATTCTACTCAGGGTACCAGCTTTTTAGAGATCCAAAATCCAACTGAATAATATGATACAGAAAAACAATGCAGAGAGAATCCCTGGAAACCTATAGGAAATCCGTCTGGTGATGATGAACATTCAGAAGATGATCCTTTTAGTCTGCCTGGATCCTGCAATCTGTGGGTTATACATGGAAGGAGTCGGAAATTCTGGTGAACTATTACACAATCTCAAAGTAAGCATATTGAGAGCCTCAATATGATGTTGCGATGGATGCAGCAGCTGTACTTGCTGAAGTCATTCACGGGTCCCTTACATAACCCACCCAGGAGGATGCCTGAAGGTGCTGCATGTTACGAAGGAAGAGTGAGCTGTGAATCTTCCTTACTAGCCAGAACAGGTTGCAGTGGAAATCAGCCTAAGGTGCTAATTAATGGTGGGTTTGTAAATACATGTTATTCTTTAATATTCATGCACTCTCTCCGCAAACTATTGATGGGAGTAAATGTGTCCTGATGGCGGCATGAGGCAGCTATAGAATTGCCAGTCCCAAATGTTTAAAAATCATGGTTTACCTCAGGGCTGGCCCAAGGGTTTGAGGGGCCATGTGCCAAGCCTTGCTGCGGGGCCCCAAAGGCTTGCCGGTCTGCTGGCGGCTTTGCCACTGGCGGGTTAGCAGAACCTTATGGCTGGCAGAGCTCTAGGGAGGGGCCTGTCCATTGTAGGCGGAGCCTCCAAAAATCCAGCAACAAAGAGTTTTCAGCATTAAGATGTGATGGACAGAACATTAGTTTACACTAGGAACTCCTTGCTCCTGAGTAAAGCCCTGACACTTGGAGACTGAGAGAACCTCCCTAGTAGCATCTCATCCAGTAAGTGGATGGGACTCCAGTAGGACAACTCGCTCTCTCTCCATTAGTCTGTCAGTGGGAGGGGGTATAGAAGGGAGAAGCGCCACCCACTCACGCCACTTGCACACGAGGAGGCTCTGCTTACGAGGTGCGGTAGAAAGGAAGCCCGTCAGGATAGTATTTGGGTCTGTTCGTGTGCTTACGCACTCTGAACATTGACCCCTATCATCATAGGGCGCAGAGCTGGGGGGTAAGG
>QEPC01000842.1:1830551-1848552 GCA_003113815.1 Sphenodon punctatus
CAGCCGTCGTTGCCCCCATTGCACCAAGGGTTCGTGCTGCGTCAGCCATGGGAGCCCCAATACCGCGAGGAACAGGGGGGTGCATACCACATCGAAGGCGAGGCGTTCCTGATGGTTCCCCATATTGCACACCAAGGGGGCGGTCTGCTGTACCACCGGGCCCGAAATAAGGGGTGACATCTTCCCCTTGAGCGGCCCCGACCGTCCGTGAGGGGGTCCACTCAATTAAATATGAGTAAGGAAAAAGATGCCTGCTGCAGGGGGACCATACTTGTCCCTACCGCCGTCGCACAACACTCCTCCCAGGGAGGCTGCCCCGCCGGTTGCCATCCCCTGCTTTCCGGCAGGTGGGCCTCCCCATCTCTTAAGGAGATGACTCTTACTTATGACCCCTCTAACTACTCTAGCTTATAGTACTGGACCCCTGCCACTAAGGGTTCGCCAGGTTAACCCAGACGAACCCGACCCCCACCCATCTCTAGAATCTTGCTAATGTGCGAACTAGGGCCCCTTTTAGGGCTCTCAGGTACAGGTCGTTCCCTTCGGGGGACAGATGCACCCCATCACACCTATACAAGACTGGTCTTTTGTGCGTCAGGGCATGGGTATCCACATGCCCGCCCCCCAGGCCGGTAAGTCACTTAACTACGTCCCTTTTGACCGTCGTCCTGGTTCTATTGATTTTCCGGGGGTGTACCCCAACTCCCCAGACATCCGTTCGACCAGGTCAGTCCAGAGGAGAAAAACATCAGGGAAAAGCTTCTTGATCTCCCACAGGTCAGACTTGATGCTCTTGATCAACTGGATGCCTTTCCAAAGGGGGATGTCATTCTCACCTAAGTGTGTTACTAAGATGTCAGGTGATGGGCCCCGCAGAACGGCGTGAACTGACGGTAGAAGCTGGTGCCACTTCATCCCACTACGGCCCATCCACTGGATCTGAGCCTGGGTTGACAAACCCAGTTGGGTTCCCCATCCGGTCTGCCCTGCGGCCTTGCCCACCCACCTCACCAGGCTGTGGCCAAGGATCCAAACCCGCTTCCGTGGCAGCGGAAAAGCGCCTGTGGAGATAAGAAAAACAGTTAAGGTCGCGTGGCGGGCACCCTGGACATAAGTCCGAAAGGCCCCTGACCTCCAACGCCCCAATTCCCTGATGCCCTGTTCGGGTATTCCATTCTCTGCGGCAAAACTTGAAGCCCCTATGCGAAAAGAGTGTGTGCCGTATGCTGCTGTGGGCAACCACAGGTGAGCCAGCGCAGCCCTCATGACTGCCAAAAATTGGTACCTGGTCACCTGATGCCCCTTACAATGTTTAAACAGGGGGCCTGGAGCCACCCCCCGCGCAGCCAGGTACGCCTTTATAGCCCCAATTGGGAACATCTCTTCAGCTGCCGCGTAATTCAGCCTGCCCTCCTGCCCTCTCTGGTCCATCTTGAATCGACGAATGTTCAACGTCAGCGATGTTGGGCCGATCCGGATCACTAAACTGGAGTGCCCTACCTGAAGTGTCCCTGGCTGAATCTGCTACCAGTTCGCTCACGCGAAATGCTCCAAAGAAAGCTAACTTGAACGACAAGTTAAACAGTAAAACTTCAAAACAGACATGGGATAGCGCCCCACACATATCCAGCAGTACTCGTAATGTGATCGGAACCCGGTGGTCAAGGTTCCCGCTCCCTTCCCTATGCCAACTCTCAAGCAGCCGCTTGGCAAAGAAACCCTGGTCAGGGGGTGGGTGGCCAGCAAGGTTACTTGTGAAAGCCAGGGCAAACAGCTTCCCTGAGATGGAACCCGGGGCTGAGGTGCCAGCAGATGGAAACTCTCCATCTGGAAGCGAGAAAGGGAATCGACTACACTTTTGTCAAGTCCTGGTACATGCCTGGCTTGGAACAGGATGTTAAGTTCCAAACATGTAAGCACGAAAACCCTCACCAGCTTCATGACCCTCAGAGACCTAGAAGTCTGGGTGTTAATTATGTGGACAACCGCTTGGTTGTCACACCAGAAGAGGATTGAATGATTTGCCAGCTGGTCAGGCCACAGGTGTACAGCCACCACAATCGGGAAAAGTTCCAAAAAGGTGAGGTCCTTTGTAATCCCTTGCTCCATCCAGACCGCGGCCAGGGGCCGCTGGCCACCGATCCCTAAAAATTAGCCCAAAGCCCGCCCCGCCAGCAGCATCAGAGTGTACCTAGAGCTTGGCTTCCAACAGGAGCTGATCTCTCCAAAGACTGGTGCCATTAAAGTTGTCCAGAAAATTAGCCCAGGTCTGGAGGTCTTCTTTCATTTCCTTGGTGACTCTGACGTGATGGGGGGGGGGGGGGTTGCCAACCAGCTTTGCGTAGAGGCGGGACAGGAAGGCCCGCCCTGGTGCCACCACCCTGCAAGCAAAGTTGAGGCTCCCCACAACCGACTGGAGATAGTGAACCATAACCTTGCCGGCCCCCAGACATTCTCCGATCTTTTCCCGAAGAGCCCTCAGTTTGTTGCCAGGAAGGCGGGAAACCGCCTCCTCAGTATCCAACTCGATACCTAGGTAGGTTAACTGGGTGGACGGTCCCTCCGCTTTTTCAGAAGCCAAGGGGATACCCAATTCTTCTGTTACCCTGAGGAAGGTCTGCATCAAGTCTGCGCACTCTCCAGTTTCTGCCCGGTCGATGAATAGGAAATCATCTAGATATTTCGTTATTCCCCTTTTTCCGGACCGTTGCTTGACAATCCACTCCACTAGGGTGCTGACACGCTCGAAGGTGGAGCAGGAGAGTGAACACCCCGTTGGCATGGCCTTGTCATAGTAATACCCTCCCTCGAAATGGAACCCGAGCAAAGGGAAACTGTCAGAGTAGACAGGGAGTAAACGAAATGCAGATTTGATATCACACTTCCCGAGTATGGCACCACGTCCGAATGACCTCACTAGGGCAACTGACGAGTCAAACGACGCGTACCACACCGAGGACAGCTCCTTGGGGATAGTGTTGTTGACTGAGACCCCCCGGGGGTACGACAGATGATGGATTAGTTGAAATTCCCCAGGGGTCTTTTTTGGCACCACATCCAGCACGGATACGATCATGTTGGGGAATGGCGGGGCCAGGAATGGGCCAGCCACCCTTCCCTCGGCCCGTTCCTTCCGGATCTTTGCATCTACTACACCCTCCATCCCAGCTACTGTGACGGGCAGCTTCAATGTTGGTGAACTTCAGTAGCTGGGATTCTAAAACCTTTCTGAAAGCCTTCCAATATGTACTCCACCTCCGCTTTGTCGGGGTGCCGGCAGAGGGCTTGGGCTAGCGCTGTCACCTTAACTGGTGTTGGGGCTCTTGCCGGCTGGTGCCGTGTTGTTCCCCCCCCCCGGAGCCGCCCCGGCCGGCCCCCCCCCAAAAAAGATTTCCCTTTGGGGCCCTGTTTTCCCCTTGGGCAGGCGGTGGAAGCATGGTGTCCTGAACAGTTGGAGCAAGCATGGCGGAACTTACAGGTCGCTCAGGAGCATCTCCCAAGATGGCCGAATTCCCAACACAGGCCTGGGGAGGGGGCCGCCCCTTTCTTTCCTTCTTCACAAAAGGGCTCAGTGGCAGACGAAGCCCCCCCTTTTGTCAGCAAATTCCCGCTGTCTGATCCCGCTGTCTGATGTTGCCCGCCCCACACATACAGTTAAGCCATAGGTCGTGGGCATGTAAATCCCACCTAAGGCCCGGAGTATATGCCGCCCTATGGTGGAAAGCTTCATCATAGTGGAGCCATGCACCCGCTGGTCCTGCTTCGTAAGCACGTCGTATGACGTTGGCGTACTTCAGCAGGTCCGCTGCGTGGGCAGGGTACCTCTGGATCATGACCCCCATATATATGGAAAAGGCAGCGGTCCAGTTTGACCAGTTTCAGTCCGCCTTGTGGTGCTTAAAGCGCTCCTTTTCTTTTTTGTCCTCCTGTTCAGCGTGGTTCAGTATTGGATCACTAAACAGCAGGGCAAAAAGGTCTACATATTCGCCACACCATATCATCTCCTTTGTGGATGGGAGCAGATAGCCCCCTATTGGGTAAGAGACCGCAGAGTAATGCCCACCCTCGGGGGGGGGGCAGCACTGCGCGTGTGCCACCGTGGGGGTGGGGGTGGTGAAGCCCATACCCCCATCGCCGGTAGAAATGGGGCGGCCGCAGGGGTCCACACCCGCAGGGCCTGTCCCGCAAGTGAAGTCGAGCCGGCCGTGCTGACTGGGGGGGGGCAACCCCCCTGGCACTCCCCCGGCCCCCCAGTTCCCAAGCGAAAGAGTTTGTGGGGGAACCACTGGGACCCAGGTCCCGCCCCACCAAACTAGCTGCGTCGCTCCACTGACTGTTCCCATACTCTGCTGTGTGTCTATTGCTGTCCTCTCGGACCCAGCGCTTCCAGCTGCCAGAGCCTGTCCGGGACTCGGCACTGCCCCCCTTTCTACCCCCCCACTGTAGATAGGTACTTCACCTGGATAAGGGATCGACTGGACTACAGGGGCCGCCATCCGCTGGGCTCCCACTGTCTGGGTGCGCTGGTGTATCAGCGCTTGCAGAGCCCTCTCCATACATTCCATCCTCTGTCACAGGTCTCCTTCGCCCTGCTCCTGGGGCACCGCACTTGCCAGTCCTGGCCTTGGCTGCAAGAAAGAAGGAAGGGGCTCCCTGGCCCACGCCAGCGCAGGCCCAGCTACTGCAGCCTGCCCTTGGTTGACTGGGGCCTGAGTGTGGTCATAGAGCCCCGGATAGGGGACAACCCCTTGGGAATCCACTGAAAAAAGAGCTGCATGCCTCGGGTTCGGACCCTCTCTCTCCACCTGGCGCCTCCACTGTGCCCACTGCCCCAGCAGCCGCCGTTGGCATCTGTGGGTCCGGTGGGAGAAGCGGCCCCACCGGAGTACCCTGGGGGGGACCTAGCACCTCTATGCACCTGCACCCCCCTCCTCGCCAGCCTCCCAAATGTAATGAGCAGGGGGGTTGATATGGCGCCCCCCTCTTCGCAGGGGGGCCGTGATCTCCCGCCCCCTGTCTGTGGACACCCCTTCCCCGGAGGAGGTTGAAGGGGCAGTTGGGGGGGTGCGACTCCAGTGGGGTATCTCCCCCCTAAGTTGGCAAAGCAGGGCCTCGCACCCTGCCATTCTGACTGAGAGGGGGAGTTCCCCGCCTCCCTCAGCGATGTCACCCCTGTGTAAAAGGGGGTTGGGGGCCACAACCACCGAGCTCACCAGCTGTGCTTCGCCCAGATCACGCGCCCCCGTGCCTGGGGAGGGATCTGGCCCGGCAGCTTCAAGCCTCCTCTTTGCCGCCGCTGCAGCAGCACTCCTCTTGTTCTTCCCCATCGGGAGGAAGCAGGTTGAACGATTGAGCACGGCCACACGGACCCAGGGGCCCAAAGGACAAGCCGCAGGGTCGCACTGCCATTGCAATGCTGCTCCTGGACTCGACTGAGGCCAGAGTGGCAGCTTCTCTGCTCGTGGACCACGCTCACCAGGCGGGGCCCACGTGCCTAATTTGCTCAATGGGAGCACAGCCTGAGCCGCCTAGCAACTCAGGCTGCGCCCTGGTTCCCAATGCGCTGCTCGTTTTCCCGCCCTGGGGCCCGACTTCGGNGCTTCAAGCTTCCTCTTCTTTGCCACCGTCGCAGTGGCACTCCTCTTGTTCTTCCCCATTGGGAGGAAGCAGGTTGAATGATCAAGCATGGCCATGGGAGCACAGCCTGAGCCGCCTAGCAACTCAGGCTGCGCCCTGGTTCCCAATGCGCTGCTCGTTTTCCCGCCCTGGGGCCCGACTTCGGCCTTTGCGGTGGGAAAATCTTTAACCCCCGCCGTCCTGCCTCCTATCTAGGCGGGCGCGGCAAAGGGCCCCACGCCCCTCAGCCCGGCGGGGGAAGGGGTGGAGACAATTTGCAGAAGGGACCTGAGGCACAAGTGGGGGGGGGGGTAGCTTTTCAAAAACAAAACTGACTACGTGCATGGCGGTGGGTAATGGAACCTAGGGGGTTCCATTCCATTCCCATTTTTTATGTTAAAAGTTTCACATCCTAGAAGAAAGATACTTAGCTCCCACTCAGACCTTTAGTGACAAATCCGATTCAGAGCATGGTGTAAACACTTAGAGATCTGGATCCTTCCCAGTTCAGCTCAGGAGCAGACATGTCTCCAGCTACTGACTCGCAGGGCTTGTGCTCTAAAGGTTTTCTGCAGAGCCTCATGCTGGCACTAAGCTATTTTACTCTGGTCTGGAAAAGGCCCTGCTGGCAGGATCTATACCCACTGTTGCTGTGGTTGAGGCTCTGTAATGCTAAAACAGCAGTAGTGGGAGAGTTGGCAGGTCCTAACCTGGACTGGAAAAGCAGCAGCAGGATCCCTGAATAAGGGCGGGGCCATGTCAAAAGGGGTGAACGAACATCCTGCCCCTTTCCATGGCATGGGGCCATGCCTCTCAGCAGGGGGTGGAGCCACATCAGCAAGCAGCGGAAGAGCTTCTTTACCGTGCCCCTTTCTGACATGCCTCCCTCATGTCCCTCCCCCTCCCAATTCTAGCAGAGCCCCTTGATAACCTGGAGGAAAGTAGCTTCAGCAGAGCCCAGGGATGATGTGTCAAAACCCAGAAACTTTGGGTTAAATCCAGAGGGATACTATCCCTATCCAGGGGAGTCTGGCCTGTACTGGGCCCAAGACCCATTTCTGAGGACTGAAAACTGGGACCCAAGCACATGCAATTTTGATTATGTTCACGTTTCTGCTACATCTGAAATACCAGGAAGATAAGGCCTTGCATTGCTGTGCATTTCTTGGTGTTGACTGGTCCTGGAATTGGAAATACTGAGGCAAGATGATCAAAATCCTTTAGCATTAACAAAACTGGTTTGAAATAATGTCCAGAGTTCCAGAAATGGTTTGTAGTTGACCTATTTCTCCAGTCTCTAGGGGAGAAAACAAACGAGATGGAGGCCTGCGTTGGCCTGCATTGGCCCGGGATTCACCCACTTGTGTGTTTCCCCACTGCCAGATGAAAGCCCACGAATGCCCCAAGGTGGGTAGGCAGCTGGCCTGGGATGTGACCTCCAGAAGATCCCAAGCGACAGTCCTGGGCCAAGGGCCACCCACATGAGCCAATCCAGACCAACGCGGGCCAGCACGTCTGTTAGGCCCTGCCATCCCTACCACAGGACAACATCCGCCAGGACCACAGAGCCCCAGGTAAAATGTCCAGAGCGGTCAATGCAGTGGCCATGTCTCAGCACCAGTCTCCACGAGACAGGCCTGGAGCACTTAAAGGGAACCGGTAAGAAATGGTAACACCACATTAGGCATACCCAGTTTCCATAGAAGCTGCTGCCCAACACCCAGCCCACACCACCACCACCACCACACAAGTGCCCCAGAGTGGAAGATGGAGCAATAGGAGGATGGAGAGACTGGAATTATCAGCGCACCCTGGGGGTGGAGTGGGGGGAGGTATGGCTGCCATCTCATGGTAGGCACACATTAAATGTGGTGCATCTCTATCACCCTGTTCACAGGCATCCACCAGCACCATCACTGCCCCAGGGACAGCAGCATCAGCATCGACATTGGGGAAATGGAGTGTTATGGATCTGGGGACCCCCTGGGAATGTAACTCCCAGGTGGGATTCATTCCTCCTGGGATGTACATCATTGTAAAGGGCTATCGGTCACACCTGAGCTCGCCTGCCAGTTTCTTGTCTTATTCCAATGGGCAGGTGGGGCCAAGTACTGGGTGAGACAGCTTTGCAGTCTGTGTCAGAGAGCAGACAGCTGCAGTCTGGCTGGAGGTTGCATGCTGGAGTTTGGGGGCAAAAGGCTACCGAGAGACAGCCTTTTGCGGAGCCCTGGTGGTGCTGGACCTGGAGGGTTCAGCAGGACCTGACTGGAGGAGCTGGCAAGTGATCCCAGCCATTGCTGTCAACTTGTACATTTGTAAATAAATGGACTAGTATACCGCGGCGCACAGTAACTCTCCAGTTTCTCTCTCCTGCTGAAGGAACACCAGCCCAGCAAGGCTGCCCCTGGAACTTCCCACCGTTCGGGGAAGTGGAGTGAGCAACACTGGTGTCAGGGGTGGGATCGTGTGTCCCTCAGAGAGAAAACTGTGAGCTTGTGTTTCAGTTGAACCAGGATGGAGGGGATAGCAGTACTAATTGCAGAGCTCAATGAGAGCATGGAGGAATCTCAGGCCGCTTTTAGACGAGACTTAGGGCTCTTTTAGACGAGCGGCGCTCCGTTTCGCGTCGGCGGCGCGCATATTTTGAAACCTCCGCCTGGTCTAATTAGATGAGACGGAAGTGGCTTAATATGCGCCTATTATGGCGGTGGCGCATTTTTTAAGTGCGCAAATTAAATACCTCACAATCGAGGTATTTAATTCTCGCACTTAAAAAATGCGCCACCGCTGTAATATGTGCATATTAAGCCACTTCCGTCTCGTCTAATTAGACCAGGCGGAGGTTTCAAAATATGCGCGCCGCCGACGCGAAACGGAGCGCCGCTCGTCTAAAAGCAGCCAATGATTGGGGGATGCCAAAACCGGTTTTAAAAAATGCGCATTATTTAAAAACCACATTCAAAACGGTTTTGGCTTTTACACGATCATGGCAAATGCACATTTAAAACGGTTTAGGTGTTTAAACGAGCATTAAAACACGCGCATTTTTCATCAATCATGCGCAAATTTGTCTCGTCTAAAAGCGGCCTCAGCAGCAGTTCAAAGGGAGCATGGAGATGTCTTTGTGGCAGACAATCCAGGAGCTCAAGGAGATTGTGGAGGCTTCTTGTGAGGAAACAATAGCCTTGCTGGGTCTAAAGCAGCTGACCAGTGAAGTGGAACCCCAGGCACAGAGCATCCAGTTGGAAATAGAGAAGGAGGTAACTAGCCACACAACTGCCTCAGAAACTGTGGCACATCAGCCAGCAGCTGAAACCCAGGAGGCTGTGGCTGCCTTGGAGCTCTCTAGGAGCAGACAGCAGGAGAAACTGCAGGCTGACTTCAAGGAGCCTGAAGGCTGCATGGCAAAGAGTTTGGAGGAGAAGAAGTCTGAACTGGAAAAGAGTGTCTTGGTGGGAGAACGGGATCAGCCTAGGACTATGGGTGAGAAAGATCCTTTAAGAACTCCTTTTACCCTGTATGCACCCTGTAGAGGCTTTGCTGGGAGGAATCAGGCACCCCCAGTTGAACTAATCCTGAGGCGCACTGTGTTTGGGGAGAAGATTGTCTGGGAAGCTATCTTGGCCCAGTTTGGAACTTTCCATGTTGATGACTGGGGAGGTGGACAGAAAGGGACATCCTTGGCCACGGGTCTGTATGGATCAGCCCAGATGTTGCTGAATAGTACACCCCCTGATAAGAGACAATGTTGTGCAGACTTGGGCCGCTTTTAGACGTGTGTAGGGCACACACGGCATGAAATCACGCCGTGTGTAAAAATCCCACGGGCGGGGTTTAGACGTGACATTTCATGCATTATAGCCGGTTGCACAGTCTTTTAAAACCACGAACGAAATACCTCGATATCCTTTCTTTTAAACCCTACATTGACTCTGTTGCTAAATCCTGTCGCTTCTCCCTCCATAACATTGCTAAGATTCGCCCTTTTCTCTCTGTCTCGTCTGCCAAAACTCTTGTTCATGCTCTGGTCATCTCTCGCCTCGATTACTGTAACCTCCTTCTCACTGGCCTTCCCCGGTCTCACCTTTCTCCCCTCATCTCTGTCCAAAACTCTGCTGCCAGGGTCATCTACCTCGCCAGTCGCTTCGACCATGTGCAGCCCCTCCTCTCTTCGCTTCACTGGCTTCCCCTTCCTGAACGAATCCTGCACAAGCTCCTAGTCTTCACCTATAAAGCTCTTCACAACCTTGCTCCCCCCTACCTCTCTGCACTTATCGCCCTCCATACTCCAGCCCGTGCACTTCGCTCCTCCTCTGTCCCTTCTCTCACCCTTCCACGCCTTCCCTGCTCCCCTAAGCGCCTTCGTCCCTTCTCACTTGCTGCCCCCCATGCCTGGAACTCCCTCCCTGTCCACATCCGCCTTGCCCCCTCCCTTCATACCTTCAAATCTCTCCTTAAAACTCACCTCTTTCGCTCTGCTCTGTCTGACTCTTTATCCTGCTGAGCCACTATTCCTATACCTACGATCGGTTTACCCTTATCCTTGCAACATGGACCTGCCTGCTGTCATTCTCATCGTAACCAAGCCAAGTACGTGCACTTGAGACCTCGCATCTTCATGAATGTTAGACCCCTTGTCTCTCCCTCTGTTCCCCTTCCTAAGTCTCTCCCCCAGCTCCTGTCTCTCAGATTGTAAGCCCTAGGGGCAGGGACCGTGTCTATTTTATTACTTTGTAAAGTGCCAGGTACACTGCTGGCGCTATATAAATGTTTGTTAATAATAATAATAATACTAATAATAATAAGGTATCTAGTTAGTCGTTTTAAAAGAATGCACAACCGGCTATAACGCGCAAAATGTCGCATCTAAACCCCGCTCATGGGATTTTTACACATGGTGTGATTTCATGCCATGTGTGCGCTGCGCAGGTCTAAAAGCAGCCTTGGTGAGGGCCATAGGTCTGCAGTTTGGAGCAGTGCGTCCCCCAGAGCAAGCCAAGGACCTGAGGAGGCTGATGTGCCTCACTGACCCTGATGCCAGTGAGGAGGTACAAGAGTCCCCGATGGAGAGCCAGTTCATTGATAAAGAATGGAACTTGGACTTTGGAGTGGAAACTGTGCTGAGAATTCCCAAGAGGCTACTGGAGGCTGTGAAAGATTGCCTGTGGATTTTGGGAGGAGATTGGGATATTAATGAATGTTACCTGGTGTTAACAGAATTAAAAGGATGCTCCAGTCTGCTACAGGGTAGAAATAATGTTTACTGAACTGGGAAATACTGATTATTGTTAAGAAACTGTACTGATTATTGTTCATGTGTATGGATCCAGCTGGATCCTTAAGAGAAATCAAGGCCTGGATATGGTCTGAAACCATGGGTGGTAAGGCTGGGGGTGGAGTGCTAGTGCTGGTGCCATTTTAAGCAGGTTGAATTGGCCCAACTCTGAATAACTCCCAGGTTTTTAAAGCCTTGGACAAAGAAAAGCCCCAGAAAGGCTAGGGTGGTGAAGAAGCTTTTGGAGAATTGGAGAGCTCTGTTTGAATAACTAGTTTGAGAAGTCTGTTAAATTGATTGACAAAGGGCCTGGGATACTTTGTATGGGGAAAAAGAGCACCTTTTGTAAATATGTAAATAGTGACCTAACCACCCTTCTCTTCTAGTTATGCTTATATTTTTAAGTGTTCCTTTCCTTCCCCTGGTAAGAGATGCTTTATCCCAGGTGAAAGCACAATGAAGGGTCCATGGAAAGGGCCCCAATCTCAGACACCCTTCTAGCAGTTGTAATGGCAATAAGGAACATGACCTTGATCGAAAGGAAGTAAAGGGACACCTCCTGGAGGGGTTCCAAGGGTGGACCGGTTAGGGCCTTAAGCACCACATTCGGGTTCCAAGAGGGAAACCTGTGGACGACTGGGGTAGAGATCTTGCGAGCTGCCCTCAAAAACTGTCTGATGTGAGGGTGAGCAGAGAGCTGGATCCTACTACAGGAGCCCAGGGTGCTACTGATGGCAGCAAGCTGTCGAGCAAAAGTGCTAGGTTTGAGGCCCTTGTCTAGACCCTCTTGCAGGAATTGCAGGACGTGTGCAATAGAGGGGGACTGGGAGGGAATTCTGTGCGAATGACACCACTTCACAAACACCCTCCAGGTGCACTGGTAGATACATCATGTGGACTTGCGTTTCGAAGCCAGCAGCATAGTAATGACGGTATCCAAGTACCCCAGGCGCCGAAGGGCTAGGGTCTCAAGAGCCAAGCCGTCAGCTTCAGGAACTGAGGCTGTTGGTAAAGCCAAGTACGTGCACTTGAGACCTCGCATCTTCATGAATGTTAGACCCCTTCTCTCTCCCTCTGTTCCCCTTCCTAAGTCTCTCCCCCAGCTCCTGTCTCTCAGATTGTAAGCCCTAGGGGCAGGGACCGTGTCTATTTTATTACTTTGTAAAGTGCCAGGTACACTGCTGGCGCTATATAAATGTTTGTTAATAATAATAATAATAATAATAATAATAAAGCAGAGGGCCCTGGGACAACAGATCTGTCGAGGTGGGGAGGCTCACATGCTCCCCCGCTGAGAGGTGGAGAAGATCTGGAAACCAAGGTCTGCGAGGCCAGTAAGGGGCCACCAGGATGACCGTGGCTCTCTGGTTGCTTGCACCTGTGTAACACCCTGCTGAGAAGGGGAAAGGAGGGGAAGGTATAGTGTCCCCGTGGGCCATTGTTGGCTGAGTACATTGTAAGCTTCGGCTCAGGGATGAGGGTCCCGGCTGAAGAAATGGGCAGCTTTGGCATTGGAGGGGGACGCAAAGAGGTGGAAAACGGGCTGTCCGTATCAGGAGAAAATGAGTCGGAAGGCCGAGGGACTGAGGGACCATTCTCCCGGGTCCATTTGTTTGCGACTGAGCCAGTCCGCTTCTATATTGTCCACACCCCTTATGTGTAACGCTGACAGCGACAGAAGATGAGTTTCTGCCCAGCACAGGAGGCGCACGGCTTCCACATGTAGCGAGGGATAGCGGGATCCCCCCCGGTTGTTGACATATGCTTTGGCGGTTGTATTGTCGGTGAAGACGTGGCATACCGTAACTTGCTGGGGAAAGTACCGTAGGGCTAGACGGATGGCTTTTAGTTCCAGCCAGTTCATGCTGTGAGAGCAGACCCTGGCTGACCAGGTGCCCGGGCAGCCTCCGTGTTCAGGTGGGCCCCCCAGCCAAGGAGACTGGTGTCCGTAGTGAGTCTCACGCAGTCGGGGTCCATAAGCGGGACTCCCTGTCAGAAGCGGAGAGGGTGTTTCCACCAATTCAGCGAGAGCAGGACATCTGGGCTGACTGAGAGGGAGACCGGCGTGCCTGATATCAGAAGCGCCTGCCACGGTTGGAGGCACTGCTGTAGAGGGCAGGAATGAAAACGCGCTCACTGGAGATGATGAGTACAGGCTATCATGAGGCCCATGAGAGACGCCAGTGTTATCAGGGGCGTGTGGGGTTGAGATCGAACCAGCGTGATTAGGCTCCGGATCTTATGTTGACACTGTGGTGGGATGAACACCCTGTTCATGACGGTGTCAAAGATCACTCCCAGATGTTCCAGTTGCTGAGTGGGAGTAAGGTGGCTCTTGTCTGCATTGACGAGGAAGCCGTGGTATGATAGGTACTCGATCAAGCGTTAGAGGTGACTGAGTGTGAGATCCCTTGTTGGAGCCTTGATGAGGAGATCGTCCAGGTACGGGAAAATGGCAATGCCCTCTAGGCGAAGGTTCGCTATGAGCGGTACGAGCACTTTGGTGAACGTTCAAGGAGACGCGGCGAGGCCGAAGGGCAGGGCGCGATACTGCCAGTGCTGGTTCTGGTAGCAAAAGCGAAGCCACCGTCTGTGTGCTGGGAGGATAGGCACGTGTAAATAGGCATCCCGGAGGTCCAGGGATGTAAGCCAATCTCCCACCGTCAGGGCTTGGGTCATGGAAGAGAGGGTCTCCATCTTGAATCATTGTGCTTTGACCACTTTCTTGAGGCGTTTTAGGTTGAGAACTCCCCTCCAGTCCCCATTCCTTTTCTTGACGAGGAAGAGGATGGAGTAAAGACCCCTTCCCCGTTCCGGCATTGGCACAGGCTCTATCGCTCCGATGTGTAGGAGCCTGGAGATCTCGTGACCCATGGCATCTTGTTTGGCTGGGTCGCGAGAGGAAAGGGAGATGCGAAAGAACTCTCTGGGTGTGTACCTGAGTTCGATCGCGTATCCCCTCCGCACTGTTTGCAGGACCCAGGCGTCCGTGGTTGCGCCCTCCCATCTGTTTGAGAATAGCGGGAGGCGGGCGCCGATGAAGGTAGAGGTTGGGGAACAGGGCTTGGAGCAGTCAGGAGTCCTGTTTGCGATTGGGGGACTCGGATCGTTTGGGGTAATGCGTCTGGGCCGGGAACCTGTGAGACCTGGCTCCACGTCCTCGCTGGTTTGTGCCGTGGGATATGGTGGCAGGAATGTAGCTTCGCATTGGGCCCTGTGAAAAACGCTGAAAGTGGCGAAAAAAGCTTTTAGCAGACTGAACCTGGTGAAGCGAGTGCTTTTTCTCCTTGATCGAGGCCTCCGCTAGTGCTTTATCTAGAGCGGAGCTGAATAGCTTGCCACCTTTAAATGTGCTATTCACCAGCAGATTTTTAGCATGTGGGTCCGCCCGCCAGGAGCGTAGTCAAAGCCTGCATCTGTCGGCTACGTTGGTTGCCATTCCTTTGGCTGCCCACGTGACCATGTCCATAGACGAGTCTACTAGAAAGGCATGCACCAGGGTCACGTTATTAGCTAGCTTCTGTGAAAGGGCCTCCAAAATATCGGGGTCCTTACCAAGTTGGAATCATTTCATAATGGCCCTGGAAACGGCTGTAGTAGCCATTTGTAAGATGCTGGCAAGGGCCTCGTAGCTCTTCTGAGCCTGGTCTCCACCTCCTTGTTGGTGGGGTCCTTAGGCAAAAGGTCCCCTTTAGAAGGGAAGACAGATTGGCGAGCCAAGGAGGCCGCTGCGGCGTCCACCTGTGGGTTCCTAAAGATCGAGTCACTGTGCTTGGAAAAGGAGTATAGGGACTGCTGCACCCTGGAAAGCTTTAGGGTTTTAGTGGGGTGCTTCAATTGGGCATGTATGATTTTTTCAAAGGCCCTGTCTAGGCCTTTGTATGTCAAGACAAGCTAGGGGACGTAGTCCCTATCGGATTCCTCCTCCTCAGAGGAAGAGCCTGATTCCCTCTTCTTCAGGGACCTAGGGGTAATTCTAAGGACCCGTTCTGCTCGTCTTAGGAGTTTTGGTCCTTGGGCAGAGGACAACTCCCTGCCCAACTCCTTTGGACAGGACCTCGCTCCACTCGGAAGGGTCCTTGGACAGGGAGGAGTGGGTGCCGGCAGACTGATCCGAATCCTCCTCGGAGGTCTGGATAGTGACCAGTGGGGTTCTGGTCCGGCTGCCCCTTTTATTGCATTTGGGAGGAGGGGGAGAGTCCACCTCTGATTCCTCCTCTGAAAGGATTTTGCCCTCTTCTCTATGGGGGGAACCCCCTTCGTCCTCCTCTGAGGACGAGCCTATAAGGTCCTTAATGGGTTTCTTTTGTGGGGGCTTGCGGGAGCTCCTATGCTTCCCTTTGCCCGAGGCTCTTGAAGATCCCTTAAATGATAATTTTTGGTGGGGGGGTGGGGGGGAGTGCGTTTGCGTTTCTGCCTGTCCCTGATCTGGTTCTTCTCTATCTGGGATAGCATCCCCATCATGGACTTAAAGGTGTCCTTGAGTTGTAGGAACGCCTGGGCGGGGGACCCCCTTACTTGACTGGAGGGAGAGGAGGCCTCCACATGATCCTCTTCAGCCGAGCTGGAGCTCTGGCATTGGGGGCAGGATGCTGAAGCCGCGGCCGGGATGGTGGCGGTTTCGGTTTCAATTTCCCCACCGCAACTCTCCTGGCCCGCCACGGCTCAGCACGCGGCGTTTTGCCATGTCTTGGCCGTCTTGGCCATACTAGTGGGTACCCCGAGGCGGAGGGATGGACCGCGTGAGTCGATCCCCCGCCCCCGCTCTGGATCCGGGGGGCCAGATCCAGGGCGGTTCACCGGAGCAGCTGCCGGTGGCACCTACAGGCACGGTACCAGAGGTAAAGGCCTCTCTCTTGAACTTTTCCGGGCAAAAAAACAACCCACCCACCCCCCGCAATAAAACAGCTGTAGCTTCTACTTGGCCGGAGGCAAACTTTCAACTGGGGAAGCAAGGGAGCAACATCCCTACGCATGCCCAGCTGAAAGCTTGGTGCTGCCTCCTGCTGGCCATGTAGTAGATCGCTCCCAGAGTCCGAATAACCGGACTGAGAGTCCATAGAAGGTGACCCCCCCCCCCAATAGGACCAAGCTGTCAGGTAATGTCACTCACCATGGCTTCTGTTCTTCCCTATGTTCACCAAGTGTATGCTGGGGGTTGGGGTTGTGTGGTGGTGGGGGGAGGTGTGAGTGTTCTGTGAGCCTGAAAGGTGCAGGAATGAAAGGACTAAGTTGCAATAGGATGTGATGTCTGTCATCCATTCCCGCTCCATTCCAAGTGCTTGCGGTGGTCCTGTGATTTTTCTGTGGGATCGCCCACTAATCCCTTCATTGGCATAGGCGAGCCATGAACAGTGCGACAATTGCGCCACAGTATTGCTGGTCACCTGCTCCTCTGGCAATCGCTGGGGGTACATGCTTCCTGGGGCAGGGTCCATTCCCACAGGACCCATATCCTTGAAGGGGTAGGGCAAGGGACGCTCCAGTAATCTAGTCCTCGTGGAACCACCACCGCCCAAGTTTCCCGCTTTTGGAAGCAGAGACGATCCAGACTTAAGACTGTGAATTACAGTGTCCTGGGTGACCTGTTGCAGTCGCAAATAGCTGGAGGTGCCTGGGAGCGATGGGGATCGGTCTGTAGCTGAGCTCTGCAGTCATCCACTATGCAAGGAAACAGGGATGTTTATCTGTGTTCCACCACCTCTCCCATCCTGGCCTGAGTGGCTCGTGTCCTGAGGCTGCAGCTTCAAGCAGGGTGCCTGGGGATGCAGAACAGGGGAGCAGGCTCTGGAGTCAGGGGTCTTTCCCTGGGAGTCTTGGCCTCCTCCCCATCACACATAACTGAGGAGGAGTCTCAAGTGGGCGCTGGCTGGTTCTGAGGGATTGTGGGCTCTGTTGGCTTGGAGCCATGTCCAAGTGCAATCTGACACCCCCCACGCACGCTGCCCATACAGTTACACAGCCCCTGGGGGCTCAGGTCGGAGGGGCGGCAAAGGTGTCCCGGCTTGCAGGCATTGGGGTTGAATGCTCTCCCTTGAGTAGCTGTTAGCTCCTCCCTTCCAGATGGTGAGTGAGTTGCAAGATCTCTGGGAAACAGGAGAGGAGTGCCGATAAGCAATGTTTGAGCAAATGGAACCCCGCTTGCCGCAGCCTCCTCCCCCATCCTGGCAGAGTGGCTGCAACCCTGCTTCCCCCCCACACCCACAGGAGATATTACTGCCTCCGGCCTCACCCTAGCTGCAGGGAATGGGCGGAGAGTCCCCATGGGGAATCAAGAGGCACGCCCTTCTCCCACTGGTTCCCCCTTAGCTGCCGCCCACTGCCTGCAGGGACCTACTCCAGTCAGCAGAGGCTGTTGTCCCCAGAGCACCTGGAATCTCGGCGTTCAGGAGCAGAGGGCATTCAGGTACTGGGCACCCTGCCTGGGGACAGGACACAAATTTGAAATAAGCAGCCCCATAAGCTCCCAAATGGTGAGTCACCGGCATTCCACGGGGCTTCCAAGTCCCACTGGAACAACCTCAGAGGGGTATGTGACCCTGCGTTGTCTCCCCGCCCATGCTCAGTGAACCTCAACCCATTCCCGGAGCCCTCCTCGCTGTCATTGCACCCAGCTCATCCCCGGTCTAGCTGCTCCCCATTTCCCTCTCCTCTGTGCAAGCACAGCCGCTCCCCTTCATTCCTGGTGCTGCCTGGACCCTCTTCCCTGTCATTACAAGCCCCCACCACCCTGACCTGGTCAAGCCACTCTGAGGCCCCTCCTCCACCATTCTACTTGCTCTCCCTTCAGTTAGGTCCTCAAAGCGGCCACCTCCCTGTGTGTATTCTCCCCCTGGCCCCGAGTTGCTCCCACTTGGGTGTTTGTTTATGCACTCAATGAGCAAGTATCCACAGTAGCAACATCACAACAACATACCTTATTAATGGTGCAACCATTTCCCATTTATTGTGAATGAACATTTAACATATTTACATATTCGTCATTCACCTGCCTGTACAGGTGCACTGGCTTGTGGGCTGCAATGGGGAGGGGGTAGTCCAAGGCAGCGCTATCCATCTCATGGATGTTATGGAGGACACAGGCAGTTGTGACCACTGGGGGGGGGGGGG
>QEPC01000842.1:1860637-1895298 GCA_003113815.1 Sphenodon punctatus
GGGCTGGAGTATGGAGGGCGATAAGTGCAGAGAGGTAGGGGGGAGTGAGGTTGTGAAGAGCTTTATAGGTGAAGACTAGGAGCTTGTGCAGGATTCATTCAGAAAGGGGGAGCCAGTGAAGAGAGGAGAGGAGGGGCTGCACATGGTCGAAGCAACCCTGGCAGCAGAGATTTGGACAGAGGTAAGGGGAGAAAAGTGAGAGCGGGGGAGGCCAGCGAGAAGGAGGTTACAGTAATTGAGGTGAGAGATGGCCAGGGCATGAACAAGGGTTTTGGCAGAGAAGACAGAGAGAAAAGAGCGAATCTTAGCAATGTTATGGAGGGAGAAGCGACAGGATTTGGCAGAGTCGATGTAGGGTTTAAAAGAAAGGGACGAGTCAAAGATGAAGCCTAAGCTATGGGCTTGGGGGACGGGAAGGATGGTGACCCCATCAATGAGGATCGACAGGGAAGAGGGAGAGGAAGGATGGGGGGGGGGGGGAAGATAAGTAGTTCAGTTTTAGCCATGTTGAGGTTGAGTTGACGTTGAGACATCTAGGTAGAGATGTCAGAGAGACAGCTGGTGAGGCAAGCTTGACTAGATGGAGAGAGAGAGAGAGAGAGGGAGTAGAGAGAGAGAGTTGAGTGTCATCAGTGTAGAGGTGATATTGGAAGCCATGGGAGGCAATGAGTTTGCTTAGGGACAGGGTATAGATAGAGAAGAGGAGAGGGCCAAGGAACAGAGCCTTGGGGAACACCAACAGAGAGGGGAAGGGAGAAGGAGGTGGAGTTGGCAAGAGACACATTGAAGGAGCGGTCAGAGAGGTAGGAGGAGAATCAGTCGAGGATGGAGCCACAAAAGCCAAGGGAGTGAAGTGAGTTCAGCAAGAGTAAGTGGTCAACACTATCGAAGGCAGCAGAGAGGTCAAGGAGGACAAGAATGGAGTACAGGCGATTAGATTTAGCCACAAGATCGTTGGTAATCTTAGTGAGAGCAGTTTCAGTGGAGTGAAGGGGGCAAAAGCCAGATTGGAGGGGGTCAAGGGAGGAGTTGGCAGAGAGGCGGTCGAGGCTGCGGGAGTAGACAACATGTTCCAGAAGCTTTGAAGCAAAAGGAAGGAGTGAGACAGGACGGTAGCTAGAAGGGTCAAGAGTGGACTTTTTGAGGATAGGAGAGACAGCGACGTGCGTCTATAGCTGCGTTCCCACCTGCGGCGGCAGTGCCGGCAACAGGAGGGGCGAGGGAAGATGCAGCAGTGCAGAGGAGCTGGCCAACGGGAAAAGAGACGGTGCGAACGGAAATTTGCCACGGCTTCTCTTGCGCATGTCAGGGCATGTCTGATCCTCCCATTCACCAAGGTCTGCGCAAATGCAAGTGCTAAAGGAGCAACCTAAACCTTTCACCCTTCCCAGGGACCCCATAATCCCTGCCCTGATTGGCTGAAGGGCTCTGTCATTGGATTGGCTGGGAAGTCCCACAAATACTTCCAGGGTCAGAGAAAATCTTTAGTTCTGAGCTTCAGACTGACATTCTTACAAGTCACTCATCTCATAGAGAGGTTGTCTTGCCTTGCTCCTCCACGTCTTGCCTTTTGGACTGTTTACCTGGTACCAACACATGCTACGGATCTGACCATACACTCTGGATCACCCCTTTCTGGATTTAATGCTTGCTGATGGAGACCCTACATTGGACCTGTGAGCAGAGCCATGGCATTACCCCACTCCCACTGGTGCCCCAGAACTGGGCTCCTGACATGCCTGAAGAGAGAGCGCAACTCCTTACAACATCAGTGCTCAGCTACAAAAGTACCATCTTCCGCAGTCTACAAAACTTTCAGATCCTGCAGATTGGATTCACAGCACAAAGCTTCTCTGCAAAAGACGGCTATAATATCTAAGTATTAGTGGATTGTATGAGAAAGGACAGAGAGGAGCAGAAACTTAACTGTTATTTCCCACCTAAAAAAATATTTTCAGCATTTGGGGAATTAGCATTTTTCTCTGTCTGTGCCTGAGTTCACAAGGTTTCTCTGGAATTTAGTTCCAGTCAATCCCCTTGAGCCAAATTTGTTTTTGTTTCCAGTCTGTCTGTCTACACATCTGCGCTGCTTAGGGTTACGGCAATATTTTGGTGCTGATTGAAAAAAAAGAGCAGATAACACATCCCAGCTGACAGAGAGAACGGGAAGGGCTTATGGTAATTAGAAGGAAGACAGATGTCCAGCTCTTAGGTGAAAGAGGTGTCGTGAGAGGAAGTTATTGCTAAGTGAAACCCTGAGAACAGGAAGGAGTGAATTACAATGGCAGCTCTTAATAATAGTGCTGATTGCTAACAGAGCTCACAATGAACAATACAATGGTGTATTTAAAGATAACAGAGACAAAAGCTATTTTAGGACCAGTGAGGTCATTCCAGTGTTTTCTTTTGGACTGGGAATACCATTACACAGAATGAACCTGTACTTCTGCAAAACTCCCATTGAAGAACTGTGACACTGACTACGGGTGTCATGCAAAGCAAAACTTTGAAAAATAATGGGTTTATGCCCCTTTTTGCTGTTTTAGGATGGGCACAGAAGGCATGAAAGGTTCTCTAGTTTCTTTTCTCTCAGTGTTTTATCTTGGGAATACCAGGAACAGGGGTGATATCCTACCAGTTTGGTATAGTTGGGCAGAACTAGTTGCTAAAATTCTACCCAAATACACATGAAGGGAGGTGGGGGTGGAGAGTATGGCACTCAGCTCTTCAGAGCCAGTATCTGACTAGTTAGAATATCACTCCTGACTAGGAATTTTGGTTTATCCCTGGTACAGCTGGAGGAAATCCGAGGGCTGTTAATGTGAGGGCAAAGCACAGGAACACCCTCCTTCCCTGAGATGTAGAGCCAGCAATGAACACTACACCTGTCTGGGACTTGGCGTGCCCTGGGTAATTCCCTGTAGGCTGGAACACACTCAAGGGAATTCAGCCAAAGGTCTTTAATCCCATCTCACTAGAGGACAATCCAACGAAGCTTTACCTTTTAGTCCCAGAAGTCAAAGGTATTTTAAGGTTTGCACCACATTGCTAAGCTCCAAACCACCTTTCTATGACCTACAATGAGGGACTCTGGCAGGTGGGCTGACTCAGCTTTCTTCCCTAGTTCTATTCAGTTTTTCTAATTAAACAAACATGGTGCTCCTCTCCAGGAAGAGCCAATAACCCGACTTCCAGTGGGCCTATGGAACCAAATGACAACCCCAGACCAGCTTTGGTTTCCTTCTGGGTATCAGAACTTTATTGATTTCCTGTCTGATGGACAAATCCTGGGGCTTTGCCTTCTGCTAATGCTGCTTCTATTCTTACAGTAAAGCACTAGCCCACAGTGGGCAGAGAGTGTCTGTGTGCTGCTGGCAGCTAGAGACATGGTGACCTCAGGGAGACCTGTACTTTACAGTCAGTCACTCAAAGCTGCCATGTGGCCAGAAGACAAACGTTTGGTAAGCAGGAGGCGAAAATGTCAGGTGAGCAAGAAATAATACGTTTATTGGGGAGGTTTGGCCGGGCCACATGTCACTGGAAACTGTATGCCAATGGGAGCATGTATGTTGTATCATGCTGTGGTCACTTACCAGCAAAAAGCTAGTATGATGTAGTTGAGCTGTATCTCTGTTTTACTCCTGAATGTTCAGAGTGCTAAGCCGACATTATTCAGGAGTAGAAACAGAGGTATGTACTCCCCTGTGGTTTGCATTTTGAAGCATTTGTTTCTTTATTTCACAATTTATAATCCACCCCCTCCTGCCCAATGGCAGCTCGGGGCGACGAAAAATAAATAACAAAACAGAATACAAAAATATAAAATACAATATAATATAAAATCAATTATAAAATCTTACAAAAACAAACGAGGCCTAAATAAATAAATACACCCGCCTCCCCCCTAAAAAAACCCTCCACCCACTACCCATCCCCCTCATCAAACACCTGGCAAAACAGTCAGGTCTTACGTTGTCTACAGAAGGAGGGGCGATCTGGAGAGAGGTGAATCTCTGTCAGGAGAGAGTTCCACAACCGTGGTGCGGTCACCAAGAACGCCCTCTCAAATATCACCGCCCGGGATACCCAGGGGACCTCCAAGAGGGTGCCCCGTGCTGATCGCAGGGGCCGATCCAGGATACGAGGGGTGAGGCAGTCCTGCAGATAAGCAGGGCCCAGGCCATATAGGGCTTTAATGGTGATAACCAACATCTTGAATCGGGCCCGGAAGACTATAGGCAGCCAGCGTAGAGAACGGAACACAGGTGTTATGTGCTCACGACGGCCTGTCCCCACCAGAAGGCAGGCCGCCATGTTCTGCACCAGCTGCAGTCTCTAGGTCATCACCAGGGGTAGCCCCACATAGATTGCATTGCAGTAGTCCAATCTTGAGGTGATGAATGTATGGATGACGGTGGCAAGATTGAAGCCTGAGATATAAGGCCAAAGATGGTGAACCACATGTAATTTACAAAACGCACTCCTCACCACAGCTGCCACCTGGGCAATCCAGGGAGAGCTGTGAATCGAGGAGCACACCTAGACTCCAAACCTGTGGGACCAAGGAAGGACACATCCCATCAATAATGGAGGCCGCCACCCCCTCGCACCTTCCCCCCAACATCACCTCCGTCTTATCGGGATTCAGCTTCAGACGCCTCATCCTCATCCAATCCCCCACCACAGCCAGACACTGAGTAAACACCGACACTGCAGGGCCTGGGTCAGATGAAAACGGGAGGTAAAGGTCATCAGCAATGCATACTGGTGACACCCAATCACATACCCTCTCACTATCTCACCGTTTTTGTACATATTGCATTTAACAGCTTCGGCTATACAATTAATAACCCAAAGGCTGTATGTACACGTTGAACAAGAGAGGGGGCAGAATGGATTCCTGTGGAACTCCACACATAAGATCCCAGGGAAATGACTAAAAGTCCCCCAGTACCATACGCTGAGTTCTTCCGGCCAAGAAAGAGCGGAACCATTCAAGGACAGTTCCGCCCATTCCCAGACCTCTTCTTCTTAAGCACACCTCAATTCAATTCAATTCATTAAAAGACGTGACCTTAGGTCATTGCCGTACAATACAAAAAGAGAGAGCAAAAGGAACAATACATACATAAAAACATTCAAGAAAATTATAAAACAAACTTCCTATTCAACAATAAGGAAGTAATTCCACCTCACGAATGAGTAATAATCTGAAATTATTAATAATCATTAAAACAATATAAAATGACCAATTATAAAATGACTAAAATAAGATAACCGTTTCCCTAACCATTGTACCCCCTGTACCCGTAGGGCTTCTTTATAGCTTCCTCATAGATTACTCCAAACTTACAGCCCTAAGCACACCTCTTAATCCCTGCTTCCAGTTTCTATGTGGCCCTTGGAGCTTGCACTCATTTTCAAAGGGAAAAGGTTCACCTCCTCACCTCTGGTTTACACTGTTCATCAGAATGCTACTCAAGTAGTTACTTTGATTTAATTAATTTGAACAGAGGTAAACCAAAGTTACTATTTTGATTTAATGATCTGTTTGTTACAATGTAGCCTGTGTGAGAGACAACTGCACAGAGCTGTTTGCAACATTTTGTTGCATACACTTTGCAAACAAACACTTTCCACACAAAAGCAACAGAAATACATTGTTAAGGTCCATCTTCCTGTATCTACAACAGTAGTTTTCAGCTACTCCAATACATAACCTCCATTAAAATAGCACATTTAGGGAGCAATCTAGGGCTGAAACTCACCCTCGCATTTCTCAAAAATCTTAAAGAGAACCCTCACAAGAACAGGTTGAGAACTGGCCAATTCTTGACCTGTGTTCACGAGATTCTTGTGTGGCTGAAAAACAGCTCTGTGTATATACAAAATGGCCACTACAGCCATTCTGCACATGTGGCTCCCAGTGATGTGCATGCATGAGCAGTTTGGGGTTTTTTAGGTTTCCTTGTGAGAACATGTGCGATCCCGCCAGGGCTGCAAGAAACTCATGTGTTCTCCTGAGAATGGTTTCCCGTTCTCGTTTCAGTCCTAAATCCAGCTCCCATTGAAGTCAATGGGAGTTTAAGCTTTGTTTTCAATGGGAGCCGGATTGCGTCCTTAATGTCTTTATCCTCACAGCTCCACAGTGGGTCAGGGCACTGCTATTATGGTACAGATGTTAAAAGACTTAAAGGCGGGCCACTTTGGTCTGCTCTGTCATGCTTTGACCCAGATCTCATCTGCACATTTGTGCAGGCACCATCATGTTGGCCTGGGATTACCCCGGGCTGTGTCAGGGTTACAGTCCAGGGTCACAGTCCAGGCTACGGTCCATCCAATCAGGGCAATGCGGGCTATCATGTTTGTTTTGGCCCGCCATGGCCTGGCCCAGATTAGGTCTACCATGGCCAGCCCCATGGCTGCCTGCCAATGTGGCGGGAGACACAGCATGCGGGTGGCCCTCCCCAGCTGCCGGCACGTTTGTTCAGCGGCCTGACCTGGTCCAGACCATGTCTGCAGGGCTTTTCCTCCTCATACTGGGTTGGGCCACCCTCAAGCCGGCATCAAATTAGTTAACACCCACAGAGACTAAAGTCATGAGTCTGTGCCACAGGTCTCCCAACAAGTCCCACGCTTACATTCCAACCTCTGGACCATCCTTTCTCCTTAAAGGCAGAATTAATCTGTAAAGCCTTTGAGGGCAGTTACCATTTCTACCAGTTTACTTGCAAGATGCTTAGTACATTTTGCCTGCTACTACCACCTCCATATAAATAAGGTAAGTGAAAGAAGAATCCACACATCCACTGAAGAGCAAAAGGTCTCTGCATGCCTCACAGCTTCCAGGCAAAACAAAGAGGCCATTTCCTTTAACTGATTTTCTGTTTCAGTTTCCTCATGAACTCTCCCCCTCTCCAGCTGTGAATCCTGCCAGTCAACGTCGAGACAACAGCACAGTAACAGGAGGTCAAGAGGATAATGCACGTTCCTGTGGCTGCATTTAGACACTATCGCATCAGCAGCTAATTGAGTTAAAGTCTAAATCTTACTGGAACACCACCCAGACAAGTCTATCGTTGAGAAAAGACGACTGGGGCATTTTGCAAGCATGATACATGGTGACTCGCTTAGAAAACAGGCAGAGGCAGGATGTAAAAATAAAGCTGTGTTTTGTCCCTCACACAGAGTGTTCCTATTCCTGTGAGACATTCACACACCAAGAAATGTCAAATTCTTCTATTGCTACATGAGCTGCTAAGCACTCATCTTGCAGCAAGCTCTAATATCTTATGTAATTTCTGGGAGATGCTAAAGGCAGGCTTTTGCCTTTTAAAAAAAACAAAACCAAACCTGGCAAAAGCTTCATTAAATCCCAAACTGGGAAACAGTCTGGTTGCTCCAACAATCATCAAGTCACACACTAGTTGACTGGAAACACCTCTAGGCTCTTCAATCTACATCGTGGGCCTGACTCAGATCTTGGTTAAACTAGGGTACCCCTGTTGTCTCCATTGAAGTTACTCTGGACTAGCATTCTGCTCTCAGCATCATCTGCCCCATCTGCTGTTTCTCACTTTATCTCCTGATTTATACCTGTGCAAAGTGTGAGCAAAACACAAGCACTGGTGGCAGCTGATTCTGATCTAGTAACATTTTGCAGTGGTGTAAATTATTTTCTAAGATGCTAGGCAAAGCATTTCCTTAACCGGTGGTGACTGGGGCTGCTGGAATGCTGCTATGGTGCTTTTTCTGGCTTCCCTACACCATCAGCTGGAACCCGCACTGTAGGCTGTGGGGATTCTTGCTCCCTGGCAATCAGCTGTTCAGAGGGGTGGAGGAGATGCCTGCCCCAGCCTGGCTAGATTTGCATAGTGGGCAGGTTGGGATTTGTGGACTGGAGCTGTGTCTGGGCCTAAGGTGGGAGTTGGGCTGGAGTTTACGGCTATGGGAGCGAGTCGGCTGGGTAGGGAGTTAGATCAGGGGGGTCCGCAGGGGTGGCTGAAACCAGGCTGGGTTGGGTGAATTCCTATGCTCTGCAGTGTAGGACTACACCACTGTTGCTATTCCTGCTCCTTCTCAAAGCAAACGGTTTTCCATGAATCAAAATCACCACAGTGAATTTCTTACCACGAGCAAGATCCTATGGCATGGGAGTCTGCAGAGCCAGGACAGCACTAGTTATGGCTAAACTCCCTGCCTTGCCTGAGGCCTTCTAGTCCTGTAAATTTATCTCTGGGATGACTCCTCCCAACTAGGTAAGTGTAACTTTTCCAGTGTCTGTAGAATTTTAGAGGTTTCCAACACACCTGAGAAGGTTGGCAGGCCTTTCTCATTCACACCACATCAAAACCTTTCAGGAGTTTACAAGGCTGTTGTGCACACAGACTCCTATGTGTCTGTTGACTCATCTCTGGTGTTTCAGCTAGGTTTATGGGTAGGAAATTGGAAAGATATCATCATTGGCTTCCTGAAGGTGGTTTGTTTTCTTTAGCCATAAACATGGATAGCAATTTTTCCTTCCTAGGTTTTTAATATCACAGCTGAATTTATAAGCAGGAAATTAGATGAGCAGGGATTTATGTGTGGCTTTACAACTCGGCTCTGGGTGCTGCTGACAGAGGGCCAAAATGAGAACTTCATGTGTATATCAGGGCATAACTGAGCATCAGGGGCATAGCTATAATGGGAGCAGCAGGGGCAGCTGCACCAAGGACCACAGGCTTGGGGCCCCCACATGCATGTAGAGTGCGTATGCACACTGGAAAGGAGTGCCCCAAAAACAAGCCCCAGGCTTCAAGAGGAGCTTGATACCTTTGCAAAAACACTGGGATCCTCATATGTGAGACACAGTGGAACAGAACAGCACCAGTGCACCTCAAACCAGGCCTTAGTAATGATAACAATAAAACCAATTGTACAGATAGCAGTCTTCACCTGCAGATTTCATAGCACCCTACAACACAGAGGGATAATTCTTATTATGACCATTTACCTGATGGGGCATCTGAAGCATTAAGAGGTGAAGTGACTTGCTCAAGGTCACTAAGCAGATCAATAATGGCAGTGTAAAGAGAAAGGATGGCCCATTGGCTAGGGCACTAACTTAGCATCCATGAAACTTGATCTTGGTTCCTGGCCATGGACTGGTTGTGTGACCTTGGGCAAGTTATTTAGTCTCCTTTTCCCTCAGCTCTCCATATTAATGATTTTGAGATGTTTTGATCTTATGGCAACAGGGGGCATTATCTATCTATCTATCCACATACACTCAGTATGTGTACACACACAAACAAATCTCCTGAGTTCCAGCTTGGTTTCCTATCCACTGAGTCTTGCTTCCCACCTAGTTCTGTGTTTGAATGGATTAAAGTGTTGGCTGAAATTCTCAGAGCTTTCAAACTTTTTTCTGTGGAAGGCTGAGTTTATGACACAAATTTAAGCACTTGAATTTGAAAATCTGAAAATGCATTGTTAAAAAAAATGGTCTGAATTAGATCCAGGCTTGGGCCGCTTTTAGACAAGCGCCGCGCAATTGTGCATCGTGATTGCACATAATTAGAAACGGCCGCATGTATTAATTACACGAGACGGAAGAGCGGTATTATGCGCATATTATGGCGGCTGCGCATTTTTAAAGTCCGTGAATTAAATACCTCAATCGTGAGGTATTTAATTCGCGGACTTTAAAAATGCGTAACCGCCATAATATGTGCATAATACCCCACTTCCATCTCATGTAATTAATACATGCAGCCATTTCTAATTATGTGCAATCACGATGCGCAATCGCGCGCCGCTCGTCTAAAAGCGGCCTTAGAGAACTCTGAGAACACCAATAGCTATCCAGTTTCTATCAGCAAATACCAACTGGAACACAAAAGAGCTCTGTCATTAACTAATTTGGGTTGGGTTTAACTTTGGAAATAGCGGCCGCACAAGAGCTTTGAATGCACTTTCTTGGAGACTGACATCTGATTTAAATGTTTCCTAGTTAAGTGTGTGACTGCATGTCCCAGTCAGTACTTGATAGAGCATGTGAAAGCAAAGGGTGCTTTGGAAGATGACATGGCAGTGGGAGCACTTCAGAACCCTTCCCAACAAGAACACCTCTGAGCAGCAATAGGGATGCAATTGTATTGGGTCCCCAAGCTGAAGGGGTCCCCCTAAACTACAAGAATTTTCTTTATGTAGTCAAACACGATGAGTAAAATCAGAATTGCAAGTAACACAGATCGAACTACCAATATGCTCTCCAGAAACTGGTTTCAAAACTTGTATTGGGAGAGGAGACGCACCCCCCCCCCCCGCTACCAGGATGTACTAGGGCCCTAAATTTCTCTCAACTGGTCTGCACCTGCCCTTCAAACTAAATTCAGCAGCTCTGCAATAACACTGAGATTTTTTTCCCTTTAACACACAAAAATCACAAAAGAACTGAAATTCACGATTCCCAGGGACACACAAGCTGGCGCTGGGATACAATTTCACTCTAAATTATCTTCCCTCCCTCTATATGAAACTGGGATCTCTGCCAACTTTTTTTCTTCTTAATGCCTGTCTTGAAAATCAAGGCTGAAATAGTTTATGCAAAGCCAAGCTAAGCTTCAGCAGCTCTGACTGTCTTTAGCTTTCTCCTCACTATATTGACCACACTTAACAAGATTTGCTTCTTTAAATGGGCCATCCTTACAAGACCTCTCCACAATGGGAAATTTATTCCTTTTTCTTCTTGCTTTCCACGTTGACACAGAAAAGAAGTGCCTGTTGTGTATAATGCAAATCAGCGTGTTATTAAATTCAAACTGGTACCATAAAATTGGACTCCCACTTAACTGAACATAGGGCAACCGTTGTCCTTATTTGGTTATACAAAGGGGCTTATTCTACCCACCCCCTCCAACGGGACGTTTGGTTCTGGTGCATTAATATCTTACAGCCATGACCTGCCTGGTAATGAAGAAAGTGGTGAAAAAGTCAGGGTCAAGAGATTCAATTCCCACCCGCTATTAAGTCCAGACTATCCCAGCTGTCTATTAAATTGCTTGCCTGCTTTTAAGGGAAAGTTCATCTATTTTAATCCCAGGCTGCATGGAGAAGGTATTGATTTAAAATATTTTATTGCAGAGGACTGATTTATGATGATTTTAATTAATACACTTCTGCTATCTTAGCAAATGTACTTTGCAGCTCAGTTAAGAAATTACAAAGGATAGGTTTGCCACATTTGCACAAATCACTCTATGTAATCCAAGGCCAAATCCTGCAGGGGGCTGAGTGCAGAAGCCCTGGTCCTGCACAACCTTAGGTATGTGCTTAGCTTGAAGTGTGTGAGAAATTCTATTCACTACAATGGGACTAATCAATGTGTTTAAACTTAGAGGCATTGAGCTCTTCCATGATCTTGTCTTCAGCACCTGTAGCACTTCTTTGCTAGGGAGAAAACAGAGGCCCAAAAGTCCAGCTTCACGCTCTAAATCATTTATGATGCAATGGAAATAAAAAGAGGGAGAAAACTATTTTAGGTCCCAGTCCTGCAGGGACCTACGCACATGCATAGCTTAATGCCCTTTATCCCACTGACATAAGACCTCAGGGCTAGTTCAGACATTCACAATGACCCAGCTCTAGCAACATTTTCAAAAAGTTTTACTCACTTTTAAAAATGACTATTAGAAACTCCAGTCACTCCACTGTTGTTTTTTTAAGGAAAATTTACTTAGGCTCCTGAATAGAAGTGATCTAAATCATGGAGGTGCCAAACATCTGCATTTCCTACAGCAGTAGCTTTCTGCATTCCTGGCCTCATTTTGAGATTTAAGAAAACCAGGGAGTAGGGAAGTAATGAGGGAACAATTGTATGTACCAGCCCCTGACCTCAGTGGGGATCCCCCAAACTAACATTTTCTTTCTTAAGATACATTAGAATATGATGACTAAAATAGCAATTGCAAGTAACACATGTAAATAAATTATGAGTTTGGCCTCTGGATATTCATTTCAAAACTTATGATGGAGGGGATGTGAGGTAGGGAACCCCAGGTACTATAATATACTAGGAGCCCATGTTTCTCATTGGACCTCTATTTCACTATAATTCCACAAACTCAGAAAGCAACAAAGACATGCAAAATATAATAACAATCAAAATTGCGACCCTTTCTGCAGATGGCACAATCCAACTTGGGATCCTGACCTGTAATTTGGGAAACCCTGTACTCTTTGACTTCAGTAATATCTAAAGATGATCAACAAGTCTGAAAATCAAAATTTAGAAACCCGCATACGGATTTTATGACACAAATTTAAGCTTTGAATTTGAAAATCTGAAAATGCATGGTTAAAAAAAATCTGATTTCCTTCTATTCTCACTATCTGGTTAAAGTTCATTGCAGCTTATGGGATGATGAAACAGTCTGAAGTACTTGTCCTTGCTGTTCTTTTTAAACTTCTGTATTCCACTCTCCTAGCACAGTGTAAGTTAGAGGTAGGCTCCCTGTCTTTCATACACTAGCTAGCACAAGGCTGCAATGTTTGCAGTGCAAACACTGGAAGGGAAATCTTTAAAGCAAGGAAAAAGCTGGGAATTAGGAGGTTTGTATTAAAAGGTTCATGGGAACATTTCTGTTGCAGCTCTGTCATTGACTGGTTCTCCTCCTACCTCTCTGACCGCTCCTTTAATGTATCTCTTCCCAATTCCAGCTCCTTCTCCCTCCCCCTTTCAGTTGGGGTTCCCCAAGACTCTGTCCTTGGCCCTCTCCTCTTCTCTATCTACACCCTGTCCCTTGGCAAACACATTGCCTCCCACGGCTTCCAATATCATCTCTATGCTGATGACACTCAGCTCTACCTCTCTACCCCCTCTCCCTCCCCTTCTGTCCACTCACGCCTCATCAACTGTCTCGCTGACATCTTCGCCTGGATGTCCCAACGCCAGCTCAAGCTCAACTTGGCCAAGACTGAACTCCTTATTTTTCCTCCCTCCTCTTCCTCTCCCGCTTCCCTGTCCATCTGCATCGATGGAGCCACCATCCATCCTGTTCCCCAAGCCCATAGCTTGGACTTCATCTTTGACACTCATCTTTCCTTTAAGCCTTACATTGACTCTGTTACCGAGTCCTGCCGCTTCACCCTCCATAACATCGCTCGGATCCGCCCCTTTCTCTCTATCTCCTCTGCCAAAACCCTTGTTCATGCCATGGTCATTTCTCGCCTCGACTACTGCAACCTTCTCCTCGCTGGCCTCCCTCGCTCTCACCTGTCCCTCCTTATCGCCATCCAAAACTTCGCTGCCAAAGTCATCCACTCAGCCCGTCGCTTTGACCACGTGCAGCCTCTCCTCTCCTCTCTCCACTGGCTCCCCCTTCCCGAACGCATCCAGTTTAAACTCCTGGTATTCACCTATAAAACACTTCACAGCCAAGCTCCCCCCTATCTCTCAGCCCTAATCGCCTGACGAACTCCTGCATGCGCCCTCCACTCCTCCTCTGTCCCCTCCCTGAATCTCTCCCATCTCCTATGCTCCCCTAACCGCCTTCGTCCCTTCTCCCTCGCTGCCCCCCATGCCTGGAGCTCCCTCCCTACCCACATCCGCCTCGCCTCCTCCCTCCGAGCCTTCAAATCTGTTGGCCCGACAGGTGATTCCCGCCAGATGTTCACCCCCGTGAATCACGGGCGGGAATCTCACTGACCACGCAAACGGCCCTCCTGCCCGGACCATGGCCGTTTGCGTGGTCAATGAGATTCCCGCCCGTGATCAACAGGATCGTCATGTCTGTCCCCTGACCACGGCCTGGAATCAGCGTCCGTGCCCGCTGCTGATTCCCGGCCGTGGTCAATGCCCCGGGGGTGGGTGGGCGCTGCGGCTGCATGGGCTGCGGCGCCCGCCTGTTTCCCAGGGGGCGAGCGGCCTAGGGAGCGTGGGGGGGTGGGGCTGTGCGGTCGCATGTTGGCCGCACAGCCCCTCCCCCGATTCCCCGCCGGGATCAGCCGGCACATCTGTTGGCCATGTCATTTTGATCCTGACGGGGGGGTCAATCGGTGATTCCGTGACGGGGCCAATACCAGCCCCGTCACGTCTGAAAATACCCTAAATGTGGCCCAATAACAAAGGTAGCAAAATCCAGTTCTATTTAGTGGAAACCGAGGCATCAGCCTTGTAAAGTTTTAAAACTTTATACAGGTGAGTAATTCCTCTCTTTAATGGGACTATTTATATGCACAAGTTATGCATGTGCTTTAAGTCTTTAAAGGATTGGGGTCATATATATCTAGGAGCTTATTATAAATTCCAGTTTGTACCAGGCCCGGATGAAGATCATTTTGAGTAGTCTTCCTATTAATACAAGGAAGTTTTTGTGCATTCCCTGCCTTGCCTAACATTTTGGCTTCTGCATTACCTACTCTGTCGTTATTGCTTTTATTTATTTGGATGACATGTACTTCTTTAACCCCGCCCTCCTGGTTTCTTACTAAACAGTCAAACCCTTTAATTAAATGCATCCCATTCTTTCCTGCTAATCCATCAGTAACAAAACCCAAGCTATCAACATCTTTCTGCTGGCATACAAGTCCAAGCAAGTTGCAGCTGGGGAGCATGCTAACAGACTGAGCTAAAATATCACATGTTTTCTATTCCATGAGAAAAGTATTTTCTATGGGAGGAAAAACAATTTGGGAATGATGATTGCAAACAGTACAACTTCCCTTAAAATAATGACCCATGCTCTAGCCCTTTAAATTTCCTCCTGAGGACTATGTGTAAACACTCCTTCACTTACACACTTTGTCAATGTGAATTTTTCATTCATTCAAACCTTGCAATCATTACAATTCTAGTTTGCCTTCTGTTCTAATTTTTGCAGGCATATGGGATAACAAATTCTCACCAATCAGAGTCACGGAGTTCTCCGAGTTACACCAATGCAAGCCTGGAGTAATTGCATTCAGGTCAGTGGAAATCATCAAGGATGCACCCTGGGATATGTGACAGATGAATTTGGCTCATAAAGTGTAAAGGCTCAATCCAACAAGATGCTTAACATTTTCCTTGAGAGGTTAATTCTCATTGGCCTGTAGGGGTGCTCAGCATCTAATTCAGTATCTTGCAGAACTGGGCCCTAAGTGACCATTTTACATTCTACTATGTAATGCTTGATCTATTATTTGACTTTTACAATACTGCATAAAAAGAGAAGTTATGAGGGATGCTAATGGGAATAATTACTTATATAATGCTATGCCATGTAACTGTGGAACAGATTTGTAGGCACTCATATAATTAAATGAAGAGGCTGCTGACCAGAATGCCAGGAAGATTATGTGACCAAATCTGTGCTCTCAAGACTATTCAGATCAGATGCTCTAGGAAGGAAAGGCTGTTTCTGAAGAGTGAGTTTCTCCCTGCAAGTGAGGGGAGGAGGATAAACTACAGGGTTTCTATCTAGCTCTGGCACTATGACTCCCACATTTTTTATCTGTGTGACCCCATTTTGAGAATACAGTCCCCGGACCCCAGACAGCACCTGCAAAGTGTAGCACATATTAATTGGGATGACCACCCTATCTGCAAACAGAGGGACCTGACCTATAGACCTTTGCTCTAGCCTTGCCTGGATCTGGATTTACATAGGCGAGTAACAGGTTGTGTGTGAAGTTCTTGAAGCTAGACCTCATTTTCTGTGCCATTTTCTAATCCCAGACAGATAAATACAGGCTGATTTAGTCTGGGGCTGAACTGATGACAAAGTTTAGTACTGCTTTTTTATATCCTATTAAATAAATAGCGGCAGACTCCTTTCTAGAAAAGCAACAGAAGCAGTTTCAATAGTGCTGGGCAAAAGGACTATTTAACTTTGAGAACATAAATTTAGGCTGGATTTGATCCACAGAAAGGTTCTTTCTATCAAAAAATCACATTAGACTTATCTAGATCGTGCTTCCCTTTTGTGGGGGAGGCTGGGATGGGTAATCCTGAGTGGCTGGTGGAACAGAGCACAAATAGGAGGAATTTTGGTTTCAAACCCTGCATCTCCTTATCCCAGAGACTTGTGAGATCCTCCAGTGGAGAAGACACAGAGCAAACAAGGAGCACATTCTAGCACTTCTAAAGGAAATACACAGAGGAGAGAGAGGAAAGTGACATTCTCTGGCTGGGAACTTACACAACTCAGTGAGAGGCAGGAAAATGCTATTTGGGGGAGGGAATGTCCTTAAACTCCCCACAATACAAATCAATCCCGATCCTCATCCTCCCTTTCCCTCCAAGGCAGGAGAGAGCCTCTTACCAGCTCCTGCTTCAGACGGCGCAGGTAATGATCCATTCTCTTCTTTTCCATGCTCACAAGTCCATCTGGGAGCTCCTGGAAAACCTGGCTACCAGTCGCTGCTTCCCTTTCCCCATGTAGATCTCTGGCTTTGATGATTATGGTCCCAACTAATCCAGCAATTGTTTTGAAAAAGTCTAGCTCGTGTCAATGCAATCCTCTGCAACGGGAGGAGCGTGCAAAGTTTCTCTCCCTTCAGGAAAAACCAAGCCCCGATCGTCGCTTCTTTCTCCACCACAGTTTGCAAGAGACAGGGGAAAGCCCCGCTCTCAGGATAAGATCTGCTCCTTGCCCTGCACCGAGTGCCTTAGCCCGCCCGCTGTAAACTCAGGCTGTTCTCGCCATCTGCATAGCAGCCCCCGGCTGGCTGGAGCTCCCCCTGCGAGCAGATTGCACGCCCCGTACTGCCTCTTCCTCGCAGAGCGCCTGGCTCTTGCTTGCCACGGGGATCCCCGCTCTAGTGTCCCGGCGGCCGCGTGGTGGAGAAGCCTGAACGCGCCACCAGGGAGCCCCCTCTCAGCCAAGTTGCGCAGCCGCCTTGAGGGGGTGGGGTGGGGGAGAGACAGGATTTCTCGGAAGGTGGATAGATCAGCAACCGGCTTTACCTCTCCTTCCATACAGTGACAACTCCTCCCCGCTCACCCCCGCCTAATACAGGCCTACGAAGAACCTAGCACCACGAGACGGGGGGGGCAATTGTCTATAATTAAGAGCTCAAAATCACTCCAAGAGATAGCCTGGCTGGAATCTGGATCAGCCCTGTGGTCCACTTTTTAGCTGAGGCCCTGACGCTTTCCATCTTCCATGATTCAGAGCAAAGTGCCAGACCCCTGCGTTAGGCAGTAGGCAAATGTGGGGTAATCTGCCCCAGGAAGGTCTCCTCCTAATTCAAGAGGCAACCTGCAGCATCAAAGGCAGTCCTGGTGGGAGGGGACAATAATTTGCCCCAGAACATACAAAAGAGCGACCACGCAAAAAAACTGGGATGTAGGTTTGCACATAGAATATTTTCACACAGATGTGACAGTACTCACCCCCAGAGTAGGCCCAGGAGTGCATTCACACTTCTGCCCACTGGCAGCCTGGTCTTGGTTAGGTTTAAAGGACCTAGCGATCTTCTAGAACTCTATGGTGTTGCCCAGGACAAGCCCCAGCCAAGAGTGGGGCTACAGTGGCCGTATTGTATTGTAAACCCACACATGGGCTTACAATACATGGGGTCCATGAAATGGCAACATTAGTGTGAGACGCAAGGGCATAAAATACAGAACAACAGAGCATCAATGATGGGGTGCCCACGCCTCTAAAGAGCCCATGGCAATTCCTAACGCATGAGCCATGAATAAACTGAAAATAACAACATACACATAACTCACAGGACTGCAGTGTTTAATTGAACATCAAAAATTAATGACAGTAACAATTGGATAAGTGTGTGTTTGTCAAACGTTCCTGTGTTAGGAGGGGGCCCATATCACCATTTTGCACAGAGACCCAGCTTCTCGGAACTGGCACCAGGTGGAATAAAGGGAAGCCCATCATATGGAATTCTGTCCGGAACCAGCAGAATGACCTCTTGTATAACTTTCTTAACTTCATCAGAGGTGGATCCCAGATTAATGCACATGGCTGGTTGGGGTAAATGCAGGGGGGAGGAGGGGGAATAGAAAAATGACTCTGCTTTATCACAGTGTTACACTTTTAATTTTATCCTGTGTTTTATCCTGTATTTGGTGATTCTCTAAAGTCCCCACTCTGACTTTCTGAGAGGCATGTTAACTCAGGAGAATTCACAGGTTTAATTTTGTTTAATATACAGGTAAAATCCTGACACTGTTATGTCTGGCTAATCTCCCATTGGGTTCAGTGGAGTCAGAATTACACTCAAAGGTCAGTATCCACAAACCACGTACTCCGGAGAGTCCTGTTGAAGCACACAGGGCTTCAGGGCTAATTATGTATCTGGGAATGTTATAAAGAAAGCATGAAAACAGGGGATACCTAAAGGCTCAAAAGCCCAAAGGCAAATTTCGCTGTGCATTTCTTCTCACCAAGTAGTATTGTAACATTTTAGGATTTTAAGCCTTTCTTGCAATTTGTATCCCATTCCTCCGCTTTACATACATAGGAGGGGGAGTCTTTATAATTAGGGCTTGTTCATACAAGTGCCTTTTCTGAGGTAGTAGCCCCCTAAGCGAGAGGTTCCCAAACTGGGGGTGGGGTGGTCAGGACTCAACTGCAGATGTGCCACCTACAGAGGTGGGTGATCCCAGTTGATATCTGATATACTTTGCAGGTCGTTGCTGCTGTTTGGGGTTGTGAATTATATTTATGTCTCAAAATGAGGTCACACTGGCAAAGTCTGAGAACTCCTGCCCTACCTTGCTTTAACCTTGTTTGCGTTCACATGAATAGAGAGATTGAAACAAGGATGAAAGGGTGATAAGTACCTCTGTGAGGAAGCAGGGTAAACCAGGAAGAGTGTGTACTACCCCAGATTCCAACCACTCTTCTGACATCATTTTGGCCAAACCATTCATTTGGACTCTGTCTCTCATATCCAGTATCAACATTTACAGAATTGCTTGCTAACCAAAAATGAAGTGAAGACATGGGCATAACTATAGTTAGAGGAAAGGGGGATGTGTCCCTCACAAATTACCTCCCCTTGCAGCCCCAGGGTCATGGGGGCAGGGTTTACGTAGATCAAAGGGATCCAGAATCCCACACAAATTGTGACTCAGAGTTATGCCACTGATTATAGGCAGTAGTTTTGAGACCACCAATACCCCCAACGTAATTAATCCAACCTTTGTTTTAATGTGAAATTTCAACTCCGCTCTTCCTTAAATGGCTCATCTAAAACGCTATAACTGGAAACTCTCACCCCAAGCTTAATGTACATAGGAGAGCAGCCCCACTGAGATCAACTTTGTTTTTTATTATTATTAAAAAAAATCCTTTTTAATGCTCTAAACTCTCTGCTTGGTGAAGGGAGTGTTTGGGTGTGTTGCGAGCAGCAGGGGCTGGGAACACTGACCTCTGGGTTTCTTTTCAGGATAGAATTGTTTTTGTTTTCTTTCTTCCATGTGCAAAAGGGATTTTGTGTTTCATGTGACACTGAAGTGTTTAGAAGATATGTGTGTTTGGCAGCTGCTCTTACCTTAAAGCTTCACTTATAGAGGGGCTCGTATATCTGAGTTGGACACAGGGTGAAACTAAACGTGCAGTTGGTGTGCTCACTACATGCTTCAGGAGGGGGGTGGCCCTGGCGAGGTCAGGTTGGGGCACAGATTAAATGTGCGTCTGACTGGGTTGGCTGGCGAGCCCTCCCCTGCCCCCCCCCGGGGAATGGAACAGACACGCAGCTGGGTGGCCCCGCCCCCCGACATTTTAATTTTTTTATTTTGTTTTATAAAAGATTTCTATCCCGCCCCCTCCAGCCCTCCGGGCAGCTCGGGGCAGCGAACAACAATTCAAACATTAAAACAATTCACAGTTAAAAATCCCATATACATAAAAAAGGCACAACACCCCCCCCCCACGAACCACCCCCTCTACCCCCACTCGCCAAAAGTCTGGCGGAACAGCCATGCCCCTGTGTCCCAACTCTGCCATGCTAGGTAGCCATGGCGGTCAATCACAGGCAGCCATGGCTGCCTGTCATGACAGCCCCTGATCCCCAGAGGAGGATGGGTCCGCGAACAGACACAAAGGCCTGCTATGGGCCACGTAGGCCCACTGGGGTGACCTTTGCACCAGGCTGTGGGTTCAGAATCATCCGGGGAACCACATCCGAGCTAGCCACCTACCCAGGCTGGGGCAGCAGCGGGCCCACATATGGAGGCCCGGTAATAAATATGACAGGGAATCTCTGGCCCAGGCAGGCCATAGTGGGCTCCCATCATGTTTATTATCACCCACAGACTACACCTTCTTCTAGAGGGTGACTCTTCTTTGTGGGGGTGAAGTGCTCCCTTTCCCATAGTAGGGGTAGGAAAAACTGCATGGCTTTTGAGGGCACATGGTGTTATCGAGGGAAATGGATTTCTGGCTGTAACATCTTCATTTCTAATCTGATTTGCATTATATTTGGAACAGGTGCACCCCTCAGTGTCAGAATCACTCCTGCCAGATGTCATAACAATTGGATAAAGGTTACTGATTTTATAAGCACTTTACATTTGTGGTTTGCACACACATTTCCAGTTGTAACGACTTTGTTTTTCATCCAGCTTGGATGAAATGTGGACTCATTGTACCCCTAATATAAGCTATAACTCCTACAACATTTTGGAAATATTGGATAAAAGGTCCTGATTTTATAAGTAATTTAATCATTTCATGGTTTGCACACACATTTCCAGCTGTAACATCTTTTTATCCATTGAATCTGGATGACATTTGGACAGCTTGTTCCCCTTACCAAAGGGATCATCCCTGGAAATTTTTTGAAATATTAGATAAAGGGTCCCCATTTTATAAGCAATAAACATTTTGTGATTTTAACAGAAGTTGCAAATTTTCCTAAATCACTTGCAGGTGTTTCCTCTGTATAAATTATAGAGGTTTTACTAGGTGCCGAGATCTGCTTCTTGGGGCATTTGTAGAGAGGGTGAAGAAGACAAGAGGAGGAGCAGGTGCCAGAGGCACTGACACAGTCTTCAGTCATTTGCACCCAAAGTCTGTGGGGCCATACATGGATGAGAGTGGGTGCAGGGTTCTGCTTTTATGAGCACTTGCAGTGAGGCTGAAGACTGTAGCACACACAGTTACACACACAGAGCACTGAGCCTGCCTAGGAGTCACACAAGATCTAGTCATTGTGGGGGCTATGCAGCTTGGCAGAAGTTTATATTTGATCCCCAAAATCCACCCCCAAGCCTCCCTGATTTCAGTGATGGAGTACTGGCAAGTTGGAAGCCTAGGCTGCACCTCCCGAGAATAAGCCTATACCAGCGATTCTCTTACGTTTGTCACAGTGGTACAAGATGGATTTGTGATGCCAATTGGCCATCAGAAATGTCAATCATGTATCCCCATTCTATGCTGTGCCCATCCCAACCCCCCTGCTTGTTACTGGGAAGTTAGAAGCATCTGCTTAGGAAAGAGCCAATAAGAGATTCTCTTACGTCGGCTGTCACAGTGCTGCAGGATGTGTTTGGGATGACAATTGACCTGCCTGGATGTATTAATTATGCCTCTTGATTGCTGGGATGCTTCCCTCTGCCTTGCTACCTGAAGTCCCGGTTATTTCCTGAATTTTTTGTTTTTGTCCCAAAATTTTCAGGACTAGTATTTGCACAACTTCTGTTAAAATCAGACATGTTTAATTGCTTATAAAATCAGGAAGATTTATCTAATCTTTCTGGCAGGGATACTTCCTTGGGTGAGAGGTACATTTTATCCAAATTACATCCACATTGGATGGAACACAAAAATGTTACAACTGGAAATGTGTGCACAACCACAAAATCTAAATTGTTTATAAATTTGGAACCCTTCATCCAATCGTTATGTTGTTTTTTGCTAAAAATGTTCATTTTGTTCTGAGAGGTTTTTGATTGCCTGGTTTTACCCTGGGTAGATTTGAGGGTACTTCTGTTTATAAGTGTTCTGATAGTTTGATAAGTGTACTGATAGTTATGGGGAGAGGACAATATAAATAAAGTTATTGTTAGCATTCCACATGTGGTCTCTTAGTCATTTTTTATAAAAGTGTTTAAATTGGGGTGGTGATTCTGTGCCCTGTATTCCATTGATCATATGTGAAATTTTAATCCTGGCCCTGCATACCATTGGCTTTGCCCCGCCCACTTCTGGCCCCGCCCAGTGACCCACCAGCCTCAAAAACCACCAGTCGCCACCGGTTATCAAACTGTTTGGTCAGCAGTAGGTCCCTACCCTATCCTGTATAAGTAAAGTTATTTCTCACCCAGAGTTTTGTTCTTGCATCAGCAGACAGCTGCTGGCCAGACAAATATGCTGTTGGTATACAGGGTCTTTCTGCTTCTTCCTCTCCAGTCGGGGGGTTGGGGATGTTCTTCTACTTCTGTTTTGGTATTGCTCTTTTTTCAGCATTTTTAGTCATGCAATTAGGGCTTAGACCCTCCTTCCAATTTTTCCATTTGATCTTCAAACTTTTCCACTTGATCACGCCATCAACTCTACCTTTGTTACTGTTGACAGCTTGTGGTGATCTGCAGAACTTGTTTAGGGTGTTTTTGCAAAGTTCTTGTTCACAAGATAGCCATGTCCTGATATGCTGGTGGTCTCCTGCATTCCAATTCCTTTCGCTCAAGACATTTCCCTGTCAGTTGCAATGACTGTGCTCTGGGTGACAACCATATTTTATTAATTCTTACAATGCTTGAATCGCAACAATGCTGAAACACATTAACTAGCCCTATGCAATGAATAGGCAGGGCTGTAAAAAAATTCCTTCCGCTGATCAGCCATAGACAGGGCCGGACTTAGGAATTTTTCACCCCTAGGCCCTTCTCAGGCTGCTGCCCCCAATCCAAGCCCACCCACAAGCCAAGCCCCACTCCCATGCTGTGTGTTCATGGATGGAGGAGCCCCATGTGAACGACACAGCATGTGTGCCCACAGTGAGTGGGGGTGCATGCGTGTGCCTGCCTAATGCATCCCCACTCACCCCCACCGCCCCTCGTCTTCATGCACGGAGCAACCAGGGAAAACAGCAGTTACTCCGTGGGTGCGGATGAGTGGGGATGCGTGTGTGGCTGTGTTCACACTCTGCCCATGCACCAGCACACCCATGGACCCCCCCACTGGGTGAAGCTATGTAAAAAGGACCTGTGAGGAGCCACTTGAAGAAGAATGGAAGGTTGCTGCCTTGTAATTAAGGCTCTTTGAGAAGGCTCAGAACATTCTAACAACAGACACCCTTCCAGTCCCCCGCATGGAATTTTTTTCTTATATTCCTAGAAAGGGTTGGAAGGAACTGTCATTCTGAGGGGGAAGAGTGCTTTTTATACTAGAGGAGCTTGAGACCATCACGTGGTCTATTATTTGAATAGGGTGAGCATGCACCACAACCCAGTTGTGAGAATGTTAGATACCATCTCGAAGAACCTTCTTTACAAGGCAACAACCTTGTGATCACTCACATGGGGAGGAGCTGTTTGTAAACAAAACAGCTTTATCTCCCAGCCAGATTGGTTTTCCATGTCCAGTTGCTGCTGCAGCACTACTAGCAGGAAGCAAGATAGTAGAGGCAGGTGAGGGATGGGGACCCAGGCAGCAGGCTTCGACTGTGGGCAGCAGCCTCCGGCCAAGCAGGGAGGAAAAAAACGAGCGGGTGGTGCCGGCACCAGGATTACTGCCCCCCAGAAAATGCCACCCAAGGTCCGGGCCTAGGGGGCCTGCCCGTAATTCCGGGCCTGGCCATAGAAAGCTACTTACCAGTGGACTGGGATGGAGAGCAGTAGGAAGCCAAAATTCTATTGCTCACCCTGCACTGTCCCTCCCCCCCATCGCTATTGCAAGGCCCAGCCTGGGGTTTTGTGTAGGCTAATATGTGTTTAAGCATGTGTTTGCTAGTTGAGGTGAACCCTATCCCCAGGGTTGTAAAAACCTACTTGGCAGCTCACCAGAGGCGAGTAAAATTGAACACTGGTAAGTAAGGTTTATTAGAGGTTTGACTCCTGGCTCCTCAGCACTGCATTTGTGAGCAGGGCTGTGGGCACTGGGGGGAGCTGTCCGTTTCCCACACTCCAATGCTGAACTCTACCCTGCCTTTGGTCTGGGACACAGCATTGTGCTAGGAGGATACTGTAATGTCAGATGTTACAACAGGCAGTAGGTGGCGCCTGAACATCTGGGAGGACTGAGAGCTAGAGGGCTGAGGGGCGTGGCCATCTTGAGAAAAGACTGAAGGAGCGGCTGGAAGGGCCAGTGTGGGCCAGATCAGGAGTAAGAAGCCCAGCAGCAGAGACTTAAGCAAGCGGTGCTGTCTGCGAGCAGAGAGCAGTCCCAGGGGAAGACACTGCTGGACCCTGCTGCAGCACAGACGGATCAGAGAACTCCAGGTGCGGAGAGCTGAGAAGCTCGGACAGAGCCAGGCCTGACCAGCAAGGATTCAGAGACTTTTAAACTTACATTGCAACTGAGTGTTCTGGGACAAATTGAGGGAAACGCCTCCGGAGGTGGGGTGGGACCCAGACTGTTTTTGTGTTCACTTGTAAACTGTTGTGTTGCTGTTTACCTATTTTTGTACCCTACCCCCTCCCTAGGGCCTTCTGGCCTGTGACCATCCCCTTTGCCTGATCTTATACATAAATACTTGCAGGTATTTCCTTGTGGTTAAGTCTCTTGTACCAGGGTTAGAGGGCTCCCCAAGTTAGTGGGGAGTCTGGTACAAACTGGTGGCAGCGGTGGGATTACAGTGACCACTCCTCAAATGAGACCAGCAGAGACGGATGGTCCCGGCCAAAGGACACAGGTAATCTTGTGTGTTACTGTTCAGCATTTAAAATTCTCTCTTTTGTTAGTGGGGGAGATTTCATTGGAGAAAAATGAATACTGAAAGGGAGGGAGGGTACAGAGTAGAAGGATCAGGCATGGGGTCCCCCAGTAGGATATCACGGCCAATCTTTAATCCCTCCCCATATAGTGGAGACAAAACAGAGTGGGATGATTGGCATGAGCAGTTTGAAATGGCAGCTGAGTTAAATGGGTGGGATGAAGCCCATACATTGAAATTTCTGAGTCTGTTGCTGACAGGGAAAGCCAGGGATGCTTATTGAGGTTTTAGCACTAAAGTTAAACAAGACTTTAAGTGTTTGACAGAAGCGCTCAAAACTTCTTTGGAACCAGCTGTGTGCCCGAATTGGGATCGTGCAGGTTTTTTTTAATTATAAGAAAAAAAAAAACAGAGTCAGTGCAAGAATTTGGCATTGCCCTGAGGCGGCTGGCTACAAAAGCCTTCCCAGAAGCCAGTTCTGAAATGCAGGACATGCTGGCCTAAGACCAGTACATTAACAATGTTTTTAGTGGGGAGATGCGAATTCAACTCCGCTTGACGAAGCCACACCACTTGGATGATGCCATCAAGCTAGCCACTGAGATGGAAGTTGCCAGGAAATTGGAGGCCTCCAATATTCAGACTGCAAGGGTGCACACTCATACTGCAAGGGCCCCATCTCAAGACTCCCTGGCCATGCAGACCATGTTGGAAGCAGTGGGAGAGTTGCGGGGTGAGCTAAATCAGCTTCAGGAGACCATAAAAATTCAGATGCAGAGTAAAGAGATGCGGCAAACCCGGACTGGCCCTCTGAAGTTTCAGTGGAGCCAAGAAGAGAATGGTGGATGCTGGCATTGCGGTAGTCCCAATCATTTCCAGAGGGAGTGCCCGAAAAGGAAAGGACCCTCGGGGCTGGGAAACTAAAAAGGGCAGAGGACAGGTGCCCGTCCACTGCTGTAAACTGCTGAGACCCAGAGAAGGAGGTGATTATTGCTGGCACAGCAGGGCTGGGCTATTACCTGGAGGCAAAGATAGGGGACATCCACTGTCCAGTCCTCCTGGATACAGGTGCCCAAGTATCCATTGTAAATAGCCAATTGTGGGAGCAGGCCACACCGAAGACAGAGAAACCTTTAGCCCTGTGAAGTGGCTGTTAAGGTAGCTAATGGAGCCATGCTGCAAGTGCTAGGAGTATGGAACACACAACACAGTCATTGACCTTCAAGGTTTACAGTTGCCTTGTGAGTTCTTAGTAGCAAAAGAGGCGACCCAAGATGCTTTGATCGGTACCGGGTTTCTAAAAAAATACTGGGCCACTATGTACTTCGATGATTGTTCATGCTCCTTATTGGGAAGGCATTTCTCCCTCCACACTACCGGCAGCCAGGCAACAGTGTATGAGGCAGTAGTACAAAGAAATCTGACCATACCCCCTAGGAGTGAGATGATTATTCCTGGCAGACTGAGGGGTTGGTACCAAGAAAATGAGGAGGGCATCTTTGAACCCAAGCCTTCAAGCAAGCTAGCACTCCTCATGGGACCAACAATAGATAGGAACCAAAAGGGTGAAATCCTGGTATGTGTCGCTAACATGCTGACAGAACCACAGATTGCATATGGCGGGCTAGTGATTGGTACTTTTGGAATGGGTGTGTCCATCCTACAAGAAGACCCTGGACTGAAGAAAAAGATTGATGTTGGAGCAGTGAGATCAGATGGGGGCCAAGACAAGGAAGGTTGGAAAAAAGTAGCCCAGTGGAATGCGGCGAAGTTGGAACAGGAGTTCAAGTTAAATCAATGTGGCCTAGAACCCGAACAAGTACAAGCAGCATGGGAGATTTTGCAAGACTATGCAAATGTACTTAGCCATGATGAATATGACCTAGGACGCACCAAGTTTACACAACACCGAACTGACACAGGAAATGCTAGACCCATCAAGCAGGGGCCTCGGAGAGTCCCCATTCATTTTCAGCAGGAGTTTCAGCAACAGCTGTGGAAAATTTATTTTTATTTATTTATAAATATTTTTTAGCCTCCTCCTCATGCCTACGGCATCTCGGGGCGGCTTACAACAATACAATAAAATTCCATATAAACCAATGTTTAAAAACAACTTAATCCACAAATTTAAAAGGACAATCCCATATCCACCCTCCCGCCCCAGCTACTCAACCCTCCCCTCCTCAGGCCTGGGCAAATAGCCAGATCTTGCAGGCTTGACGAAACGTCAGCAGACCTGGGGCCAGGTGGGCTTCCTCCGAGAATGAGTTCCAGAGTCGCGGCCCGGCCACCGAGAATGCCCTCTCCATTGTAGGCCCCCATCTCACCCGGGGGACCTCCAAGAAGGAGCCCCCAGTGGACTGAAGGGATCGTTCTGAGGTACGGAGGGTGAGGCAGTCCCCAAGGTATGAGGGGCCCAGACCGTGCAGGGCTTTATAGATCAATACCAACACCTTGAATCTGGCTCGGTACGCTATAGGCAGCCAGTGCAGAGCACGGAGCACAGGTGTTATGTGCTCCCGTCGCCCAGTCCCTATAAGGAGACGGGCCATCGCATTCTGCACCAGCTGCAGCCTCTGAACCAGAAACAAGGGAAGCCCCACGTAGAGCACATTGCAGTAGTCCAGCTAAGAGGTGATGAAAGCATGGATAAGGGTGGCCAGGTCGGGCCTGGAAATGTATGGGCACAGCCTCCATACCAGATACAGCTGGTGGAAGGCAGTCTTAGCCACCGCCTCCACCTGCCGATCCAGATGAAAACCCAACCCAACACCACTCCCAGACTCCGAACCTGCTGGGCAATAGGAGGATGGAACACCCCCCCACAAGGGGGGCCAGAACCTCCCCCGCCCTCCCCACCACCATCACCTCCGTCTTATCCGGATTTTGCTTCAGTTTGCTCTGCCTCATCCAATCCGCCATGGCCTCTAAACATTGGGAAAGCAATGAGACTGCAGGACCTGGGTCAGTTGAAAATGAGAGGTACAGCTGAGTATCATCAGGATATTGGTGACATCACACCCCGAACCCTCTCACAATCTCCCCCAGGGACTGCATATACACATTAAACAATAGTGGAGACAGGATCAAACCTTGCGGAACGCTGCAGTATAAGGCCCGGGGACTTGATGTTTCAGCCCCCAGCACCACCTGCTGGCTCCTCCCCGAGAGGAATGAGCGGAACCACCCAAGGACAGTCCCGTCCAGACCCCCCAGGTCTCGCAACCGTCTCAACAGCAGCCCATGGTCCATGGTGTCAAAAGCAGCTGAGAGATCTAGCAGGATCAGAAATGTCAAACATCCTGTGTCCATCTCCCGGCGGAGATTGTCCACCAAGGCCACCAACGCCGTCTCAGTACCATAGCTGGGGCGGAACCCAGATTGAAAAGGGTCCAGGAAACTGATGTTATCCAAATGCGCCTGGAGCTGCAGTTCCATTGCCCATTCAATAACCTTCCCTAAAAAGGGAAGATTAGAGACAGGTCGGTAGCTGGCAAGTGCGTCCACATCCAAAGATGGCTTTTTCAGCAGGGGGCGTACCACAGCCTCCTTGAGACTGGGCGACAACCTCCCCTGCTGAAGGGACGCGTTCACTACTCCCGCCAGCACCGTCCCCAAAGTCTCCCTGGAGGCTTTCACCAACCAGGACGGGCACGGATCTAATTCACAATAAGTGGCCCTAACAGACCCCAGGACATTCACCGCATCAGTTGGTGTCACTTCCTGAAACTCATCCCAGAAAGATCGACCGGACGGTGCTTCCATAACCTCATGCTCCTCGCCTGCTGCATCCAATCCGGTGTCAAAGTTGGAGGAGCGAGGAGTCATTAAGCCTTCTGCAAGTCCATGGGCATCCCCAGTAAAAGGGGGTCGGTATGCGGGTTTGTGTAGACTATTGAAGATTGAATGATGTTACTGTTAAGGATGTCTACCCCTTACCATGGATAGACAACACCCTGGACCTGCTGGATAAAGCACAGTGGTTCTCCAGTCTTGATCTAGCCAGTGGGTACTGGCAAGCGGAGGTGCACTCTGAAGATAAGGCCAAGATGGCATTCTGCACTAAATGGAGACTTTTTGAATTTAACGTGATGCCATTCGGTCTGTGTAATGCACCCAGCATGTTCCAGAGACTCGTGGATATTGTGTAAGCTGATCTGCAAGGGACAGCCTGCCGTGCGTACCTGGACAATATCATTTTGATAGGTTGAACCTCTGAGGAACATCTGCACAAACTCAAAGCACTACTTGAAAAGTTGAAAGCGGCCAACCTGAAAATTAAACCTGATAAATGCCAGTTTTTCTGCAGAGAGGTGAAATACCTGGGACATTTTATTTCAAGAGAGGGGGTACGCCCAGATCCAGAACATTTGGAAGCTGTCAGGGCATGGTCAGTACCTCGGAATGTCACAGAGGTACGAGGCTTTGTGGGTTTGACCTCGTATTATAGAAAACACGTAGCTAACTTTGCTACCATAGCTAGCCCCCTACACAAGATATAAGACAAAGCAAAGTTCTACTGGATGGAAGAATGCAAAAGTGCCTTTCTGGAGTTAAAGCAACAGCTGATGTCAGCTCCTATCTTAGCCTACCCAGACCCACAACTGCCTTTCTTGCTAGACACTGATGCAAGTGAGGTAGGCCTTGTAGCAGTCCTCTCGCAAGTGGAAAATGGTCAAGAAAGCGTGATAGCTTATGCTAGTCGGGACCTAAGTTCAACTGAACGCAAATATGCGACCACAAGGAAGGAGCTTCTTGCTGTAGTAACCTTTACTAAATATTTCCGGCACTTTCTTCTGGGCAAATGATTCACACCGAGGACAGACCACAATTCTCTCCGGTGGCTACACAATTTTCATGAGCCTGAAGGACAGTTAGCCAGATGGTTGGAACAGTTAGCAGAGTTTGACTATCAAATAGTGCACCGTCCAGGAAAATAACACCAGAATGCTGACGCTTTGTCCCAAAGACCGGATATCAGAGGACCTGAACAAAGGACTGAGATTGTGAGGACACCACCATCCTTGGAAAAGGAGACTACTAAATTATCAATGGCTCAAGATGCCGGCGAGGTCACAGAACTGATAGACTGGCGAAAGAGCCAACAGGAAGGTGCCAACATTGTACAACTGATGAGATGGAAGGAAGCTGGTAATGTCGACTTCCCAGAGGAAGGCCAACTTCACCCTCACCTGAAAGGTTTCTGGGCTGTGTGGCCTGAGCTGTGCATCAGACAAAGCATACTGGTGCGAAGACTACCAGAGACTGGAGAATGGCCTGAAATTATGAGTCTGTTGGACAAACTTTTGTAGTCCATTACAACCAATTAAAACCCTATGTGTGTTCATGGGACAGGGAGCCTACCTGAGGCAAGAGGCTGTGGTGCCAAACCATCCCCAGCCAAGATGCTTACACAACTTCCAAGACAAAGCCCCTAACCTTTTTAAACCACAAAAGGATGATTGTGAGCCAAAAAATTGGGAGTGGTCACCCTAGTTAAATGGGCGTGAGGACAGTGATGATAGCCAAGTATCTGAGGTGGAAACAGAACAGAATGCAGCAGAGAACCATGCTCCCCACCCCTCTGCACTACCTAGGGCTCCTGCCATAGAAGTCCAGGGTAGAGTGCAACGTGCGTAGACCACCCAGGTGGCTTAGGGACTACACAGTGTAATTTTGGTGGGATGCAGGGGTGTATCCTCCTAAGGAAGGGAGTGGTGTAATGGTAGCTGTTACACCAGGCAGTAGGTGGTGCCTGAGCATCTGTACCAGAGCAGCCAAGTCTGGGAGGACTGAGAGCTAGAGTACCAAGGGACACGGCCATCTTGAGAAAAGACTGAAGGAGCGGCTGGAAGGGCCAGTGTGGGCCAGATCAGGAGTAAGAAGCCCAGCAGCAGAGACTTAAGCTAGCGGTGCCGTCTGTGAGCAGAGAGCAGTCCCAGGGGAAGACACTGCTGGATCCTGCTGCAGCACAGACGGATCAGAGAACTCCCGGTGCGGAGAGCTGAGCAGCTCGGACAGAGCCAGGCCTGACCAGCAAGGATTCAGAGACTTGTAAACTTACATTGCAACTGAGTGTTCTGGGACGAATTGTGGGAAACGCCGCTGGAGGTGGAGTGGGACCCAGACTGTTTTTGTGTTCACTTGTAAACTGTTGTGTTGCTGTTTACCTATTTTTGTACCCTACCCCCTCCCTAGGGCCTGCTGGCTTGTGACCATCCCCTTTGCCTGATCTTATACATAAATACTTACAGGTATTTCCTCGTGGTTAAGTCTCTTGTACCAGGGTTAGAGGGCTCCCCAGGGTTAGTGGGGAGTCTGGTACAATATTATCCTATTCTCGGCAGAGCAGAAGAGCCCCACTTGCAAGGGCTTGCAATGCAGGCAGGGCCGAGTTTTCCTCCTGAAGGAGCAAGAGCCCTGTGCCTATCCCCCCTGCAAACTCCCAGCTGAACCTTGCAGTAGTGATGGGGGGAGAAAAGGGGGCGGTGCCAGGCAGGCTATAAAAGTTTGGCTGCCTACTGCCCTCCATCCCAGTGCAAACTTTCTATAGCTCGTCAGTGGAAGAGAATTTTTTTACAGCCCTGCCTATTCCTTGCACAGGACTAGTTAACATGTTGGTGTGTGTAAGTCAGGATTTCTGTACACTTTAGCTAATGCATCAGGGTGGTTCCACATGTTACATTAGCCATGTGTCTGATTAACGATGACAATAAAAATGGGATCATGGAGGCAAAAGAGCTTGGGAACTACAGCTCTGTTTGCTGCCAGAACAAAGAAACTAGCTAACTTGGTTGATAAACGTTCATTCCTGCCATTGTGCCTTATGTTGGCAGGTGATCAGGCCTTTGCTGTGGCAGACCCCTCAATGTGGAACTCCCTCCATATGTTCCTTTCAGTTCTTCCCACCTCGCCTTCAAAAAGCACTTGGAGATTTTTTCTTCTCCAGGTGCTTCTAGAGGATCCACTTCTAGTTACTCTTAATTAGTGCTGAAACTTAGGCCGCTTTCAGACCTCCCCTCCCCCACGCATATTCTGGCTGCAGGAGGGAATGCGCAGCCAGGATACGCACAGGGTGCCACCGGTCTGAAAGACACATCTCCCCACGCAGCTTTACCGGCAAACACCTGCAGAGATACAGAACAGTGGCAGGACGGGGGGCTTTCAGACTGGCAGCACCCCATGCATATCCTGGCTGCGCATTCCCTCCCACAGCCATAATATGCACGGGGGCGGGGAGGTCTGAAAGTAGTTTTAGGCCTCGGTTTTCCTCGAAAAACACCAAGGACCAAGGTATTCAACTCGATTTTTTGAGTTCTGAAGTTTTGCAGAATGGCTCCCAAAACTTCAGAACTTGAAAAATCCTCAGCTGAGTGCAGGGAGGCTGGCACTAGGCCCCTGTTCCTCCTTCCCTGGCCTGCACTTGCCAGTGAGAGAATAGGCCAGTGGGGGGCAGGGAAGCGGGGGCGCAGAAGCCTAGCAGGGTGTTGGGTGAGGTGCAAAGGGGGTGGGGGCCTAGCGGGGCTGAGGGGTAGGGCACTCACCCTCTGGAGGGGCTCTGGTGACGTGGTTTCCTCAGGACCGAGTAAGTTTAAAAAAAAATTTTTTTAAAAAAAGCGGGCATGCTCATAGGGGCTGAGTGGCTCCTTCTGAGCATGCGCAGACCAGACCGTTCCAAGATGATGCTGGCAGCATCAGCATGCTGCGGGTGTCCTCTTGGAAAGGTCTGAGCATTTGTCCCTTCTGAGCATGCTCAGCTTTAAAAAAAAAAAAAAAAAAAAAATTAAATTAAACTTGCCCACACTGGAGGAAGTCATGTATCGCTGGAGCCCCTCTGGAGGGTGAGTACTTAACCCCTCAGGCCCCAGGCTCCCACCCCTTCTTCCCTTGCCCATTTCCTCCTTCCAGGCTCCCTCTGTCCCTCTCCTCGACCCCTGCCCTCGGAATTCCCAAGTATTCTCTAAGTGTCCTCAGACTGGCCCGAGCATTTGGGACCGGTCCTCGGACACTCAGAGAACACTCACAAATCATTGTAAAAATATTCGATGCAGCCCTATAAATCCCTCCCTCTTTACTTCCCCCTTTTACACTGTTTTAAATGGATTTTATACTGATTTTAAGTTGTTTTATGCTATTTTATTATATTTGTGTATTAATGTTCTGAAGTGCCCTATGTGCCAGGGGCGGGGGACAGGGGGAGAGTGCTAGATAAATAAAATGTATTACTATTATAATGGTTTTTCACTAGCGATCCCATAGACTAGTACTTGCCACCCTCCCCTGCAAACACATTCAATTTGAAGGTATCACGCCTTCAGGACCCTCCCCTCCCCCAGTATTTTCACAGCCCCCCATCTCCTTTCTTTCTTTAATATTGCTACTAAAAGACCTACCTTCATGTTGGGAAAAAGACTCCCCTTTCTCTCCTTGTTTTAGGATTTCTATTAGCTAAGCCATTAAAGAAACATAAAACTGAATCTCTTGTACAAGATTCTCATACACCGCAGGGCTATGAGTTACATCTCTGAGAAAAGTGACCTTCTCAAAAAAGCGAATAGTTTTTCCAAAGGGGGTGCTTAGCCTTCTGAGTGGGAGACTTGCCAGTCTCAACTCTTGCCTAAAACCTAACCACGAAGCCCTGGCCTTTCAACAGTTTTTATCCTGAATTCTGTCTCTTCCTCTTAGCCAACTGGGCACTCCCTGGAGACTGACTGTTCAGATCAGGGCATTTATATTTCTGGCCTTCCAAGAACATCAAGTGTCAGATAACAGCTTTGAACAACCACTCACATTACAAGATAGAAAAAATGTCATTAATAATAATAATTATAATAATAATTATTATTTCATTTTATTTTAAGCATACAAGCTGCAAAGCCTGTTTTTGACAATTAATAATGGTCCACTGGATGACCTAAATTCCCTCCTTCTCTCTGCACTTCGTACAAAGACCTCTTCTAGAGAAGAGCAGAGGGAGACACTGAGTGAACTCACACGTAACTCTGCTAACTCTGATGTCTTCTGGGCCCTGGAAGCTGTATAATCAGCCCCGGATGATCCCCAGATCGCTGTTGCGCATGAGTGAGACAGTCCAGTTTCCAGCCCTGCTTTAAACTCTGTTCTGATGAATAGATCAGATCTAAACGTCAGATCAGAGTTTAAAGTGGGGCTGGAAATTGGAGTGCCTCACTCACACGCAACAGCAATCCAGGACTGTTTATACAGCTTCCGGGGCCTGACAGACATCAGAGTTTAGAAAAGTTACCTGTGGGTTCACCCACTGATTCCTGTTTCCCTGAGTCTGGATCTTGTTTTCCTTTCCTGCAGAATTGCTAGCTTTAAAGCTGGCGGCATTTCTTCTCTGATAGTGATATGTGAACATGACACTATCCATCTCTACATCCCAGCTTTATTATTAATTATTATTATTATTATTATTATTATTATAATAAACATTTATATAGCGCCAGCCATGTACCTGGCGCTGTACAGAACATAGAAATAGACGCAGTCCCTGCCTGTGGCTTACGGTCTAAAAGACAAGGAGGGGGAGACAGTGAGAGGGGACAATGGGAGAGATAGGGGAGAAGACAAACAAACATTCAGGCAGATGCAAAGTCTCAGGTGCGTGTGCTTGACTTGGTTACAATCAGGTTGGTTGCAGCAGTCTGCAGAGGAGGGCAGACAGTAAGTATATGGGGAACGACTAGCAGGCATTGGGAAAGGCGGCGAGGAAAAAGTGGGTCTTGAGGAGGGATTTGAAGGAGCGGAGGGAGGGGGCAAGGCGGATGTGGGTAGGGAGGGAGTTCCAGGCATGGGGGGCAGCGAGGGAGAAGGGTCGAAGG
>QEPC01000842.1:1897485-1913177 GCA_003113815.1 Sphenodon punctatus
GACGTGAATGTTGAAATCACCAAGAATGAGAGCGGGGGTGTCATCAGAGAGGAAGAAGGTGAGCCAGGATTCAAAGTCTGGGAGAAAAGAGGAGAGGGAACCTGGGGAGCGGTAGATGACAGCCACACAAAGGTGTAGGGGGGAGTATAAACGCACAGAGTGGGCCTCAAAGGAAGGGAAGAAGAGGGAGGGAGGAGGGGAAAGGGTTTGGAATTGATAGGGATTGGCAAGGAGGAAACCCACGCCACTGCCCTGACCCTCAGGGTGGGGTCGGTGAGAGAACGAAAGGCCCCCCGAGCATAGAGTGGCTGGGGTAACAGAGTTGGAGGGCGAGATCCAGGTTTCTGTAAGAGCAAGGAGTTGAAAGGGGCAAGAGAGGAAGAGATCATGGATGAAGGGGGCTTTAGCCACAGCAGAGCGGCAGTTCCAGAGGGAGCAGGAGAAAGGTAATTTGTTTTGGGAAAGGCATGCGGATGAGATTGGGGGATGTGGAGCAGCCGGGTTTGCAGGGTTAGATACTGTATATTAATTTACACTTTTTTTAAAAAAGTTTTCATATATTCATAATCTAGAGAGACCATGGTTGTTGTGTTGGTCCGAAGTTGTCAAAGCCTGGGATTAGAACAAGCATCCTTGCGACACAACCAGCTCTACTGCACCACCTCTATGCTCTGGCTTGGGCTTCTCCTCTTTGCCCACTAGGTTCCAGGTTCTAGCACCCTAATGGGACTCCCCACCCACAGTCACCGAGCTTCCAGTTGGCTACTACTTATTTCAAATCCACCTGACAGGAACAGAAAGTTTTGGGGGGAAAATGCATAGGATTTGTTCTTCTGCTTTGAGCCTCAGTTCCTGCTTCCCACCTTCCTGTCACCTTGTTCCTAAGCCCACTTGCTTGCCTGCCTCCCTGCTCTGTTCCTGGCCTGCCTGTCCCAGCCCTAGATCTTTGTTCCTGCCCACTCAGTTTGGATTGACCTTCTGGCTTGACCCTTTGGCTTGTCCTCGACTATGTTTATGGATTTCCCAACTCTGATTTGACTGTTGCCTGGTCCTGATCCTGTCACAACTCAGGGTGCTTTCCCACATTACTATATGTGTACCGTTTGCCTCCGTGAGAAATTCCAGGAGGTAAATGCTGCATGGCGTTTGTCACATGGGAAAGCAAAGCCACATGGCTTTGGTGCCAATTGAGCTGGGAAATTGAGCTCTGCATCTTCTGCATGATTGGCGCCAAAGCCACGCGGCTTTGCTTTCCCACGTGACAAAAGCAGTGCAGCATTTACCTCTTGCAGTTTCTCGTGGAGGCAAACGGTGCACATTTACTAATATGGCAAAGAACCTGATGTTTGGGCTCTGGCCTGATGCAAATAGATAGTGACAAAGCTGGACCAACTACTGTTGCTGAGAGTATGCAGGTTTTGGGGCACACAGGGCCCTTCTTCATGCATATAAGGAGTCAGAAATACAGACTCTGCAAATATATTGACCCACACTTGTTTGGTCTTTATTTCTCACTCCTTACAAGCATGAAGATGGGCCCCGTGTGGTCCGAAATTGTGTATATTCTCACCAACAGTAGTAGCTGGTTTAATAAAAGATATCATCTGATCTACTTTGTCTCTGTATATTCATAATGCACACAAAACTGTAAAATCTGAACTCTACAACATTTCCCATGTTTTATATCCCTCTTAGTAGGGAGCTACGGACTTACTTGCTAGCAGAGCTCCTGATGATAGTCTCTCAGGAAACTGACTGATTTGGGCATTTACATTTTATCAGTGTTGGACCAGTGGTAGAATTTTCAAAGTACTTAAAAGTGACTTGGGAGCTGGCTGTGTGATCCTCGGCTCATTGATCACTAGAGCTATAGTGCTGATGTGAGTCCCACTTACTTCAATAAAATTCATGCTAGTGCCAGTGTTCAATGTTCTGAGGATTGAGCTGTGTATCCATTTTCAAGAGTGATACAGTGCTCTTTGAGGATAGTTTCTAAAGGCTAAAACACTGCATAGATATCCAGCTCTTGCTGACTTGGCTGTTTTTACATGAGCCTGAAGCAGCCTCATTTTTAGTAGTTTTCAGAGTCCACAAGAAAAGAAACTAGCAGAGGGGAGTTTAGATTCTCCCGCACCGCTACCTGAAGTTGGGCGGCCGCCACTTGAAACAGAATCCGCAGTCAAACTAGCACTTCTTGGAGATGCTCAGCTGCCTTGTAAAAACCACATAATTGAGGTTTTACAAGACAGCATCTCCAAGAAACGCTAGTTTGCCAGTGGTCACTGTTTCAAATAGCGGCCGCCCGATTTCCAGTAGTGGCGGGGGAGCGTTTAAACTCCCCTGCGCTAGTTTCTGTTCTTGCGGGCTCTGAAAACCGCTAGAAATGAGGCTCGTGTAAAAACAGCCTTAGCAGAAATTCAATAGGAACATGACAACCACACACTCTCTAGTAGCCTAGGGGCGAGGAATGTTTGGCCTATGGGCTGAATCCAGCATTCAGCTGTTTTTCATTTGGCCTCTTTCTACTTCCTGGATCTGATCTGATCCAGTATTGATCTATTCCTTAGGCGTCAAGCCTTGTTCATAATGCATTAGTGGTAGAGACAGTCATGATTATCTCAGAAGAAACTCAATGGGTATCTGTCTCATTCACACAATAAGATCTGTGACAATTGCTTAGCGGTCTGAGTGCTAGTAAGTGGAAATTATCGCCGAGTGGTTAAATGCCAATTATTTTTGTAATGTTTGAATAGTGGCTTAGGGACTAAATGCCCTGTGGTATCATACCAGGGGGTATCTAAACCCTGAGAAGAAAAGAACATGTGAACCAAGCCTCACTGAAAGCTAATGGAACATAGGCTGCTCAGCATTTAAAGCAATTTTTAAAATGGAACTTGGACCCTTTTGAAAATTTCACCCTAAATCTGTAGTGGGGAACATTTACCTTCCCATGGGCTACTTTGAAAATTAATACAAGATTCACAGACTGGATAGGCAGGGGTGTAGCTAGGTTGGAATGGGCCCAGGGACAAGAAATGGACTTTGGGGGGGCCCCCCTGCCTATCACCATAAAGTCCCCTGCCCCTCTCCCTCCCCTCTTTCTGCCCCCCCCCCACTGTGCAAAACAGACAAGCAGGTGTGCAAAATATGCAAGATATACAGAGCTGAACAGACACAGCATAAGCCAACGCACCAGGCGAACATTCCAGGACCTTCAGTATGACCTTCAGAAATTGATTTCAAAACTTATGAGATCAGAGATGGGGATGGGGCAACTACAAGGATGTACCAGAATCCAAGAAGTCTGTCTCCACCAAGTTTAGGAGCTTGCGGTTTCTGCTCTAGCAGTGCAAACACCTGTGACCTTCTTCACCTGCTCATGCCCCTCCTCTCAAACACCCTGGCCTGGAAGAAGATCAGTGGGGAACTAGCCCTCATACTCCACACTAGGGTTGCCACCTTTTGCCATTTGACCCCAAGACTCCTATAGGCCAAATGCGAGTCTCAGGATCAGATTGCAAAAGATGGCAACTAGGGTTGTCACTTACGCAAATATTTAAGGAATGCTTATGAAAAATACATGTTGCAGGGCCTGCATTGATGACTAAGGTGCAAATGCAGGTCCTACAACATGTATTTTTCATAAGTGTTCCTTACACATTTGCATAGGTGACAACCCTACTCCCACCCCCTTGCAAATTGCCTATAACATCCCTCCCCCAGGTTCTCTTGTTTTCTACTCCCCACCCCGAAGAGCAGTACGATTCCTCCCCCCAAATCGCAGCATTTGAGGACATGCATGAATAGAATGCCACAAACAAATCTCTAACCCCAAGGATGCCTCAATGTTCAAAAATCATGAGCTGGGCCCTAAAAATCATGAAACATAAATAAAAAGAACCCAAATGTTTCTAGGCTTGGTACTCTCCCATTTGTGAGAATGGGAGGAGCCACTCGAAGAAGAACAGAAGGTTGCTGCCTTGTAAACAAGGTTCTTTGAGGTGGGTCTGAACATTCTCACAAATGCCCACCCTTTGGAACTGTTGGGTATCTATGAGTGGAAAGGAGATGCTTTATATACGGGGGGGGGGGCAGGGCTCGAGACTGTCACGGGGTGATTTTTCAAACTAGTGAGCTTGATATATGCTGGCAGAGAAGGGCGCGCAAGCACAAACCCATTTGTGAGAATGTTCGGAGCCATCTCATTGAACCTTCTTTACAAGGCAGCAACCTTCTGCTGCGAGGCACAGCCTGCCTGGCGTTTTTTTTTTTTTTTAAAGCTTCCGAGCAACCTGCAAGGAGTCAGGGAGGGAGCACGCAGTGGAACGGCTTTGGCTTCGCACAGTAAGTGTGTGGGGGGGGGGCTTTCCAGGCTGTGGGGAGAACGTCAGCCAGCAGCCGAGCCGCAACTTTGAAGATTTGGGACAGACGGCCGTGCAGTGCCACAGCGGGCTTAGCTGCCATAGGGATGGGCCCCCAGCCACGGTGGGCCCTGGGACAAATGTCCTGCCTGTCCCTATGGTAGCTACGCCCTTGTGGATAGGAGTTGTGGGGAGGGTTGCTTATGAGGCATGCTCAGTCTGGGGGAAGGAAGGAGAGAGTCCAGATCATGGATCTGTACCATAGATCCATCTCCTACATTTCAAGCATGACCTCATCTTCGCTCCCGTCCCCCAAGCTCACTCTGTCGGTACTCAAGGTTAAGGGGCTGGGTGATCCAAGGGTTCCCTCCCTCTTTGCTAAGTGTATCTCCATATCACAGCCAAATATTCAAAATTGGCCATTGGTTTGAGTGCCTCAGTTTGAGAGTTTTGGGTCGACTTTTAAGAGATTCTGAGCACTCATACCTCCTGTTGACTTCACCTGAGGACTGACAGAATTCTTGATTTAAACCAACCTCATTAATTAATTAATTATTATTATTATTTATTTATTTATTATTAGCAAACATTTATATAGCGCCAGCAATGTACCTGGCGCTTTACAAAGTAATTGAATAGACGGTCCCTGCCCTAGGGCTTGACACATTTTAAGTGTTCTCTTCAACTTTATATAGGATGGACTAAGAAGGGAATTGATGAGGAATGAATGAATTCATTGGTTTGTGGACAAAGCACCAATGCAGGTCATGCAACATGTATTTTTCATAAGTGTTCCTTAAAAATGTGCATAGCTGACAACCCTAGCAACCACAGCTAGGACTCTGCAGTCTGCTGGCCTGTGGCATGGTTTGGGATTCCCTAAATGGCAGGAGCTGTCAGGGGCACAGACTCTTCTGAAGACAAATTCTCAGAGGACAATAATCTGTTTTTAAAGATTTTGTTTTTTAACCAGGCTGTTGCTGAAGTATTTCTTTTTAGAGCATGCAGGTCTGAATAGTTTAAAGATTCAGATGCTTAAAAGGTACATGTGGTTGTTCCAAGCATTAAAATCTGGGTTAAACAAATATTAACTTGTCCAAAGTGTACAAATACCCAAGGGGATAAGTTCACATTTATGTAGCAATTGGCAAGAGCAGTGTTTGGAGGAACTCATACATAATTTGTGGAGCCAGTGAGCTTTGTGAGCATTGAGTGTGTGAGCACTGAAAACGTTGCAGGCTGCAGTTAATTTGTTTTTATCAGGGGACGGAGTGGGAGGAGGTATTGCAGAGCTGCTGCTGTGCATCATGGGCGATGTCATTATGGTCTCTTTCTCCTTGGAGGACTACATCTCTCATAAGGCATGCCTATTGTGGTCAGCTATGGCATATCAGTGCCTCATGGGAATCAAGTCACAGCATACTTTATGAGAGGTGTAGTTGATCAAGGAGCAAGACTTGTGGAGGAGAAGGAAGCTGGAACTACATTCCCCACCATGTACCCCAGCAACCCTATGAGACACTCAAAAATGCCAAGTTCATTTCTGGCATGATAAATAAAAAATTAAATAATATTTCAAATAAAGCCAAAATTATCTGCAAAACCCTGGTCATCATGGGTACAGTGTAGCACAGTGCAGTTGGCTGGCTAAATACAAAGCCCAAGCCAGTATTGGAGAAAATACACAAATAATAACAATAATAATCAGTGTTTTTACACACACATTTCTCCTGCATGTTTGCTGTTACATCCTGAACTTTCTGTGTATCTAAATCACTCACCCAGAACTTAAAACATCTGGCTCTTTGAACTTCTGCATAGAACTTCTCCAAGAACTTTTGTGTGTAAAACGGTTCTCCTGGTATACTGCTTTGCTCCAGGCAGCTGTGGTCACTTAGTTTCCATGGCAGCCTGTCATGTCTACAGCTGCGGCTACCTCAGGGCAGTGTTTGTGTGAAGAATGCATCCAGGAACTGCCTCAGGGTAGTGTGTGTGTGGAAAAATGCATCCGTAACTTACTTGTGGACTTGTAAACCTAGAAGATCGAAAAATCCGGAACTTTAAGGTGTGTGTAAAAATGCCTAATGACATGGTTTCAGCTTATAGTTTGACTTTGGTTGCTGTTTTTTGGATGTTAACTTCTACAGAAAATTTGATGTCTCCTTTTTTTTCATCCTGGATGAAAATGAGGAAATATTGGAATTTTCTGTTGGACCCATGCGAGTTGATCCAGACTCTGAAGTACTTCTAGACAGAGGCCACAACCACAAGACTACAGGCCTGTTTCAGCAAAATGAAGTGGGAATTCCAACCTTTAAGGGTATTTTCCGAAGTGCCACTACTACGCTTAGAACCAATCCGGGGTAATAGCCACCACCCCGTCCAGAGGTAGGCTGGTACCCAGAACAGACATGACGGTGTGCCTTACCACACTTTGCCCCAAACCATGGTAGCACATATCACTGGCTGTTCCCTGCGATTTTCCAAGATCACAACCGGTGGTAACTGCTACCATGGTTCAGGGCAAAGCGTGGTAAACATCTGGTGACCGCAGAACAGAAGTGAGGGTGGTTGTGACCCCGGGGTGGGGTTAAGTGTGGCTAAGTGTGGTAGCCACAGTTAACCCCAGTGGTAGGGTCACTTTTGAAAATACCCTAAGTGTCACTAGCACTGCCTTGCTCTGATTGGCCAGGACTGATCTGTGTTCCAATTGACCAGAAGCTTATAACTTCCTGGACCTCACCACACAATGACGGTTGTGTTTCAGTGCGCTCAGTCTTGTTTCTTGCTTCTCCTCTTCCTTGTCCCTGATCCTTTGTCTTAGCCTTGTTGTTCCTGCCAGCTCCTGGTTCCTCCTGCCTTAAGTTCCACCCTTCTTTGAGACTGACTGCCAAGATTCTAACTACACACACTTCTGCCTGCTCCCCGGCATTGACACCCCTTGGATCTCCATGGCTTCTAACTGTGCTCCTGCATACTCATCCTGCCTTCAGGTAACTTTGGGCTAATATTTGTGGAGAATGCTGACCCACATAAGCCTCAACTCCATAACCCTGAAATTGTGAGGGTGGGGAACCCATTTCCTACATCTGCCACTACATTTCCCCAACTATGCCTATGCATTCTGTCTTCACTACTCTGACTTAAGGAGTATGCAGACTGACCTCCTAGATCTCCTTAGCCCAGCTCTGACTCACGCTCTGCACCACACACCGTCCCTTGGCTGGGACTTTTCCTATTTCCTACCAGACAAAGATTCTGTTTTTTGAGCTGCCCTTTCTCACTGTCTAGTGCCTTGCGTGTTGTGTAATCATCTACATCAGAGCAAAAGATAAGAGAGGCTATAATTCTGGTATGCCCACGGATCAGGCTTTTGGGGTTCAGTTCTGGGAGGCACAAAGTATTTATTATTATTATTTATTTTATTATATTAACACCATCGATGTACTTGGCACTGTACACTCCAAGGGGCTTACAATTTAAGAAAGACAAGGGAGGGGAGACTATGATTATGGGAGATTGTGACCTTGATCCTGCAAAGATCCTATGTATGTGACTTCAAAAGGACTACTCATGTGGTTAAAGAGTACATAAGACAAATAAATGTAAATAAACATATTGATAAATGAGAACTTAGTCTAGGGGTAACTTCTGGACTGTGAGCCAAATACAGCCTTGGCTATTTTTATTCCTCCCCATTCCAATTCCTGGTTCTGGCCCATGGATACAATCCCTACCATCAAGCATTGAAAGAGTGAATTTAGGGTGGGTGAATGGGGTCGAGGAGAAATGAAGACATGCACACAGGGGTAGGGGGTGGATCCATGATCTGGACCCTCTCCTTCTTCCCCCATCCTGAACACCCCCCTTAAGCACCTGCATTCCCACCTCCTATCTGGCCTGCAGAGTCTGGGGAGAGAACAAATTCCCCACCCTTGTTTTAGTCTAGGAAAAAGCAGAGACAAGAATAAAGCAGCCCAGAAAAGAAAACGGTTTGCTTTCCCTTCCTTTTTTAAAAAAAATCATGAAACAATTAAGACCTTTGAGCAAAACACCGAATATACCCTCAGAGGGGTGTTTTCCCCTTTCACAAAGAATCCGTCTGTCTGCCATTGGAAGGGCCTTTAGTCGCATTTGTTGTCTTCCAGTTCAGCGATCAGGATTCCCAGTGCTTTGGCTTGATTATTCTTTGTTAAATTACCCTCAGTGAGAACATTTCTGAATCCTCCGCCTTCCTCTCTGCTTTTTTGCACCCTGGAGCCAAACCTTTCAAAATGTTTTCTCCACTGAGGCAGTGTGTGGCAATGCTTGAGTTGCACCCAGCTTTGTGTAAGCCAACTGAGCTGAGAACAGCCGTTAGCACGTGCCAAAATGTTATTAATTCTGATCTTATATTTAGGCATAAGAGCTTCCCAGAATCTGACCAAAGAGTCAATTCATCATTTTCAGTCCAAGCACTTGTGGCCTTTATTATTCTTATGAGCTAGTGGAGTCTAGTGAATAAGGTGTTCGACTAGGACCTGATGGGAAACCAGGGTTCCAATCCAGTCTTATGCCACATTCACACATTCAGCTAAATTGGTTTGATAAGTCCTTAATTTGCTTTTATCTCAGTATTGTTCACACATCAAGCAACGGGATTTAGGTGTAAAAGGCGAAGTATGAACTCTGGAAAAATCAGGAGCAGATAATCCCCTTTGCTTTCTAACCTGTAGCACCTTGTAACGTGTAATTGGTTGGCAAACACAGCATGCAAATCAATCCCAGACTGCAGCACAAAGTGTCTCTTCCACCAAGAACTCTATGGGATTCATCACAAAATGTTTTGCATACAAGACATGAAGAAATAAGTGTTATTATTACAGCTGAAACAAAAAATCTCTGAGTGCTGTTTCTGCTAGAAACAGCTTTTTCGCCTTCATCCGCATGAGGAGGCAATCTACTGACATTTTTGTCATTTTTTGTGATTTTCTGCTGTTTTCCACCATTTTGGTAATTTACGGTAATTTTAGGTAATATCAGTATTTTTTTGGTAATTTTCTGTATTGTCAATAATACTGGAAGCTACTGGAAATTACCAGAAATGACTGGAAATGACCAAAATGGCAGAAAATAGTGGAAAATGTGAAAAATGTTGATAGATTTCCTCCTCGCTCACGAAAGGTTTGTATTTCCTGACGGAATGAGAGCACGTGCTCTCGCTATCATGTGCACTTTCATGACATGGCCACTGGGGGCAGATGGCAGCTGTACTAAATTGGTTTAGGAATGTAGTGTGAATGATACTGAAGTGAATTGCTAAAACATGAATAATTGCTTTGACTTTGATAAGCATGAATGTGGCCTTAGCTATTGATGAAGTCAGGGCATAGCTACTATGGAGCGAGGGGGCTCAGTTGATCCCTGGTCCCAGACCCTGAGGGGGCCCTTAGAAAGTGGCCTGAATACTGTTAGAAAATTTTCAGACTGGGCAGGGGAGGACGTGGAGCCAGCACTCTGCCTCCACCAGCTCTGAACATTTCTCAGCGGTACTTTGAACACTTGCTAAGGACTCCACCAACAATGAGTTGTGGTAAGGGTGACGTGCTGCTCCCACCGCCAACCACGTTTGTTGCAAGATTGCTGCTGCTCCAGAGAGCCTGCTGGGAGCTTTCATGAGGAAGTCCTGCCTCCCCACCCTGGAGGTCTCCCTCTCCCCAACTCTTGGGGGGGTGTGCTTCACACATAGGCGGCCCATGGTTGGGATTTGAGCACAGGCCCACCACAGCCTTGCTACCCGCTCGTCTGTTTCCATGCCACCAGATGTTGTATTGGGACCGTCCAGGGCAGGTAGGAGGCTGGTTCAGGATGTGTCCTGTGGAAAACTTTGGTGAACCATCCCAGGCTAAGGGCCACCAATGCGGGCCTGCATGTCTGTTTGGCCCTGACTATCCTGCCCTGAGGCAGGGGCCGCCATGGCTGGTTGCAATGGCTGGCTGTCATGGCGGGGGGGGGGACAAGGCCAGCCTCCCGTACGTTTGTTGCATTCCCCCACCTTACCCAGAGTATGGGGGTGATAGGACAGCTCTCCTGCCACCAGGGGTCACAGGCATGTCTGTTCCATGCCGTTGGCCAACTTGGGGAGTGGCAACTATGCTTTTCTGCCCTGGAGTGGGCCGGGGAGCTGCCTCTCCGCCAGCGTGTCTGTTTTTACCCACTATTTGTTATCTAACCTGTAGCACCTTGTTATCTAACCTGTTATCTATAGCAGCTCTCTACATTAGATCTGCTGGGGCAAAAGAATCATAGAGTTGGAAAGGCCACTGAGTCAAGCCCTCTTTATTGTGCAAGATTTGCTATACCTAGATCATCCCAGACATATGGTCAGAGACTTAACTAGACTGGAATGGGCCCTGGCTGGTGCAGAACAGAAGATGGACTGAACCCTCTTTTTCCTGTCACCACCTTTGCTCTCACATGAGATGCACATGTATTCCACACGAATTGCAGGGCCCCCAGACTCATGGGCCCAGGTGTAGCTGCACCTATTATAGCTATGCCCCTGTATATGCTCATCCAGCCTGTTCTTAAAAGCCTCCAATGATAGAGAATCCACAACTTCTCTAGGTAGCCTGTTCCATTGCCAGACTGCCCTGACAATCAGGAATTTCCCCCTGGGGTTCACTCTAAATCTCCCTTTCTGCAGTACCCATTGGCTCTTGTCCTGCCCTTCATAGCAAACGAGAACAATTGTTCTTCATCTTTATGGCAGCCTTTCTCATATCCTCACTTATTATTCTTTTCTACAGGTTGAGCATACCTATATTCTTCAACATCTCCTCATACAACTTGTGTTCCAAACCCTTTATCATCTTTGTTGCTCTTCTCTGCACCTTCTCCCCATTTTAAGGAGGACATTAAAAGTTGTTGCCCAAAACTGGATGCATTACTCTAGCTGGGGCCTTACCAAAGCTGAGTAGAGTGGCCCAGTGACTTCTCTTGTCTTCCATCCAATGCTTCTGTTGATGCAGCCTAAGATGCAAAAAGGAGAGTCTATAGCCCTTTTACATAGATGCCACCCCCCTCACCCACGTGGGTGGTGGTGGTTGGCATCGATGCGAAAGCCGCATCAGCTGGGTGGGTGTCTGTTGGAATCCCGCAGCAGGTAGGTAGGTGCGGGTGCGTACACATTCCCATGCTCCCCCCACTTCCCACCACCACCCACTCACGGAGCAACGGACACCACTGACGGGTGCTCCATGTGTGGAGATGGGTGGAGGTGGAGTGTGGTCTGTGGGAATACACACCCACACACCGCCCACGGATCCCCCCATGCACAGCAGCCCGTTTGAAAAGGGCCTATGTCAACTATTAGAGCAACAGAGATGTACATGCTGCTAGGGCCGGACTTAGGAATTTTGCACCCCTAGGCCCTTCTCAGGCTGCTGTCCCCAAGCCAAGCCCTGCTCCCATGCTGCGTGTTCATGGGTGGGGGAGCTCTGTGTGAACGACACGGCGCACGTGTCTGCAGTGACTAGGGGTGCATGCATGCACCTGCCTAACACGCATCCCACTCACCCCTGCTTGTCCCCACGCAAGGAGCAACTGGGGGAAATGGAGATTGCTCCATGGGTGCAGATTAGTGGGGGGGTGAGTGGGGATGCGTGTGCGGCCATGTGCATGCCCCGCCCATGCACCAGCATGCCCACAGACCCCACACCTGGCGGAGCCATGTAAAAAGGGCATGTGAGGAGCCACTCGAAGAAGAACAGAAGGTTGCTGCCTTGTAAACAAGATTCTTCGAGATGGCTGCGAACATTCTCACAACACCCACCCTTCCAGCCCTGCATGGAATTTTTTTCTTATAATCTTAGAAAGGGTTGGAAGGAACTGTCATTCTGAGGAGGAAGAGTGCTTTTTATAGTAGAGGAACTCGAGACCATCATGTGGTCTATTATTTGAACAGGGTGAACATGCACAACCCAGTTGTGAGAAATGAATGTTGGGAGCTATCTTGAAGAACCTTCTTTACAAGGCAACAACCTTCTGATCACTCACATGGGGAGGAGTTGTTTATAAACAAACAGCTTTATCTCTCAGTCTGATCAGTGTCCCAGCTGCTGCTGCTGCAGCACTACTAGCAGGCAGATGGCAGAGGCAGGTGAGGAATGGGGTCCCAGATAGCAGGCTTTGGCTGCATGCAGCAGCCTTGGCTGTGCAGGGAGGAAAACAAAAATGGAGCGGGCAGAGCCAGCGCCAGGATTGCCGTCCCCCAGAAAATGCCGCCCAAGGCCTGGGCCTACAGGGCCTGCCCCTAAGTCCGGGCCTGCGTGCTGCCCTCAAGTCTTGTCACAGATTGGCAAATTGGCATATGTCTCTCTCATAAGGGGAATGAATGCATGAGATGCTCAGAGCATGGAGTTTAATGATGAATATGAAGTCAGCAAGCATGCCAAAACCAATGGCCTCTTCAGGTAAAGTGCTTTGATTTAGGAGAAAAACAAAAATAGTCACTATGGCAATGTAAAGACGTGTAAAAAACACTGCAGCCCTGAGAGTGATTCATATGTGCTGAGGGGGTCTGAAAAGGCTTGGAGCTTTCACACTAATATAGTGAGGGAGGAGAAAGAGATTATCTCACTTAAAAAAATATATGGCTATCAAAGAAAGCAAGGCTTGTTCTGAATCATTCCCTCTACTCCCAGATATTGAAGTCCAGACCCCTTCAAAGCTAGACATGCCGGAGTGATAGCAAGTGAGGATAGCAATGAAGAATGGCAGCAGCAAACAAGAAGCTGTTTTATTTCTTAACAGCTTTCAGACTCGAAAATGAATATATTTTGAAGAAGAAAAAAAAATCCTCTGGGCTTGATGGTCCTGGAAGTCTGATTGATTCTGCTGTGAGTGGCATGTTGAAAGTCAGGTCAAATGGGCCCACAAAATTCCTGGCAGATCTATGAAGACTGTGTAGATAGAGGGAGCATGGTTTTGTTGCTAAATCTGTAGACAGGGTGTCACGGTTCAGGGTGCTTTCACATGAGACAAGAGGGGCGGGGTGGAGGGGGGGACTGCTGCGAGCCGAATTTCCCCCTGCCATGATTTCAGCTCATAGCAGTTCCCCTCCTCCCATCTTGTGTACAAGCGGCCTCAGTTCCTTATTCTGCTTTAGCTTCCTCTGTTGTCTGGGACAAATCATGCTGGGCTAGAGCCTGTGTGCAGGCTAGCTCTGATTTTGCAAAGGACATAAGCACATGCTTAGGTTTAAGCACATGAGTCAGTCCTGTTGAAGACAATGGGTAAAACAGAAGTGATTGCTGCGTAGTGGCGTCCACCCCCGTTTCAAAAAGCCATGGCAGACATGGTCCAGAGTGGGTTGGGGTACTGAACAGACATGCCTGTGGCTGGAGGGCAGAGAGCACAGCAAATGTGCAGCTGCTCATCTCCACGCTGAGCCCAGCACCCCACCCCCCCATGACAGCCAGCCATGGTGGCCAGCCATGGCAGACCTGACCTGGGTCATGTTGACGGCTTGGAAACAGACATGATAACCCACTGTGGCCTACTTTGACCTGGTTGGGTGGCCTTAGACCGGGCTGTAACTCTGTGGGTTTCCTGAGGTCAGAGCCCAAACTAGCTGCCAATATGGCCCAGGACAATCCTGGGCCAACATCTGGAAGCACCTGCACATACATGCAGGTGAGGCCCAGGCCAAAGCATGACAAAGCGGGCCACTGTCACATCCTTACAGGATGGAGCTAATAGTTTCTTTGGGTGTTTTCAGATGGGCGTGGGACTGCCCACCCCCATCTTCTCTGGGGATGTACCCCCATGTCTGCCTGCTCTCAGCCCTGTTGGAGTCCAGATGATCAGACTGACCCAGGGACATCCTGGCCCACAGTCTGCCCACACGGTGCTCCACCATAAAGTTGCGGGTGAGAGCACCAGCTGAAATGGTGAGCTGGAAGAGGAGCAGCAGCGTGGGTCCACACATTAGATGGACCACTGCTCTGCTCCAAGTTTAGCTGTCCCGCTCTGCCGGTGGTGCTCCAGGATATTCTGGAGCAGAGCCAGTGGAGCTACCCCAGGGCAGGGGTAGCCTGTTCCACCTACACATACGGAGGGGGCTTTAGGTGGACCGGCCACCCGGGGGTGAAGTGGCCAGCAGCGATGTCGTCCATTCATCTAAAAACAGCCATTGTGTCTCAGTTCTCCATCTGTGAAATAGAGACTCACCATTTGGTTATCTTATTTATTGAGACGTGTCTTTGGAGCCAGTTCTGTCACTGGCTGTTTTTAAATGGAGAGGGAAGTAAAGTGACTTGAATGATATCTTTTATTGGACCGACTGCTGCTGGTGGAAATAAACAAGCTTTTGCGTAGCACAAGGCCCTTCCTCAGGCATATAGTGTAGCTAGTCAAAAATATATAAACTGAGCAAATACAGGGCAGTATATAAAGAGGCAGGAAAGAGTGGGGTTAGAGAAGACCAAGTGACTAGTCAGGAGGAGTTAATTTGATAGAGAGAAGGGTGCAAGACATAAAAAAGCGAAGGTATAACAAACAGGGCTATTAAGGATGTGTAGAATACAGACGTAGGTGTGGGATAAAGGGGAAACAGCTAAGCTGAAGTGAAATCACATAATAAAACACCATAGCTGTTTCCCTTTTGTCACACATCTGTCTGTCTTCTACAGTGTGGAAGAAATCAAGCAGCTAAGTTGCCTCAAGGAGTGTTTACTTCTAGCCTTCATTAGTTGATCATGTGGAGTGAGTCCTTGCACTTAGCTTAGTGGCATGTTTGAAATATGATAACATTTGTAACATGATACTGTTTACAGACTGTATCTGTGCAATACTGACATCACTGGGGTAGAACTCTATTCATCTTGGTGAAATTCAGAAATGTCTTTCCAAGGAAATTGTCTGAGATGGTGCATGTGGGCCACAAACTGCTGTGGCCAGGCAAGAGTTAGTAGAGAAAACCCCTACCATCTCAGTTGTGAATGACCAGCTATAACTGAGGATAAGTCAAGGGGGTAACTTATTTATTTATTTTTTTATTTATTTTTTCAAATTTATACCCCGCCCCCTCCTGCAACACAGCTCAGGGCGGCTACCAACAATGAATAAAAACAATAAAATTCCTTTTAAAATATTAAATATTAAATATAAAATGCATCACATAAAACAGGGCTAGAAAATAAAAAATAAATAAATAGGCGGGGGACTAAAATCATCCCCCCCCACCCTCCCTCCCAAAGGCCTGGGCAAACAGCCAGGTCTTACAGTTCCGCCGAAATGTCAAAAGGCTTGGGGCCAGGCGAGCTTCCTCCGGAAGGGAGTTCCACAGCC
>QEPC01000842.1:1921057-1949872 GCA_003113815.1 Sphenodon punctatus
GGTTAAAGGGTGGTTAGCGTCATGTCTGTTTTCACCCACTGATAAAATGGGTGCTACATTTTATTATATATGTTACAGGGCACCCACAGAGTACACCTGCAGCCCTGCAACATGTATAATAAAATGTAACACCCATTTTATCAGTGTTAGAGTGTTTGTGTGAAAAGGGCCAATGTTGATGGCAAATTATGGAATATAGATAGAAAAACCTGTAAATAATTTCCATGCTTTTTGGAGTTTAATTTTTGTTGTTATGTATGTTAAATGTTTTTTTAATTGTAATTAATTTTCATGTTTTTTTGGAGTTTAAGTTAGGGTAAAATGTATTTTTTGAAATGTTTTTTAAGAGAAAAGTTCATTTTCAGTTTAAAACTAAATTCATTTTAGTTACTAAATTTATTTCCCATTTTTTTCAATGGGGATCACTTGGAGGTCTTCCATTCACTTAAACAGAGGTTTTATTTTCCCACGATGATATTTTCACTTCCCCAAGCTTGCAGACAATTCCCCAGGGTGGCAGAAATGTCACAGAGGGTGAAAACAGACATGATGCCAACTTCACTTTAACACTGCTTCACCATTTCTTATGCATGTTGCAGGGCTGCATTGGGTACCAATACAGCCCTGCAACATGCATAAGAAATGTTTAAATGGTGTTAATGTGGAGTTAGCATCATGTCTGTTTTCACCCAGAGACACTGCTATACAGCAGCTGGGCACACAACAGAGCAGTCAGAAACTGGTAAGTAGCAGGTGCCAGGCACAGAAGCAGCAGACTTTGGACATAAGGAGACTTGCTGTTGCCCAAGTATGACAGGGCTTCAACTTGAGAGGGAGTTCCCCAGGCTAGCAGGACATATGAGAGAGAGACACAGATGGGCAGCGCCAGAAGCAGGCAGGCTCTGGCATTGGCACCCCAAATTATGATGGGGTTTGACTTATAGAGAGTGCCCCGGGGGGGGAGGACATGAGAGAGAGAGAGAGATTGGCAGCTGAGGCAGCAGGCAGGCTCTGGCATTGGCACCGCAAAGTATGATGGGGTTCAATTTGCAGAGAGTGCCCAGGGTTGGCTGGGCAACAAGTGAGGTAGAGATAATGACAGGCAGGCACTGGGTAGTTGGCTGAACCCCAGATGTAACAGGGTATCAACTTGCAGAGAGTGCCCCAGGGGGGCAAAATAATGAGTGAGACAGAGACAGAGACTGGCAGGGGGCTGGCAGCAATTGGGTGGGAGGGGTTGGAAGCAGAGAGAGAAGGTACACAGGAAGGATGGAGCAGCAATGCTCACCCTGGAGTTGGCAGTGTATGCCGCTCACTCCTTCTCAGAGGACAGCTCAGAGAATCCCAGCAGCGGAAGGGTAACCTTCAAGAATTCTATGCAGGCTTCAAAGAGTGCAAAGGGGAGATGGGAAATGAAAACAAACATGCTCAAATGAATTTTGGTTGCTTTCACATCTGTTTCAGTTAACTCTGTCACTGAAATGAACGTGGGCAAATTTGTTTTAGTAACAGAAGAGGGGTGAAATTGAGGATTTACCAGGTTATTATTTTGTCCAATGTACGAGCAACCTCGTATTCAGCTGTTCCAAACTTTACAGATAATCAGGCCCTGAGAGTCCCTCTTTGGTTGCTCTGTTTCTTACTGATTGACGCTAGGGATCATGTGACCAGGACAGTGGCTGCTTACGCTGTATCTGTGGCTAAAATTAGAGCCAATCAGGCCAAACAGATTACTGTCAGCTCCATTGGAATGGAGTAGATTCTGCCCTTTCTGTTTTTTGTTGTTATTGTGTTATATTTTAATTTTTTTTGGTAACATTTTCTTTTGATATGGCCAGTCAGCTGATTCAAAATAAATACTACGACTACTACTACGACTACTACTAGTAACAGAGGTAACTAAAACAAATTGCACTTCCCTAAAATGTGGCTTGCCTGCTCAGACTACGCAAACAACAAAATATGTAGTTAGCAAATTAGAGACTGGTTGGTTTATACCCCTTCCCAATCTGTCTGAGGGACTTATGGGCCTCTCTGATGGCAGTATTTCAATATTTTTTCAATATTTTATTAAAATGTCCATTGGCCTAATACTCAAAACAAGCTACAGGAATAAAATACTATAGTAATAATACATAAGGTGTTGTAAGTAGATAAAACCACAAACAAAAAAATACATTAACCTGTTTCCTAAATGACAAAAAGATGTGATTTTTTAAAAAAAAGCTTACATAGTAACCAAAAACAAAAGAAATCAGCCTCACCCTCCCTTCCCCCTACGTAGCACTGTGGCCTTCAAATAGGATGAACCTAATGAGGATTTAACCCACCTAGCTCTTAATTTGTTTACAACAAATGCAAAAAGTGCCACCTTTTTAATAACCAAAGGGTTTCTATTTCTCATGCAAAAGGAAAAAAAAAGGCTAAGTATTTCTCCCATATAGAGCCAAAGATCTTATAGAAAGAAGAAAAAAAGAATTAAGTCTTTGGCTAAAGGTTCATTACCGGGGCCTGACACAGATGGACTTTTGTGATCTCAAGCCTGATGGGTGAGGCCACACAAGTTAGAGAGAGGAGGCTACCATGCCTTGGGTAGCCTTACCCCTTCCTGGGCAGCTGGTCCACAGGATGCAATGCATCATGTGGTCAACGCCCACCAGATGGTCCCCCCCCACCCACCCCAGAACGGGGCAAGCATCTGGCTGCTCCATGATGCATTGTCGGAAAGTTCCTTGGGTAAGGCTGCCCAGGGCAGGGCAACTCGTGTGACCGGGCCCCTTCTGCAAGCAGTCATGTGTGGCCATATCATGGCCGGGGGCGGGATTTTGGTCAGGCCAGGGGAGGGAGCCTGCTTGTATGGCTGGCACTGTGGCCTGCCCTGGCCATGATGGTGGCTCCGACAGGGGTCAGCCCACCCAGTTACCCCACGACCATCTGCCTGGCTCCCTGTGCTGGCCCTGCAGTGTGGCAGTGGCAATTGCCTGCCATGAGGCCATGGAGGGATCAGTCCACTGCAGCTTGTGTGGCCTCACCCGATGTGTCTTGATGGCCCTATCCACCGCAGAGACTGCTGTGATGTCATGGTGCTCTGTAAGAGTTGGGGCTATGTCAGAAATGGGTGGAGAACAAGGTGCTCCCTTGCCCCTTTCCAAAAAGGCCATGCCTCATACAGAGTGCCATGATAATACGAAACACTTTCTGCCTTATGGAGTTAACCTCTTTCACCAGCACAAGCTCTGGACCCTAAATTAGTCCAGTTAATTGTAGGAGTTTTAAAGTCAATAACAAAACAGTGTCCCTGTGATTTTGCTGCACACAAGTTATAAAAGAGGGAAGCAAAGCAGCATCCTGTTAGGAGGGCACGCATTTCTCACGCTCGGTGAACATTTGAAGTGTGTAATTCAGTGCTCAAGACTCACTGAGGTAATAAGAGCCTCAGGGTTGAAAGGCCGTATTTATACACTAGTCCTTTTGAGGGCACGCAGGGACACTGCTGATTGCCTGCTCCTGCGAACCGTCCCTGATTGGCATGCAGGTGAGGTGGCAAAAGGCTATACAAGGTTCTTTCACTTCTGCCACACATCTCACCAGGCAAGCATCCTGTCAGCGGCTTGTGTGTTTTGAGTTAGATGATGAATGCTGTTGTCAGTGAGAAAAAAGACATGTGTGACATTTTGCATGGTAGGCTCCATTGAGAATCCTCAGAACTAGCACAGAGAATGGACCAAACTTTTTTCATAGAGATGGACAAGAGCAGAGAGGTTAGCATCCACATGCGTGGAGCTCTTTGGAAAACAGATTGTCATCTCCACTGGAAACATTGACATTTTGAAATTAGAATCTGTTCTGAGCTGGAACTGAAGAGGAAAGGCTTTCACGGTATGACAATTCTCAAAAAGCTTCAACATGGAAACATCAACATGAGAAACTTTAACGATTTCAGTCAAAACATCATGGCTTCACATATTACAACAATCTTTTCTGCTTCAGATTCTCAACTTGAAACAAAACTTGTATTGTTTGTCCAAAGTAGAAAATTGAATCTAAAAGGTTGCAATTGACATTTTTTTCCCATGGGAGATTTTGATTTTAGTGACACTGCATTTTCCGACAGGCAAGCTTTCATGCAGAGAGTCTCTACTAGCTCCTCACAGATGTAGCTGATCTTGTGGTACTCATTGTACAACCGTGATAGGTGTGTGTGTGATGAAGACTCTAAGGGTTCACTCTATTTGACTGACATCCCAACTTGCATCCAGACAATTTGTAACTTGGTTTTCCCATTTATGGGCACACCAGCCACCACTCTCCCAAGTGAACTAGTCCATAAGGGATCAGAGTCCATGGGTAATTTCAGATGTTACGCGTGCCCAGGTCGCTACAGTGAATCCCCAACCGTGGAAAGCCGCCTAACCCTGACCTGTGGTTCCGACAGGCCCCAAACAGACATGATGGAAGCGGGACCACGACAAGGAAACAGACAGGCAGGCCACGATCCGGGATAGTGCAACAGACGTGACACCGATCCCAGACGATGGCAAAAAAACCCAGAAGCCACCAGGGCAGGGCGGGACAGACATGGCCGACCGAGGGTAAAGGAAGCCAAAAGTGCCACAAGGCATCGCCCATGCAAGGGAAACGGGAAGGGCGGGGGAGGAGGGAGGTGAACGGCTAAGCCGCATACACACAACAGGGAGAAGGAAGCTGAACACAAACCACACACACGTTGGTGAGCACACGCACAGCTGAATGGGAAAGGGAGCAAGGGGGAGGCACACAGGGGTACACAAGGGGGGATGGGGAACACCACACCGGGCAGCCCAACAGACAGCGGCAAGGACACGAGGGTGGGGTGGGGTGGGGCTGAGGCCAACAACAGGCAACAAAACAGGAGGGGGCTGGGGCCAGAACAGAGCGGGACATGGGAGCAGGCACCACGAGGCACCCAACAGCAACACAGTCCACTGTACAGAGAGGGGTCCACACGGTGACAGAGCAGGGTCACAGGGGATGAGCCACCAATCCAAGAAAGACAGTGGGGCAGGCAGAGGCAGGTCCCAACAGCAAGACAACCGGTTCCAGATGGTACTGCACAGCCAGTGAGGGAAGTGAGCCCCAAGCTGCAGACAGCTGATGGTGCTGCCCCCGCCCAACACGGGGATGCTGGGTGAGGCGAGCAAGGGAACCCCAGTCATATACACTCAAGGCGGCATCATGGGTGTGGGGCGGGGGCTTATCACAGACACTGGTGGGGAGCCAGCTGAGCAAGGGGTGCAAAGGTCCACAGGAATCCCCAGTACAGGTGTCAGATAGCAGTTAACAGTGGCCTGGGGGCGGGTCACAGGTCCAAACCCCAAGGGTACAGATGGTACCGCGGTGCCACACAGACGGCCCCGGGGTGCAGGCAAACTGGCACAGCCGAGCAGAACGGGGGGAGCAGATGGAGACAGGACAGCAGCAGGTCCACAATGGGAACGATGTAGCAGGTCCTAGAACAGAAGGGCCGGGGAGGTGCAGGGAGCACTCGGTGGCGGCGATAGTTGGGACACAGATGACCCAGGGGGGACCTACAGCCAGCTGCACGGGGTCACAAAAGGGGGTGGCACGGGGTAGCCCAACAGAAGAACGTAGTGGGGCCACTGCAACATGCCCTGGTGATAGCCCATCTGTGCCATATGGTGAGCAACAAGATAGTAGGCCTCAAAAGGATTGGGACCGGTGAGCCCAACCTGAACATTGGCATGGGACCACACCTCAGACAGTGCTAGCAGCTCGGGTCCGGTGGGATCGGGCAAGGCATAGTCAACAGCAGGGGGCCATGACAGCTCCCTGAACTCCAACAGGTGGTAATATGACGCCCCACGGGAACGCTGGTAGCCACGGGCACGTAGGATGCAGAAGAAGTAGGACACAGCCAGGACAGGGCCGCCCTCCACCAGACAGGTCTGGAAGCCGGACAAGGCACAGACAGAGAGCCGACACCGTCGCAGCAACAGACCAGAACACCTGCGACCCCCTCAACTCTGGAGTGTGCCCATCCGGAAAGGGACGGAGGCCCAGCTCCTTAGCATGGAGCTGGCACTCGCAGGCGGTAGCCACATATCCAAAGCGGCGGAGGCCTGAGCTCAGACACCGATAGGCATCCGGGAGGGTAGCAAAGGAGCCCAGGAACAGTTGAATGCCAGGGGAATGCCATAGGTCAGCTAGAGCCATGGTCTCCCTGTAGGTCCAGCAACGTGGACCGACTGCCGAACCGCTGAGCGGGAGCTTGGATGCAGCAGCATCTGCCATGGTGCAGCTGGCAGATGGTGTGAGAATCAAGGACAGTGGGGCCCCTAAAACCATGGTAGGCAGGGGAGACAACCAGGGGAGCTCCAAGGCCACATGATAAGGGCATGGGCAGCACAATGGGACAGCTGGGAAGCGATGCTTGGGGAGCGAACACAGCACAGTTGCAAGAACCGAAGCCCGGGGATGGCTTACACACAGACAGCAGTGATATGCACACAATCTTCAATCACTCTCCAAGACCCCATTAAGCCACCTACATGCTGGGGGCACAGTCCTCCTTCCTCCAATGCACCCGGGCACCCAACACTCAAATAGACGGTAGCGACCGGCACCAGGGGGCACAGGAACTACAGGTGGAGCCCCCTGGGACAGGTGAGTAGCCCTGTGCCACCAGGACCACCCGGTAACGCATAGCCCACAACCAGTCGGTGCACCACCTGGGTACAGGGTCCAACGGACAGCCGGTGGCATGTGGGCGTAAGCTAGCCGCAGGCCCCTTATAATGAGCCACAACCTGCAGCACAGCAGCAGGAGTGTGCCTCCGAGCAGTGTGCCTGACACCACCCGGCGCTCCTGGGGCACCTATCAGCTCTGGTCCGCGTAGGTACCTGCCATGGATGCGAATGAGCGGGGTGCCTGTTGGCTCCTACAGGAGATCATAGCTGAGTGGTACTGCCAGCACTCCGAGCTCCAGCGGGTCACCACGGAGCTGATCAACATGTACGCTGGGCTGCAGGAATGCCTGGCATGGTTCGTTGCAAACAGCCTGCTCACCCACCACAGGCGCCGTCGCATCCAGGCCATGCGCATGGCATGCAGGCTCTCCGGGACGTACCGCAGGGCCCTGCTGATTGCATGCACCCATCCAGCTGCCCTCAGGTATGCAGCTGCACGCCACTACTGGAGGAAGGCGGCCCTCTTAAGTGCTGTCATGCTCGCTATGCCCATCGACGGGCACCTCTGGACCGTGGACAGGGCCCAGCAATGATGGGAGGGGGCCCTAACATGATGGGACGATGCTGCTTGGAGGGCACGCTTCTGGGTGGACTGGTGTACCCTCCTGTGACTGGCAGAGTGTCAGGGGCACCCCCTGGGAATGGCCTTCAAGGCCCCGATACTGGCAGCCCCAGAACCCCCCGGGGCGCCAAGCCCCGGTACCAGGCCCAGTTGCAGAGCCACCCGTTCCCCCCGCCATTGCAGCCCAGGACTCGACGGTTGCTTGACAACTGCCACAAGAAGACTTGGAAGTAGGGCCTTCCCCCGCTGCTGCGCAGAACGCGTGGGTGGGGCCAGCAACGTTACACCGCTCTCTGCAGCTCCATCCCAGAGACAGTAGCACATATTATCTTGTATTGTCCAGCTTACTCTGAGTTTAGAATGAAATACATCTCTCCTTTTACTGCTAGCCAACCTTTGGGCCTGGGTGATAAGATCAGATTATGTTTACTTTTGGAGGCAAATGGGTTACCCTCCAGAGCAGTAGCAACTTTTTGCCTGCGGGTCCTGATGTTTAAGCTGGAAAAGTGACTGGGTTAAACCGTTTGTGGCTACGGGTTTAAACCTTTTATATTTGTTTGTAATGTATTTGCATTGTGCTCTGTATTGCACGTATATTTTATTCTGTGTCGGTTTTGTCTGATTTTAATTATTTGATTTGAGTCTATTATTTAGCCTTATGTTTTGTTATAGCCTAGGTGGCTAACAAATAAAATTATTACTACTCTGCAGCTCCAAGCACGCCGAGGGGGTGTGGCTTCCTCCTTAAATGCCAGCGCTGTGAGGCACACAGTGCCAGTGATCTGTTCTAGACTGGCCCCCTGCAGTGTGAATTGAGAGGAGAAGTGGAGAAGTGGAGTTTGTGCCTTGTGTTGTCTTCCTGTTTCCCCCCCTCCTTATTCCTGGGCGTTTGTGTGAGTGCTTCGGTGGCGTGTGTGATTTGGGTGAGTGCATCCTGTTCCCTTCCCTGTACCAGACCCTGAGAGTAAGGCCGAGAGGAAGTGAACCTTGAGTGAGGGGAGGGTGAGTTGGCCGTCCCCTCCCTGGGGGCCCTTCCCCTGTAATTCCCCGTGTGACTCCTCCATTCCCACCTTCCAGCTCTGGGACCCGTACCTTCCTTCCCCTCACGATCTTCCCTTCCCCTTTTGGGTGACTGGAGCGAGTGCTTGGTGGGTGGTGGAGGAAGAGGAGCATTCCTGCACAGGTTGCCCGGCGCCCTATGATGATAGAAGCCTAATCCCTTGTGGATTTTAAGGGCCAACACCCTATCCTGACGGGCATATTGATTCCCCCTGAGCGAACCCGGACCACTGTGCAAGGTTATTGCATCTTGGGAAGAGTGTCTGGAGTCTTGTGGGTGATTGAGGTCCCTACTCCCCCTCGCACCCCCAAGTTCCCCCATCCCCATGACACAGAGCTCCTGCAGCCCTGGCTGGAGCGGCGGCACACCCCCATGTGCTCCTCTATTCCAGTCCCGCAGCGGGTGACCATAGCTGTCTGCGTCTTGGCCACCCCGGTTTCCTGCCGTTTTGTGGCTCAACACTTGGGAGTGGGCCTCACAACTGTCACCGGCATCATCCGCAACTTCTGTGAGGCTATGGAGGCAGTCCTCCTTGACCGTGTGATCCAGCTCATGGATCAGGGAGCAGTGATGGCCGGCTTCAAGGCTACTGGGTTCCCCAACTGCCTGGGCACTACCAATGACACCCATATGGAGATCCTCCACCCACCCCCCCATGATAATGCGGCCGAGTACATCAACCGGCCTGGTTACCACTCGTTGCAGCTCCAGGCCATTGTCGATCATTGTGGCTGGTTCATGGACATCTTCACCAGTCACTTCGGGTGCAGTCATGATGCCCAGATCCTCGCACTCTCCCCCCTCTTTGCACGAATGTACAGGGGGGACTATCCCAACATGTGGATGACCCACATCAAGGGGGTGTTGATGCCCCCCTGTATCATTGGGGATCCGGCCTATCTGCTGCTCCACTGGCTCATGAAGGCACATCCGGTGGCCCGGAACCAGATGGAGGCCCTGTACAACACCCAGCTGTGCACCGCGAGGACCGTGGTTGAGAGGGCCTTTGGTGCCCTCAAACAGAGATGGAGGTGCCTGGACGGCTGCCTGGACTACTCGGTGGAGACCTCTGCCTTAGTAATCGGTGCCTGCTGCATGTTGCACAACATTTGTGAGACCGATGGAGAGGCCCTTGGGTATCCCAGGCCACAGCGGCCAGCTGGCCCCATTCCACTGTACGTGAACGTGGCGAACCTCAAGGAGTACCGTTATGCTAAGCGGATCCGAGCAGCACTTATGAGGCACAGAAAATGGGTTCCCCAGGCCTGAGGTTCCCGGGTTCCATGGGGCAGGACCCCTGGCATGCCCGTGCACGGGAGTGCCCTGGCCTCACCTGCTGAGCACAGGGTCCCCGGCATGTGTAGCAATGACCTATGGATGTGATGGCAACCATCATGAATAAAGGTGTGTTTATTGTGTTTACAGTGCCCCCGTGCCCTATTTCCCCCTCCCAATACCCCTCCCCCCGGCCCCTCCTGCTTCCTGGGGCAACTACTCCGTCGCTATGTGGGCTGCTCCGTTGTCTGTGAGCTGCCCTCGCCTGCACTGCTGTCCCCCTCTGGTGTTTCCTGGTTCTGTGATGGCTCCTGGCTCTCCTCTATGGTCACTGCTGGGGGCTGGACCGGGCCCGGGACTGCCTGCTGCTGCTGCTGCTGCTGCTGCTGCTGCTCCTGCTGGGGCAGCTGTTGCCATCTCAGCCCCGGCAGGACGGGGAGGCAGATATGTGGGCCCTGTGGTCGGGGCTGTTGCTGCTGCTGTGGGATGGGCACCAGCAGTGGAATGTGTGGTGGGTGTGGGACTGTAGCCGGTATGGCATCCGGGGGTGCTGCTGCCATGATGTGGGCACTCATCGTGCCTGCATGTAGCAGCAATGAGGTGCTAATCTCGAGGAACTGGTCTAGCTTCCAGGAGTGCTCTGTGGCTCGGAGGTCGATGGTCCCCGTCAGCCACTCTATCGCCTCCATCTGCTGCATGTGGTCCCGTCTCTGCAGCTGCCTCTCCATCCGCATCTCGGCTAGGAGGTGCCTGTCCCATCCACGAGCTCTATGGCCCTGCCAGTGGCCGCCTCCATCCTGTCAGTGGAGGCGATCATCGCCTCCCCCTGCTCTGTGCTGATCTGCATAATCTCCTCCACCAGGTCCTCCCGCTGCTGGCGCACATGTGCCCTGTGCTCCCACATCCTCTGGGCCGGTGGCACCGGTCCCTCTCATGGCCAGGTTGCCTGCCAGGGCAGTGCATCTATGGGATACGGGTTCGGTTAGCTCGGTCGGGCACCCATTAGCTGCACATGTGCCCCCCCGGAACAGAGCTGTTGCGGGGCCTGGGATGCCTGCCCATCTGTCCCCCTTCCCCTTGGGTGGTCGGGTCCCCCCCTGCCCACTCACCTCACTCCACCCACTGCTGCTGCTGCCCCCCCTCCGCCTCGGCCTCCTGAGGCAGTGGTAGCAGTCCTGTGTGGGAACCGCTGTGGGGGTGTGACATTGGGGTTCTCCTGTCCCTACCCCATTGTCCCCCCTGCCCGCGTCCCCCTCTCAGCCTCCAGTGGACCCCGTCCCTTCCACTTGCCTTCTGCCCCGTCTTCCACCGCTCTCGGTGCCTGTTCCCCCTTCGTTGCCACCTCCTCTCCCTTGGTTGCACCTGCAGTAAGGAGGGGTGGAGGTTGGTTAGTATCATTCCCTGCCTATTGTACCCCCCCTGCTCCCTTGCTCGGTCTGTGTGGGCCCCTGTGCCTTCCCCACCCTGTGACTACCTCCTACGTCCATCTCCGAGTCCTCCATGGCTGGCTGCTCGATGGGGCTCTGCTTGGAGTGCTCACCTCGCGTCCACTGGATCAGGATGACCAGAATGTCATTATCTGAGCCTGACCCCGAGTGTGGTAGTGTGCTCCCCGTGCCTGTCCGTGATGGGGGCCTGCTGCTCCCCGAGGTCTCAGGCCATTCTTCCTGGGGTGTGGGTCCGGCGGTGCCTGTGGGTGCACCCGGTGCTGCCATGGGAGGTGGAATGTTTTCCTGTGTCCGGCCCTGTGCCACAGCACTCCCTACCAGCCGGGGGGCCACGATGGATCCCTTCATGTGAAGGATCTGGTTGAGGGCATCGTAATAAGGTGCTGTCCGCGCTGCGTGACCGGACCTCTGGTTGTTGTCCTTTATGTGCTTATACCCCCTCTTCAGTTCCTTGGCCTTGGACCGGCACTGTGCTACCGACCTCTGATATCCAGCCTCCCCCATTTCCTTCACTATCTGGTTGAAGATGTGCTTGTTGACCGCGAGTTCGACCTGGTTTTCCAGGGACCTCCAGATCCTGATGAAGTCCTGGGTCTCCTGGACTCCCCACTGTCCCCCTCTCTGGTACCTCCATCTCTGTGCTGGCCTCTCCAGATCCAATGTGTCTGCCTCCTCCAGCTCCTCCCTGCTGGTGTCCTGTGGGGGTTCCAGGGCTCGGGCCCATTTGCTGGTCTGTTGGGTGGACATGGGGGGGAGGGGGGTTTGAGAGCTGTGGCTGTGCCATTCCTGCTTCCACCTCCCACCCTCCCTCTGTGGCTGTCTGCTACCCTTGCACCTCCACCCCCCGGTCGTCCCGTGATGGTCTCAGTACCCATTTGCGGGGGGCCTCCGTCCCCTGTTTGGTTTCCCCCTGTGGGGTGGGTTGCTCCGGGTCCTACTGCTGCTCCTCGTCCTCCATCGCTGTCCTGCCTCTCCACTCTCTCTCTTCCTGCCTCACCACCTCATTCCCCTGGTGCAGTGTGCCCTTTAAATATCCCTCCTTGTTCCGTTTGTTGCCTATTGCCAGGCAGCGACGCTGCGTGCTTTCGCCATGGCGTGAGATCATTGTCTGTAATCACGCCTGGTGGTTGCCATTCAGACGTTACTTTTGGCCGTTTCCCGGTGGGGATTGCATTGACAACGGTTCTGGACCTGCTCCCATCCCGAGCTCCAGAACCGTGGTTGGCCTTGGCCCCTACTGGTGATTGACTGTGGTGAACATCTGGATACTGCCGAACAGACATTCAGGGCTCATTGGCCGCGCTGGGGCATTGACTGTGGGTGATTTCAGACGTGCCCGCCTCCTGTCTTGACACGGCACGTGGTCAACTCTTCATCCCACTCCAGAATCAGGCCGGCCGGTCAACAGACGTGCCGGCTGATTCCAGATGAGGATCGGGGGAGGGGCCGTGAGGCCCAACGTGAGGCTGCACAGCCCCACCCCACCCCCATGCTGCCCCGGCCGGCTGGTCTCCGCGAGATGGGCAGGCGCATTGGCCAATCCAGCCGCTGCACCCGATTCCGTCCCGGGGTCTGGGCCATGGCCCGGAATTGGCGGTGGTAACAGACATTGCCATGCGCTGATTCTGGGCCATGGTCCAGCTAACCATATTTCCGGACCGCCGGACGGCCGGAGATCCGAAAGCACGGTCAAAGAGATTCCCGCCGGGGGTGAACATCTGGCGGGAATCTCTTTTGGGCCCAACAGACATTACGGTACCACGGCCACCACGGGGGGTTCACCGTGATTGACTGTCGTATCGTAACATCTGAAATTACCCTGTGATCTCGTAACATCTGAAATTACCCCATATTTCATAGCTAGGCACAAGCTTAAAGAAAGCTTCCCTTTGCATACATATTCCCAAACAATATCCCTTTCAGAGTTTCCCTCTGTCCTTTCACAGAGCTCCTAGCTTCTTTTGTTCTGTCCTGTAGAAAATTCCACGTACACCTTTGTGAGGCATTCCCAAAATCTTGCTTTTCCTAGAGATGCTTGGTCTGCTATTATTCTTGGCCAGGTGTCTCTCTTGGGGATGTGCATTCTCATAATGAGTTTGTCTGCTTGCATTGCTTGCACCTTGAGTCTTCTTCCAGTACAATTCTATAACTTTTTAATTAGAATCTCTACCATATAACGTCAAACAGGAAGGAGGCATGTCAACAATTGCACCTTGCAGCATTACATACAATAGGGTCGTGCTGGAAATTGAATAAAGGCCCTCAAACAAAAGGTTGGATAACCAGACTGTGGTATACCAGAACAATGGAAAGGATCTCAGCAGATCTTCATGACAAACTGGAACTTTTTTATACAGTCTGGAATCCCTGTTGGGACTGGCCCTGAGTCTGCTGGCCTTCCGTCGGGCCTGCAAGACATGGTTGTTCTCCCAGGCCTTAGGAGGCGGGGAGGGGAGGGTGGGCTAAATTTTTGTATGGAGGTATTTTAAAGTTGTTTTAAATATCTATGTAGATTTTTATATTTTTTATATTGTGATAAATTGTTTATTTTATGTTGGAAGCCACCCCGAGATGCTGTGGGCATAGGGGGAGGCATATAAATGGAATTAAATAAATAAATAATAAACAATCACCAACTCCACCTATACAGAGAAAGACCAACCTAAAATATGCTTATCTAAAATATAGACACTTCTTATGTAGTGATGAGATGTTCTGGATAGCCTGTGATATGATTATATGTTTGTTTTTGTATGTTCTAAATGCAGTGATAGGAATACAGACAAAGGGAGAATGGGCCCTTAAGTCTGATATGATATTTGGACACACACTAAGGGTCTGTGTACCCACTATTGTCCTATAGTGCAGAATATGTACAAGGGATTCCCTCTTCTGCTTTCTTTCAGTACAATTTATGTTTACACACACACACAAATCTCTACCATAACTAATATGGTTAATATTTTCACGATGGCATATGACACACAGTACAGATTATGTTTCTACTTAGTACTGCTATAGTTCATACATACGTTCTGGAAACACATACGTGTTGATTTTTTACATGGTTACATGTGTTAACAGTGAGATTCATAACCACATCATAATTCATAACTCATATGTTATGGCAACTGTTTGCATATACATTGCCACTAAGTATATCTGTATGCATCTATTTGGATGGCCAGTATACCTGCCCTTGTGTATTACAACTGCATGTCCAGATGTTCCTGCATGAGAATAAGCTGCGCAGAGAGAGATGTGTATGTGTGCAAAGAGGTGGCCCATAGCTCCTGACGACAGCTCCTGTCTTGGGGAAATTTGTATTTCATTTTCTCCGCAAGATCCGGGGGCTGACAAACTCTGGAAGCAAACTTCCCATTGTAATCAGATATTTTTCAATCTGCACAGATGCAAACCTCTGGCAGCTAGAATCGGCCCAGTTTCCAATGCAGCATGAAACTACCTTATCTGTTTGTAACACACCCTACTACTGCAACAGCTAAGCACCTCACACTCTTTAATGGTCTTACTCTCATCACCCGCTGTGACAAAAGGGAATTTTTATTATTCACATTTTCTAGAAGGGGAATTGAGGCACAGAAAAACGAATGGTGTTTACACTAGTCCACACCAAGAGGGTGCTGTTTAGCCAGTGTTTGCTGCCCGTTTATTAGATGACCACGAGATGTGTGCGCCTGTGTACGGAGCCTTCATGGAGCCTCCACTCACGATGGAGTCTTGGGGTATGGCGGACCCATATTGGGCCAATCCAGGCCAATGTCTACCAACGTCAGCCCCCATCTATTAGGGTACGCACCGCCTCTGTATGGGGCAAGGCACCTAGAGTGGTCCCAGGAGTCAGAGCAGTCTGTGTGCTCACTGTTTTTGCTCTCCTTGGGGCTTCTACTGTTTAGCTTCACTTCTTCACTTTGAGCACCCAAAAATGGTGCTCCAAGGGTGTTTTTAAATGAGATGCTACCATGCATGGCCACCCAGGAGCCACTCATCTCTGCCAATCTGAAGGTAGTGCAGGGGAGTACCCACTCATGACGCACTGTCAAGAAAACTGGAGTGCACCGTGCAGGGCAAGTTAAAAAAGTGCATGGCAACAGGCACCCATGCATCCCCTCCCTGTATGAACTGAGGTGGCCATCCATATCAGCAGACAGGTCCCCTGCTTAGAGACACTGTAGGGGAAACAGCCTTTGCGTGGTAGCCATGCTGGGAGTCGCCCATTAGAATCCCTCCCCACGCACTCCACCTGAGTGGGTGCTCCATAGCCTGTGCCACTCAGTGACCACTGACACACACACCCCAAGCCTTGCTCGTTTAAAAACACCCCAAAAGGCAAAAAAAAGGAAGCAAACCATGAGGGGAGTTTCCTGGACCCAGAATTTCCCATAGCTGTGAACCATGAGGGTTGGGGGGGTGGAGTGTGGTGCCTGCCCATGTATTGGGTTTGCTGCGTGAAACCCCCTGAGTGGGGACCGCCCCTACTGAACATGGGACTCCAGTGGACTAGCGTCCATTTATTTTCACTAAAGTGTTTTGCCCAAGGTCATACTAAATATTTTTGTGGCAAATGACTGACCACAGGTCTTTCCAGTCTCAACCTAGTACCCTAAGCACCAAACAAGTCTTCCTGTCTGTACTATGACCCGAATATCATATTCAGTCCTGCATGTTCATTTTCTCTGAGCATATGTTGTACTCTGTTGATTTTAATGGAGCTCCATGCTTGTGCATGAATGCGTAAATACAGAGCACTTTGCAGGATAGGGGAGTGAGAGTAAGGTTGCCACCTTTTGCAATTTGACCCCGAGACTCTCGTAGGCCAAAATGGGAATCTCAGGGTCAAACAGCAAAAGGTGGAGCCCTAGCAGAGTGAGTAGAGAGTGGCCAATTAAGCCTGTCACAGTCCTTGCTACAGTTGCATGCAGAGATCTGAAAGTCAATCCTGGTTTTATTTCCGTAGCTGCTTGTTTATTTTTCTTTTTGCACATCCCTCCCGTAAACTGCTACAGATTTAAAACAGGCTATTATTACCTTTTGGTGGATCAGATGAGATGGGGATGCTGAGAATATCACATCCTGTAAAACACTGCTTTTGAATTTAATGTTGGTATGTTTCATTATTAATGTTAGCAAAGGGCTAAAAAGTCCAGGGGGAGGGGAAAGAGGCGGCTGAGAAAGGTAAAGATTAGGAAGCAAGTAAGAAAACATGTTCATCAACCCTCAGGGGAGATTCGTGGGCTGGAAGAGAATAATAAGAAGGCTAGCGATGGAAATTGCTATAGGGAAAAAGCTGAGAGAGAGAGAGAGAGCATAATGGCTTAACAGGATGGATATGCATTTCCTTTCAGATTAGTTTGGCCTTATTGCAGGTCACTTCTAATCTAAGATCCCTCTAGCGCTGATGGCTGTTTTTGATGCATTTTAAGAGAATAAACCAGGACAACTAGAAATATAAGGCACTGAACTGTCTCAACTGCACACTACTTCCTAGACTTATTAGCTGTGCAGTGAATCATCTGCAATATTAGCAACACCTATAAAATCGTCTGATGCAGTCAAAATGAACGTGGGATATTTTATTGATGGAAGGATTTGTACATTTCCTTAAGGCTGATTCCCAGAATTGTGTGTGTCAAAAGGTGACTGACTGTTCTATCACATTATTTTTACTCATTTCCTTAACTTTAAGCACAAAGCAGCCCCATGGGCAGAAGAGTTTCTTGATTGGGCTAGAGTAGCCAGGATCTTTTAGGAGCAAGCCTCATGCGCTTTGCGTTTATTATGCCTGCCTGCAGCCTGAATGAATAATAGTGCACTGCAAACCCACATTCTGAGTGTTGCATGAAATTCTTAATTCCATGGTTCTCTGCCACCTGATGCAAAGAGTGGGACATTGAAATGCAGGGGAATCAGCAGCTGTATGAATGCAAACACAGATTAGGGAACAAGGGGGGAGCTTGCAAAGGGAAGGGTTTTGTGTGAACAAGTTCTCATCATTCACAAAAATAGTGTAAGTTATTTTAGGCTGGATCTGTAAGTATCAGTCCTCTCTTGGGAAGCTAACAGGCCACCATGCAGAAGCCAGCAGTAGCACACTTTTCTGTAAGACTGGGGATAAAATATAGGAAGCATTTATAACCATTGGGGCTTTTCAAATATTTCACTCAGAAACAAATTGGCAAAATTGAGTAATTTGTTTTCTAATTCAAAAAAGTCATATTTTTCTTGTTTGTTTTCATGATTTTAACAAAATTTCTGGGAAACTCTCAATCCAAAGGTTGGTACAGAATAAGTGAGTTCAGTTTATTTTAAATTAAAGAGATGCTACTGGCAGGACAAATTATGGGAGCAGGGATGGTCTTTGATTTTGTGGAAACTGGTGAGGGGCTGGGGTCCACCAGGGCAGGGGTGGGGTGGCCACGTTAAGTGGGGCGGCGTGGTGTCCGGGAGTTGGGGCCTGAGCACTCTGTGGATGAGTGGGTTGTGCACTGCTCACCTGCAGAGCTCCCCTTTGGGCTTGCCAGGCCCTGCCCCCTTGCATTGTAGTGCACCTCAGCTCCCTTTCATGTAGGCTCTGCTCCCACACTATGGACTTAATGCATCCCACACTGTCACTGGTACCTTGGCCTTCCCACTTTAGAGTACCAAGCAGGGAATACTTCTGGCAGGGTCTTGCACTACCACCGCCATGGATGAGAGCAATCCAGTGCGCACTGCAGTTTCCCTGTTTAGTGTTTACCCCACCTTAGGAGCAGCAAGTTTTGGCAAAGTGTAAAAGATAGTACACCCCCCCGCCCCAGTCTCTGTCAGGGGCAGGTGTGTAACTCATCAAGGAAGGGGGTCATTCATGTTATTTGGTGGTGTGACCCCACATAGGACTGTGCAGTAAACAAATAATAAACACTAGAAAATCCTTTTCATCTTCCATATTTGAAACACAAATACTAGGCCTATGCATTCAGATTCTGAATGAACCCAATTCCCGGCCCCCCAAAAACCCCAAACCCATGGGATCTACGACGGTCTTGAACTCGACCTCCAAAACTGCATCACAATTCCAGCTCAGAACCAGGCTGCTCTCAGTTTAGCCACCTGCTTGTGGAGCCTGTAGTGAATGCTAGCTACCTGCATTGGCTGCCACCCTCTCTGAACTGCAGCCTTCAACACTGCAGCTAGGCCCGACTGAGAAGAAATCATGAGTCTTTGGCAGTTTCATCCTCCGCTGCCCCACCAAGCCAGCTCCATGCCCTATTCCCTCCTGGAGAGCCCATCTCCCAAGAGCCAGTGACTCTCTTCTGAACCAGAAACAGCTCCCCTCACAAGCCAAACCTACGGCCCATTCCCCTTTCCCCAAACCAGCAACCTCTCCCCTAATTCAGTGAACCCCCCTGAGCCAGTGACACCCTCGAACCAGCTGCATGTCTCATTCTCTCTCAAGCCAGAGAGCCTCCCCTCTCCCCACCCCTTGAGCCAGTAGACTAGCAGGACAGCCAATGTGGTGCAGTGGTTAAGAGTACAGTACTGGGACCTACGAGGTAGGGGGAGGCTCCTAGTTCAAGTCTTACCTTAGCCATGAACTCACTGGTTGACCTTAGGCCAGTCACAGATCTCTCAGCCTGATATCTCACTGTGTTGTTGTGAGGATTAAGACTGTTTTTAGATGGGACGTGCCCATGCAGGTCCCCCCATCCACTTGAACACCTGTCTGAAGGTGGCATGGCGAGCGAGCATTGGGGAAAATTCCAGGCTGCTCCGTGTGGTGGCAGGAGTGGGTAGGGGCGCACACCCATCCAGGCCCATTTGATTCCTACACACCAGATGTACTTTTAGAACTAACATTATTACTCTTTAATCTTGGTATTGCACTGCTTGGGATCTTTCCTAAATATAATTAAGGAAAGACAAATGGCTTGTAGCCAGATTAGGTTACTCTCATTACATGTTATTGCCAGAAACTGGAAGACACAGAGTGTTATCCAAAGAAGACCTGCTCCAGTGGCTGTGGTGCACCATCACTATGGAAAGAAGGTAGAGGTGCATGATTCCTTGGAGGAATTTTATTTTATATGGACTCTGTTGGTTGATCCTCTCTAAGGGAATTATATATTTGTATATTTGTTATTTAAGAATTTATCACTGGCTGAGAAGATCCTCTTACATGAACTTTGATTGACTTTGAGTTGTCTTTGGACATAGATCTGTTGTGTATCCTTGTGGTACTATTTTTGATTGGTTATAATATATTTGGAAACATTTCCAGGTTACATTGCTTGTTGGGTGGGAACTGTTTTGGTGTTTAAACGCGTTTTTCTCTTTTCTGATATATTATTTGATATTTGGAAATATGTATATTTGTTATTTAAGAATGGTCTAAGAGTTGAGTTAATTAGTTGTTAATGTCACAGCGAATAAGTTAAAGAATTGCAAGCTACTCTGAGCCTAAGAGATAGGTGGGACACAAAAAATCTAAATAAATATCTCCCTCAAGCTAGTGACCCCCTCAGAGTCAGATCTATGACCTGTCCCCTTTTTAAAATTGGTAGCAGACTTGGTAGCAGTTTTAACTGCATTTTAATTTTCTTATAGTCCTGTGAAACTGGCAAAGCCTTGCTACATTTCTGCACCAAAGTAACCCATACGTAGGGACCTGTGTTCACTGCATTTTCCAAATTGGCAACAATGGAGAAAATGCAGCAAACAAGGGTAAAGATACAAATACAAATAAACACAGATGCAGATACAAATACTTGACCCCGTGCACAGCTCTAATCCCATGTTTTAGGGGTGCGAGATATTCTCTAACATGTCAGCACCACAGAGTTCCACAGAACAGATGCTCTAGCACTCTAGAATTTCACAGAACAGTCCCCACAGCCCCTTAGGGCTCCACAGAACAGATACCCCCACAGTTTTTCAAAAGCTCCATAGAGTTCCACAGAACAGATGCACCAGCACTCTAGAATTCCAAAGAACAGCCCCCACAACCCCCTAAGGCTCCATAGAACAGATACCCCCCCAGGTTTTTTTAAAGCTCCTTAACACAGGGTGAAAACAGACATGATGCTAACCACCCTTTAACCACCCTTGGTGGTAATATTTATGCATGTTGCAGGGCTGCATAGGGCACCAATACAGCCCTGCAACATGCATAAATAACCACCAAGGGTGGTTAGCGTCATGTCTGTTTTCACCCACAGATAACCCATTCCCTTGTGTGATGTCATCTCTAGCCTTTCTCCTAGGGACTGACATATCTTTATAAATAATTACAAATATTTGCATTTCTCTGAATCAAGATAACATATCTGAATATTTTAGCATCTGTACATCAGGAAGAGAATTAGCCCTGACTGTTAAATCACCTTAAGATGCCAGTTGAGAGAGAGATCTGATCAGCTGTTGTTTATGGTGCCATTTTATCACCTCGTCCCCTGCCCCTCCCCCACAAACACAGATTTTTCCTGCTGTCCTTCATTGTCTCTTTAGATCACATTGATTTAATTTAAAAGGGATTTTATTTAATCAAACTGTTTGCTGTGTCCATCCGGATTATATCAGTACCTAGTTTATACAGTGATAATTATCTCTCAGTTGGAAATTTGTTTCCCCTAAGGGACCTACATGAAATAATAAAGGAAATCTGCAGTCCCCTAATGGCCAAGAACAGACTTGGGAGAATTTTTACTTTAAAATAAAACCAACATGAGAGCAGAATTCACCCTTTGACTTTCCTCTCAAGAATATTGTATTTTTAAACACTTTACACTGGCCTTTTCAGAAAAAGCTGAAGGCAGAGTCTGAATTAATTTAGACTTCATTCAGGTTTTAGAGCTGTATTACTATTATTTAAAATGTATATGTCACCCATTTCACAAAGGACTCAGGGCAACTTACAATAAATAAAAAAACCCCAATATAAATATAAACTCTAATCCCTATAAACAAAAAAAGCCACTGAAAACCCCTCCTAATTCTGCCCCTCCCCCACCTTGCTTCCACTCCTGTGTCTCCCACACATGGATAGTTCCCCCTCACATATCTTATATGAGAATAACATATATCTTCAGTCAGTAAAGGCTACAGTTAAGGGTTCAAACGCTATGTGAGAGATTTGAGTGTATGGTTTTGGATCCATAACTGAGGGTAGCACAAGAGTCAATGACTGCAGTCCTGAGACCACTTATTCCAGAATAATCCCATTGAAACCAATGGAATTACCGAACAAGAAAGTTGCTTAATGATTGCAACCAATGGGTTTTAAGTTGCAGGGAAGAAACCATAAATTAAATATTCTGAAACACTTGCTAACTGTAAAAACAGATAATGAAACAAGCTTTCTAGGGAAGTTATGGAAACTCCTTCTCTGGATGTTGTTAAGAAGAAGCTGCATAAACATCTGCCACAGATGGTTTACATATTGTGAATATGGTCTCCATGCAGGGGGCTGGACTAGGTGACCATTGTGGTCCTTTCCCACCCCATGATTCTATCATTAATAGGACTTATGCATCCAGCTTCCCAAAACTGCTTTGAAAAATATCAACCTTAATGTACAACAAGCAGGGCTACCACCCCCCTGGGTTTGAACCAGAGGCTATTTTAGATGAGATGATACCACACAGACCGCCCCCATGCCCCACCCACCCAAGCACCTGTCTGAAGGTGATGTGTTTGGGGGGGGGTGTGTGCGTGCTCCCATGACCAACACATTGCCTGCTCATGCCCACGCACGGAGCATCGGGGAAAAAGCCGGGATGCTCTGTGCGGGGGCAGGCAGAATGGTGCATGGGGACAGGTGCCCACACATCCCCAGCCTGTACGAACGGTGGCAGCCAGCCATGTCAGCTAAGTGGTCCACCATTCAGAGACACTGTGGGCAGGGAAACAGTCTTTGCAGAGTACAGGGAACCGGCCTAGGGGTGCTGGGGAACCTGGGTTCTCCAGTACTCAGCCAGGACAAGTCGAACTCTGAGATCAGCCCGGCGCGCTTCCCCCTCCCCCTGGTCTGTGGCAGGGGGAGGACAAGGAGGATCCCGGGATACCCACCCAGGGAACCACCCATTTGGACCTCTCCCCACTCCCCTGACATACATGGGTGGTCTGCAGTCATCTCATTCAGCCCACACGGATCCCCCAGCCATGCCCATTAAAAATGGCCAGAGTCTCTGGATGTGGAATACCCCTACCTAATGTTCTGGAGCTTGCTGATACCAGGGCCCTCTGCTGTTTATTGTAGGGTCACCACTTGCACAGTGCATGCATGCGTGGGCGCGCGCGCGCACACACACACACACGCGCAGGCTACACACACGCAGGCTGAATTCCCTTTTTCCATCCCCACCTCCTATTGTTTGCTTCGCAACCAGCTGTAGCAGTTACCAGATTTTTTCCTTTAACAATCCCAAAATCTGGAGATACAAAACATAAAAAACCCTACCCCATAAAAGTTAGCACTGAAACCAGACTAGAAGTCAGAAATACAACTACAGAAATACAAAATCCGGCCAGCCACCCCCATATCCCTAAAACTAACAAACTATATATTATTTTAGCATTATATTGCAGATAGAAAAGAAGCCTGTTAAGTGTAACAGAGAGCGAAAAAATATTTCCACATAAAACTGCAAAAACAGCGATAGCATTCCTAAGCATCCTACAAAACCAGCCCCTGGTTGTAAATTTAAATTGGATACCAGGGGTGTCTGTATCTCCCAGCACTATACCATCTGCATATCTAAGTTCTTTCACAGAGGGGATAGTGGCACAAGCTCACATTCTAAGTGTTTTATGAAATCCTTACCACGTCCTGTGCTCCTTGATGATCCCTGTTCTCAGTTATTTAGTGCAAGGCGTAAGTCACTGAAATGCAACGCAAGGAAATCAGCAGCTGCATGAATGCATTGTTCTGAGACAAGGCAAACGGATATTAAGGAACAAGAGGCGAGTTTGCATAGGGGGGAAGGTGTTGTGTGAATGAGCCCAAGAGCGAAATAAATAAATAAATAAAATAAAATAATATTAGTTTTTATCTGCATAATGTCCCTTTGAAGCAGAGAGCTGTTTTGATCCTTGTTTAACAGGCAGGGATAGTCTATATGAGAAAGTGAGTTATACGCAATCGATATTAACTAGGATGGTGAACAAGCACCAGTTTGTATGGACTAAATCTCTGAATTGACACCGATTTCAATCTACCTTTTCTAAATTTATTAAACCTGTTTCAATCATTCTTAACCTATGAAAAGAGCAACTGATTCTTTCCTCCTGGGATCTGCCATTGATTTACTAATAGAGGGGAATGTTAAGTGACAGTGGCTGCTTTTAGATGGATGGCTAGTATCATGGTGCTGGCCGCACCAGCTCGCTTCACCTCTGGGTGGCCCATCCGTCTAAAAGGCGACCCCGCCAGATGAGCAGATGGAGCAGTCAGGAGCCCCACGGGTGGTGCTCCGGAACATCCTGGAGCACTGCTGGTGGAGTGGGCTGGCCAAAACTGGGACACCGCCCACTGTTGGTTTGCTTGGCGGACTCATGCTGCAGGCTGTTGCCCCGGGCAATGCCATAGAGTTGAAGGCGGCAGCCTATAACGTTGGATGATCACCCACAACTCTGTGGTGTGGTGTGGGGGGGGGGGGGGGGGGGGGGGGGGGGGGGGGGGGAGGGCAGACTGTAGGTTGGGGAACCCGCCACTGCCAGGTCAGTCTGAAGCTGACAGGTGGGTCTGCAAGCGGGGGGGATATGGGGTGCACCCATGGAACAGCTCTGGGGGCAGGCTGCTTTCCTCCATCTAAAAGTACCCAGTGGAGACAGCGAAACCTGGGGTAGCATAGTGAGGAGATAGGCTGACTGACTTGAGGAAGGCTGACTGACATTGCAGTAAGTAAAATAATCCTGAAGGACACTTGAAAATGGTTCCCTAGATGACCACCGACACACAGCAAGGTGGGTTCGTATCCATACAGGTAATGATGCTGTTATGTGCACCTAGACACTTGTATTCCATCCACAAGATTTGTAGACAGAACATCCATGGCAAGTGCATAGCAGACATATCACAGATGTGGCTGCAAATACAGACACTACAAAAAGCTACAGGGTAGCGACCAAAAAGGTAACCTCTAACACCCAGTAGATTGATTGTCTTATCCACACTCATGGAGGAAGTCAAGTCTTGTTTGGCCCAACACACACTCTTGCAATAGTGGGTAGAGAGACCCCAAGTTGTAAGGATTACAATTGTCACAGCTGTGTTTGGAAGTGCAGTGAAGTGTCAAAGTGGATACCAGTTTTGGAAATCCTTGTGGTAGCACACTGCTGTTCACTGTATCCAGTCAGGGTGTAGCTAGGTGGGAAAGGGCCCAGCTGCAGAAGATGGAATGGGTTCTCTGCTGGGGCATTAGAGTGCATATGTACTCTACATATGTGTGGCCCCCCAAACTTGGGGGCCCTGGTACAGCTGCGCCTATTATTGATACATTCGTGTATCCAGTTCAAATTCTTTCACACCATGGCTGAAGAAATGTGGTTTTCTTAACAGGAGCTACACACAGAGCAAAAGGCTACTGAAGAGAGACAACAGCTGCTCTCTGCTTTGGGGCAGCAACTTGGTTTGCTCTCCTTTCTGAGAACCATTATACTTCATTTATGAGCATCTGCTAGACAGAAGGTTGCTAAAACCACTTTGGAAATATGATCACTTTCACCCGTCCCATCCTCATGCCCAGGCTGTGAATGACTCAATCCACACTTACTCGCCTGTCTTCATTTCCTCCTCCTCCTGCTGCCCTTTGTGCCCTCTGCACTCCCTTCATTCCTCTCTCCTGACTGCTGTCTCTGTGCCCTCCTCCCACTCCTACCCTTATGCCTTCTTTTGCGCTGCCCATACACTTGGCGTCGGCTCCCACTCACCCAGTACCAAGCAACCCCCCTGCCCTTTTTTCATGAAACCTCCTACATGGGTCTGACTGACAATATCTACTCGTGTTCTAAACTGGCCTGTATATTGCAGGTGTCTTTCCTTCCCTTCATGCTGACAGACCTTTCTGCACCCTTATAACACTATTCATGAAGGAAATACAAATAATTATATGTGAATGATTACAGAGGGATGGGACAACATGTTATTATTTCTCCCAGAAATTAACAGATCATGGCTTTATTTTTTTTTAAAAATATGTTTTTCTTTAATTATAAAATCTTTGGACAGGTCTGGCAGATAAATCTGCCTTTGTACAAAATGGTGTCATAAGAATTGATAAAAAGAAATATAACAACAAACAAGCAATCAAAAAGTTGACACTCAAGAATGGAAGCACGTGTAAAGATGTCATTTACTGCTTGTAAGTCATTTAGAGTAGAAACAAAGTCAAATAGGTAAGTCTTCTGGTAGTTGGTCTGTTTGTAGTGTGTCCATGCGTGGGAACCATTTCATGTTGAAGTCCTCTTCTGTTCCTTTCAGGGTTGATAATACTTTCTCCATTGTAAATATGTACTGTAGTTTATTAGACCACTGGTGTATATTGTGTTCTGTTTCTGATTTCCATTGTTTCAGGATGATATTGATAGCAGTCAAAGTTAGGATTTTGCAAGTAGGTTGGTACTAGGGGTGTGCACTAGGGACCCATGTCATTTTTTGTTTTTGTCTTTCATTATTAAAAACTGTCATTTTCATTATCATTAATAATAAAATTTTGATATTCATTATCGGTATCAATTTTGGTATTGGTTATTATTAATTATTATTATAAGCATTTATATAGTGCCGGCAATGTACCTGGTGCTTACAAAGAATAAGATAGACATGGTCCCTGCTCGAGAGCTTACAATCTAAAGACAGGGGGAGGGGAGACAGGGAAGGGGAAAACAGAGGGAGAGACAAGGGNCCCATTTATTTTACCTGTCTAGCCCTGTTTTATATTTAATATTTGATTGTTTTAAATGAATTTTATTGTATTTTATTGTTTTATTGTTGGAAGCCGCCCTGAGCTGCATTGCAGGAGGGGCGGGGTATAAATTTGGAAAATAAATAAATAAAAATAAATAAATATTTTTCTCCAAAAAGTTTTTATTCTAGCACATTCCCATCAACAATGTATGCAAGTACCATTTAGCCCAAAACCCCTCCAGCACAGACCTTCATCCTTCAGGTTTGTAAACCTCAATCTTCTGGGGATTAGATTAGGACTTTTATTTGCACCATACATGTGAGAGGGAAACACAGACGGCTTCCATCGCCACCACAGACTTACCCGGGTGGTGTTGGGAGCTGTCACTCCTGTCGGGGTCCAGACTGGCCGCCAAACAACTGTGATGGCGGCCCAGGCAGGGAGCTGCATGGATGTGCATCCATCTGGCCCCGCCCCCACACTGCACAGAGTGGCCTGCTCTCCTGGTTGATGGGCACCCCTGTCAGATAGCTGGCCAGAAGTGGCAGAGACCCTGGCCGGGTTAAGTAAAGCATCCATTCATCCATAGTTGCGTGTTTTACACCTGCTCAGGCAGCCATTCCCCAGCCAGTGTTTGTGCTTAGCCCAGGCTGTGACCTTAGGATGGTCCCAAGTTGCAGCCCAAGCTACGCACCAACACCATGCAGGGAACAGCCCAGCCTAACATCTGGCAGCACTTTCTGATGCGACGGTGGCCTGCCGTTCCACGTGGGTCAAAGCATGGAAATGCGGGTTACCATCACATTTGAAAACACCCACCGTAGTTCAGATGATACCTTCTATTGGAGCAACCTCTGTTGGTGAGTGTGTGCAAAATACTAAATAACAAAGTGAACAAAGCAAATGAAGTCTAAGTAAATGACTCGTTTAATAGAGCCTGTCTCATCCTAGCCATGAACTCCTTGGCTGGTCTTGGACAAATTGCTATTTCTTGGCCTCGGTCCCCCATCTATAAAATGGGAACAACAACAACCTACCTCACAGGGTTGTTGTGGGGTGAAATAGGTAAGGATTGTAAAGCACTTTGAACAATGGAAGCGCTACAGAAATAACAAAGCTATGAATTTCACAACATTAACCTGCTCCCTCTGGAACTGTCGCTTATCTATCAGTAAAGCTCCCTATATCCATGATCTTTTCCTCTCTCGCTCCCTCCAGCTCCTTGCCCTTACTGAAACTTGGATCACTCCCTNCGGATACCAGATTTAATCAGAGAATCCGGTTCTTTTGAGAATCGGAAAACCGGTAAATCCGGTATCCGGAAATTGCCCCGGGGTCCCACCTCTAGTAATAAGTGCACAATGACAATATGAAATATTACTAATATGTATGTCTAACCTAAACCTACACCTAATAAGCTGTATTATATGCAATATATTCCTATCTAAGTATCTATATCACTAAACTTCTATATGCTATGTGTTCTAAGTATATATCCTATTCTTATCCTATAATGCTAATATATATAATAATAAGCTTAGTATCTACTAATATCTGATCTATCTATCTAATATGGACAGGGGGAGACAGACAGGGGAAAGGAAAAAACTATAGGGTATATCTATCTAATCACTATCTAGATTATCTATATATCTGTAATCTATATACCTAAATCTATCTCATCTATCTAATCTATTTATCTATCTATCTATCCAGGGGGAGAGAGACAGGGGAAGGGAAAAGGTAAAATAAAGGGTATAAGGAAAGGTAAGGGATAACACCGAGGGCAGGGGAAGATTTTTAGTGCAAGCAGCACCAGACATAACCTGACACAGCAAGAGCTACACAGAACAAGAGTCAAACAGCTTGGCCCTTCAAAATAAAGGGTTGCAGTGCCCTCCCCAGAGCCCCCATGATTGGGTCTGGGAGGCAGGAGGCACTGAGCAATCACAGGGTGCCATTCAACTGCCAGGGACCTGCTTGTGCTGCTCATTGGTCAGCGATTGCATCCATCAGATTCTTCCCCTCCTAGGCCCAGTTCAAGAGTTCAGCACGATTTCTGGGTCCGAGATGTCTGCTCCCTCCTCCCCTCTCCACATTTTCCCTCCAAAAACAACTGCCAGGTAATAATGAAATCAATAATGACTGTCATTGATTGTTATTATTATTACAATAACAACAAAAATGAGAATATCATTATCGATATAACAAAAACAAAGTGCACACTCCTAGTTGGTTGGTATTGTTTTATTAGTGAGGAACTGGGGTATAGCCCTAATAAGGCTGTTTTGGGGCAGAATGTAATTGATAAGCCAGTCATTGTTTGCCTATGGGACCATAGGCAAGCCTGCAGGGACCATCCACCTACCTGCTTGTTGCTGCTGCAGGGGGGCTCTGGGGGCTCGCCGCCTGTGCCCTGCGGCTCCGTTTGCCTCGCCGCCGCCGCCGCCTGCTGCCGCCGCTGCTGCTTCGTCCCCTCCCCCCCCCCGGAAGTAGCAGGGGGCATAAAGCCCCAAGGACAGCGGCTGAGCCGCAGAAGCCTGCAGGGACCATCCACCTACCTGCTTGTTGCCGCTGCGGGGGGGCTCTGGGGGCTCGCCGCCTGTGCCCCGTGGCTCCGTTTGCCTCGCCGCCGCCACCGCCTGCTGCCGCCGCTGCTGCTTCGTCCCCGCTGGAGACCTGCGGGGAAAACAACTAACAGTAAGGCTGGGGGTTAGGGGGGGAACGCAGAGGGCAGCCACGTGGGCTGACCTGTCCCCTCCCCCCCCACCCAGAAGTAGCAGGGAGCATAAAGCCCCAGGGACAGCGGCTGAGCCGTAGG
>QEPC01000842.1:1956460-2024704 GCA_003113815.1 Sphenodon punctatus
TCTCAGATTGTAAGCCCTAGGGGCAGGGACCGTGTCTATTTTATTACTTTGTAAAGTGCCAGGTACACTGCTGGCGCTATATAAATGTTTGTTAATAATAATAATAATAATAATAATAAACCAAAATGAATCATTTATTTCTAGAAACAAATATGCATTTACTCACAAATTTAAAACTGTGCATTTGTTTCAGATATAAACTATTGTAACGGAAACTTTAATAAGTTTGAACAACTTTGGCAAAATCAGAACATTTCCACAAAAAAATTTCAAAGCTTATAAAAATGGATATTTTTTTCTGAAACAAGTTTCAATTGGCAAGTTGTCGTCAACCAAGCCTAAACTTAGGCCCTTTTCACACAGACACTCTAAGACTGATAAAATGGGTGTTACATTTTATTATACATGTTGCTTGGCTGCAGGTGTGCTCTATGGGTGCCCTGTAACATGTATAATAAAATGCAACACTGATTTTATCAGTGTTAGAGTGTCTGTGTGAAAAGGGCCTTTACCTTACCCTTCCACCCCCCCCCGAGGAAAATCTTCTGTGCAGAGCTCTGATGAATCAAGCACTGGATGGGTGGGATCCTTCTTAGCAGAGATGAAATAGGTAGTAGAATAAATATTCACAATTCCCTCCCCCCCACCAAATTTCAGATAGGCTGTTGCCAACCCAAATGATATTTATCCTGTTTGAGTGACCAAGTTTTTGCTTTCCTCCCCTCGTTCATGCTTTTGCTACTTCACACTTTCGTCACTTCTGTTTTTTCACCTTCTGTTGAAGACAGAGCCCTGCCCTGAAATGTCACAAAGGCCCTGATCCTGCAAAAGTTACATTAGCAGGTGTACTTGATCTCAGTGGGACTATGAACAGCGTTAAATTAAGCACCATCCTAAATCTCTGCAGGATTGGGTCCTAAGTAAGGCAAGAGGTAGCAGGTGAATTCAGCAGACAGTGAGAGGCTGAAGAAATAACTCCTTTTATTCCTATCCCCTGTAGCTCGATGTATTGTAAACACTAATTAAATCATTTTAAATGAACAAAAAAGAAAATTGGTTCAATTCCCATCTGACGTCCCTGCCAACTGAGAGCAATGGGACTTTCCACAATTACTGATAACGACGGACAGTTCATGTTTCCAGAGACAATTGCTCTATCAATTAAATCCCACCTACTTTCCTTTAAAGCTGTGGCAAGGTTCCCCAGCTAATAAATCACACAGTCAACATTATGTTAAATTACATATCAGCCTGCAATAAACTGTATGCCAAGCAGGGAAGGTTATTTATGATCCTGCCTTGGACAATAATGAATAGACCTTGATTTCATAAAGAGTAAAACAAACCCAGTCCTCGCCCTGAAGGACCATGCCACGTTTCTAAATAGTGTAATTAATCATCTCAGCTGCAAGCTCACACAGAGTTTTTTCAGTTTGCGGAATTTCAATTCTGCAGGAGTATTTTGTACACTCCCACTCTACGTGGCTGCAATTTCTGACCTGCAAAATGTGAGATTAGTTGTATGACTGTTTGTGGTAGTTTGCTGAAGAGAGGTCTTTTAATCAAATGGAACAAAATATAATGGGATTCCATCAGAACTGTATAATATGCTATGTACAGACAGCAACTAAACTCTATTGCTGAGCTGAAAGCTAACAGAAATGAATAAATGAATTAGTATTTTCTGGTATGCTTGGAAAAATAAACATCTAGAAACCAAGTATAAAAGATCAGGATCCAGTCCATGACTAAGATAACCTGAGTCCAGGCCATCCCTGTGCCAATCCTCTCCCTGTTGGTCTCCACTGAGGCTCATTCCCAGTCTTAGGCAAATTTAACCTAGCAAGTCCATTCTTTCCCCCAAGCCTCTGCCAGGAGCTTGGCACACACAAGCCCAAACACCAGGCCTGGGAACCCCCATATTTGGGTCCCCAAAAGTTCCCAAGACAGGCTCTGGGGAAGCAACCTGTTTGCAGGGCTCCTACCCTTGCAGCCCAAAGTCTTAATCCTTGGTTCCATCTAGTAGTGCTCATACCAGTGGTCCAGACACTGCTGTCCTGGTCATGCTGGGAGAAGGTTTGCTGCTCTTCTGGCTGGCCCCTCCTCTCCAACTCCAAGGTGCTCCAAAGGTCTCCAGCATCTGGCAGACTTCTGCCCACGTAGGAGGGCCTCTTGCTTATTCACTGGCCTATGCTGGACCATATTCCGCTCGGCTCAGCAGGGCAATGACACATCCCACTCTCGGGAATAGGAGCGACCAGATATCGCACCACCAGCTCACACCAGACCAGGTGGCCCCACTTAACCTAGCTGGCATGTTAGTTGCACCCTTGGCTCCATTCTGAGCCCCATTCCACCAGCCCTGTGATCCTCCTACCTGTCACAGCCAATACACTTGGGAAGCCTTCTGCTTTCCTAGAGCCTCACATGCTGACTCTCCCACCCACCTGATGGATTTGGCACTGTTGTTTAAATGCACCTGCTTGAGGTGTCACCAGGTGCTCTCGTTATTATTCTCCATTAGAGAAGCGCTCTTCCCTCCTTAAAGGCCTATACTCCACAAGTAACAGGGGTGCCCCAGCCATCCTGTTAGACTGAGTGAGTGGTAGGGTGTCTCTGTGTTTACTGAATTGGACTGAGACCCAAGAAATTTGGGTTCTGTTCTCAGTGAGTGTTTTCATACAGACAGGGAGCAGTCCAGAGCCCTGGAGCAACCACATGGGTGTTCCAAGGAGGAACTGTATGCCCCTACAGGTTTGGCGGCCTTCCCGTAGACTGCCCGGTGTGTGGGTGAACCATGTGTGTGGGCAGCAAATGCACAAGCAGGAGTTTGTGGAAAATGTCAAAACATTTTTGTCCCAAATCAAAACTGACGATTTCAGATTTTCCTCCACACAGAATCAAAGTTTTGTAAAGTCTCAAAGTGATTTTTTATTTTTTAAATCTCAGGTCAAAAAAAGAGCTTCAAATGTTTGTCCTTAAAAACATTACCTCAAAGGATGAAAACACACCTGCATTTTAACACCATTTTAATGCTGCTTTAACATTTCTTATATATGTTGCAGGGCTCCATAGGGCACCAATACAGTCCTGTAACATGCATAAGAAATGTTAAAGCAGTGTTAAAGTGGAGTTACGTTCATGTAGACTTCCCCTTCTTCTCTATCTGATATGCCATGTGATGTGCACACAGCTGTACACATTGAAAGAAATGATACAGCCTGTGCACAGCTCCCCGGTAGAGTTGAGATTACCCAGAAAAATGGGCACCCCTTTTAATTTGGGCTGGCCAAACACAACCTGATGGGCTACCCGTGCGCTCCCCAGGCTACGCTATGCTCCTACTGGCCGGTTGCTCTGCTAAGCTGAACAGCGTGCCACACAGTCCACATAGCAGGTGAGTCAGCCTGGAGAGCGTTTGGGCGCAGGAGTGTCCTGGGGTATGCTGGAAAGATCCACATTTTGGGGCATCCTAGTACTCAATGGGGCCCACTGGGGGTGTCCAAACGTGGGTATTACCCATGGGTAGCAAATGTGCTACTTGCTGCACCCCTACTCCCAAGTGTTGCCTAACATGTGAGGAGTTTAGTGACTTTAGCATGAAATAAATGAAAATTTGCGATGTCTAATGTGAATTAGCAATAGTAATGCTTGCAGAAGTCTGTCTTGTCTCCTGATAAATATCTGCCTAACAGCTGGATGAACAAATGCACTTGTCTCAGCACCAGAAAGCAGAAGGTGCCACATGCATGTTGTGTCCTTCATTCATTTAATTTTAGAGCAGTTTACAATTTATATCTGCTTTTTAGCACTTGCTGGAGCTATGGAAGAGTCAGGAAGCTTTTGGGGCAGCTGTGACAGTAAGGAAAAATGACCTTGGGATTAGGGGAAAGGGCAGGAAATCTGAAGATATGGGCTTCATTTCCAGATCTGCTAGCTGGTTGACTACCATTTAATCCATCTCTCTCTGGCATAGTTTCTTCAGCTAAATCATAGGCCACAATCCACAAACCTCTTATGCCAGAACAGCCCCACTGAAGCTGGCTACTCTGGAATAAGTGGTTTGTGGACCACAGGCATAATTATAACTAGCTGGGTCAAAAATTCATTTTCTCAAAATCTGGCTATATATTGAAATTTTGAATTCAAAATGTTGATCTTGGTACTTGACCAGCTCTAATGCAAACGCTGCAAAAGTCACCAGGGCTCCTTTCTGCCCTTTCAGACACCATGGTGCTTCACTGGTAACCAGGGGATTTATCATCACAGAGTTTCGGTGACATCCATGCTCATGTACCATGAAATAATCCCATGATAATCTGAGGGAACTTTTCAATTGGTTATCACAAAGTACAAGAGTTCAGAGGTCACAAAAACTCCTTGGCAACTCATGAGGTTACCACGTTATATGGCATGCCTGTATGACATACAGCAGGAAATGCTGCTTTTCGGAGGAGGCACTCCTGGTACCAAGCCTTCCGGGGCTCTAACGGCTAGGCTACTGCAACGTGTTCTATGTGGGGCTGCCCTTGATGACTGTTCGGAAGCTGCAGCTGGTGCATAACACAGTGGCCTGGCTCTTTCAAGGGTGGGTTGCCATGAGCACATGACACCTGTGCTTTTGCTTTACAGTCTGCACTGGCTGGCTGTCTTGACCTTTCTGGGCACAATTTAAGTTGCTGGTTTTGACCTTCAAAAGCCCTAACTGGCCTGGGCTCCACATATCTGAAAGGCTGCCTTTCCTACCATACTCCACTGCAATCCACACGGTCAACTGGGAGCGCTCTCTTCCAGGTAATACCTGCCAATCTTGTCCATACGACAAGGGCCTGCAGAGAGGCCTTCTCGGTTCCTGCCCCAGTATTGTGGAACTCCCTTGCCCCAGGGTTCTGTCAGAGCCCGAACCTGATCATATTTTGGAGGCAGCGTAAACGTTTTCTGTTTGACAAAGTGTTTGACAGGTGGGGATAGGGGTTGGGGGTGTGGGGGCATTTTTAAGGAATTTCAATGTATTTTGTGTTTTTAATATTGTAAGCTGCTCTGAGCCTTAGGAGAAGGGCAGGGTAGAGATTTAAATAAATAAATAAATAAAATGGAGTGAAGGCTGTCTTTCTATGCCTCCCAATATGCTATATTCTAACGTGAGCTGATCTCCCAGAGCAGCTGCTTGTCACATGGACTGACACAAGAGAACTGAAAAAGAGCAAACTGAAGCAGCTGTTTAAAATGTTTCTATTTAGAGGACAGGAATCACTGGATAGCTAAGGGATGGGCGAAAAGACACAGAAGGTTCCAGCAATATGCTCTTGCCTCCCTTGGTATACAATTTGGTTAAGAACGCTACTCACCTTTATAAAAGGCCATGAAAATGCTAAGTAATGGTATTTATTATTTTACTGTCTATTCAAATGTGGCCACTCTGGGTACTGAGAATATCTCAGCTATCTTGTGGGTGTTAAGCATCATGGGTCTAGTCACAGAAAATGTTCTGTAGCCAGGGGTAGTTTTTTCCAAGTAAGGGGAGAAACTTTACCAGGGATAAAGACGTGTGTGTCTGCCTCTACCAGGGATCAAGTTACTTCCCAGTGACTGTTAACAAACGAGAGTCATCACATAAATGCTGTATGGTAACTCACTCCAGCACTAAAGTATCACATCCTGCTCCCAATGCCTCTGTTAGGGTTGTCACTTTCCCTGAAGCTTTGACTCAAAGAGGTCAGGGACTGGATCAGAAAGGAGGTGGGATAAAGAGATTCTCCCACCCCTTTTCAATGTGGTCACACCACTTCGGAGCATCATGACATTGCAGTGGGGGGGGAGCCTCATCAGAAAGGGGACAGGAAAACTTCCTTGCTCTGCCCCTTTCTGCCATGGTCAAATCCCACTGTCCACTCTGGAAAAAAAATATCCCAGGTTATCCAGATGCCCCAGGAGAACCTGAGGAAATCGGGGCTTTACCTGGAGATAACAGGTGAAGACCCAGAGACTCTGGGTCAAACCTGGAGGGCTGGTAATACTATATGCAGTCAAGTCCGCCCCCGCAGTCCGCCCCCGCCGGCTGGTAAGTATACTCCAGGACTCCAGAGGTGGGGTGCGTAAATCCTGATCCGGAATGCCAGATCCAGAACCAGCAGGGCATAATTTGGATTGATCCATAACAGCCCGTTCTGGGCAATTACGGATCAATCCAAATCTGGCACATAGATCTCTAGAAACCATAGCTGCAAGATGTTGACCATCACATAACTGAGAAACATTGTTGGCTGTTGCCTCAGAGAGCAAGGTCTGAATTGGTCCCTGAGACTGTGTTAGCCTCAATCTGGAATGTATTCCTACACATCATCAGCTTACTTTAGTCTGTTTTGCACTTAATTGTCATATAAAGCGGTCCCCAAGCTTTACCACTGTATTTTGTCTCTGGACATCATTCAAGCCTAATTTTACTGTTGATGATCTCCCTCTCTCTTCACTCTAGCTTTCCATGTCATTCTAGGTCTCCTACAGCCCCACTCCTTGACTGCCAGTCCATCACTTGCCCAGTTATCTTTTCGTTGTTGTTGTCCATGTGGCTACATGGCTTGTCCAGACTAGAGCAGTTGTGTGTCAGGTGTCAGACACCTGTGTGGTGGTGCATTAATGAAAAATGCCCTGCTGCTGCTCCTCAGTTATGGCTGCCATGTGTCTAGCTACAGGGTTTCAGTGTTTGGAGATTGAACTTGACACTTTGTGTTCACCAGTACATTTTTCATATGTCCAGGTGGCGGCTGTGGGGAGGACTGCTTTTTGCCAGTTACATCTGGTGCGACAGCTTTGGCTGTATGTCTCGGACTCTGACCCGGCTACCATCATCCATGCTTTCATCACCTCAAGACTGGACTATTGCAACACGCTCTACATGGGGCTACCCTTGGTGAAGGTTCGGAGACTGCAGCTAGTGCAGAATGCGGTGGCCCGTCTCCTTATGGGGATGAGTCGTTGCGAGCACATTACACCAGTGCTGTTCTCTGCACTGGCTGCCTATAGTCTTCCAGGCCCAATGCAAGGTGTTGGGTTTGACCTATAAAGCTCTACACGGCTTGGGCCCTGCCTACCTGCGAGAGTGCCTCATCCCCTGCGTCCTGGAGTGGCCGGCCCCTGGGGTTGACCGGGGGCGCCCAATTCAAAGTCCTCTGAGTTTTTCAGGTGGCAACCATGCGGACGGCATTCTTGGTGGCTGCTCCTAGGCTGTGGAATTCCCTCTCAATGGAGGCCTGCTTGGCCCCAGATCTCGCCTCTTTCCAAAGACAATGTAAGACCTGGGTGTTCTGACAGGCTTTCGGTGAGGGAGACAGGTGAACGGTGGGTTGGGCGGGAGGGTTTTTTAATTTCATAACATGGTGTTTGTTTTATATTGTGCATTTTATTTATTTTGTATTTTATATTTATATATTTTATATGAAGAGTTTTTGTAAGCCACCCCAAGCTGCCATGGCCAGGACGGGGTGGGTAAAAGTAGAAATAAATAAATAATACAACCTTTTCCTGCCTCTGTTATCCTTGGTAGTGAGATCATATCCCCTCCCCCCCCCCAGCCCTTCTCATGGCTGAATCATAAGTCTTTCATGAGCAATGCTGTGTACTGTCTGCCCCAGAACATATACAAGTTTGACTACATTGCATACGCAGAAGTTAAAATATAAATAAATCCAAAAGTGATGTTTCATGTGCTAGTAGTACCCTCTGCTGACAGGAAGCTGCATATGCAGGATGTCTTTATTATTATTTTTGATTGTTTACATAGTGCAGGAGTGGGGAACCTCAGATCTGGTGAAACATTGAAAACTTTTGCTCAGGATAAGGAAGCAGAGATGAGGGCATGCACACAATGACAAGGGACAAATCCATGGTTTGGACCCTCCTCTTTCTAAGCACACATCTTAAGCACCTCCACCCTCAGCTTTTATGCGGTGTTCAGAGCGTGTGCTAATTGGCCCCTGAAAGGGAGAATATTCTTCGCCCTGACATAGCGCTTTGTGTTCAAAGTGCTTCACAATCCTTATGTTTCATCCCCACAACAACCCTGTGAGGTAGGTCATTATTCCTATTTTACAAATAGTGAACTGTGCGATCATGGCTAAGATAAGATTTGAATTGTGGTCTTCCAGGTCCAAATCCAACATCTTACACACTAGCCATCATTATTTATTCACTACTAATTATCAAGCCCACAAAAATGTTACATAGAAACTTTGCAAAAGGTAGTAAAGAGAAATTCCTTGCCAGGAAGAGATTTTATCCACAGGCCCCGTTCCACCACTACACACGTGAAGAAGGGCCCCTACAGCTGCAGTGTTGGGACCTACAATGCCCATAGCCATGATACCTTGTGTGCCATGAATAACTGACCACAGTACAAGGAAGACACCGGCGTACTGTGTACCAAGTTCCAGAGTAGCATGCCAACTCTGGATGAGGTTTCAAAAGCAGCATCATGCTGTGCAATGCAAACCCATGCGTGGACCCACGGGCTAAGGCCGCAGTTGGGTGTCTTTAGACATAACGTCAATGGATGTCTGAATGTGCTTTGACCTTGATATGAACACGTTTGGCTCTGTGTTCACCATGGCACTGCTTAGACACACAGCCCATCTTGGGGCAAATCTGTTTTGCTTGCCACCCGAACTCAGCAAGAAAGTGCTGCTGCTTCGTTCCCCATGTTGTACTTGCTAACAAGCCATGCGATATCATTAGACACATTGGCCACGTGTTCAGCTGGAACACGCAAATTGTCCTTGTGATGCAGTGGTGTTCACGTTGCATACAGTGGGTATTGGGATTGTTATAGTGCTTACACTATAGTGCTTACTCACAACAGCCAAACTCGTGTTAGGGGTTTTGACACCTGACCTTGTTGGAAGGGGCCATGAGGGTTATGTAGCCCCCCCCCCCCCTTGCATGCAGGATGACAACAGAGTTACAACATCCAGTCTCTTTTTGAAAATCTTCAGCAACAGAAAGTTGATGACTTCCCTAGTCTATGCAACTTTTTCTACTGCTGCACAGTTCTTACTGGTTGGTCTTCCAAACCCAACACCTTATCCAATAACCTACAGTGACTCTATTTCTTTCCTGCTCTAATATTGCCCAGCTTTTGCCAAATCAGAGGTTTGGTGAGATGAATCAAATAAGATCACAGAAACAAAAGGTAGAGGGGGAAAAAAATCCCAACCCCCTAGCTCCTTCACACCTTCTCTCCTCCCCCAGGGTAGAATGCAGCAGAGAAGGAAAGAGAGGCTATGGTTGCTAGATAGACTTAGGGGGTGCCACCTATGCAAAATTTTAAGGAGCAGTTATGAAAAATACATGTTGGAGGTCAAGCGCCAATGCAGGCCCTGCAACATGTATTTTTCATAACGTCCCTAAAATTTGCATAGGTGATAACCCTAGATAGACTGTTACTGGGTTGTAAAGCCTGATCAGTAGGTCAGTTCTCACACAATTACATAGTTGTGAGTCTCACACTCGGTTTGTAGGCGGAGGTTTAAAGCCCAGCTTCGGGACTCAGCTTATCACAACACAGGAAAATCTCTGCTTTTGATTTTAAAAAAGGATCCCCCCAAACATGCATTTCCCTCTCCCCCCACACAGTCTCATTCTGTGCCCCCCCCCTAAGCGTGAACCCTCACTCACCCTGCTGTCTCCCAATAGCGCCCGCCTCCCTCCCTCCAGTACTTCTTCCTACTCCCGCCAATGGCCGCGCACCGAGGCTCCCCAAAGGCCCTCGCGGCGAACTCGCGCGTTCTTCTTTTCTCGCGAGACTTCCCCTCCCCCTTCATCGAAGATGGCGTCGCCCGTTGCGCTGGCGCCTGCCGAGCCCCGGCTCCGTACCCGGGATGTGCTGCTGCCCGAGGGCCCGGAGGATTTCGGATCACTCCTGCTGTCGGCCCCGGTGCTGGAAGGGCTGCAGGCGGCCGGGTTCTTGCGGCCTTCTCCGGTGCAGCTCAAAGCCATCCCGCTGGGGCGCTGCGGCCTGGGTGAGGGTCCGGCTCGGCCGGGGCTCGAGCTGGGAGGATGAGAGGCGCTGGGGACGGGACGGGGTAGGGGGCTGCTGGGCTGGGAATCCCGAGCTGCCGCGGTGCTGACTCCCAGGGTATTGAAGTGCATTGAGTTGGGACGCTGGCTTGGGGCCGCCCACAGAGGCTCAGGGCAGCGTGTCCGTGTGTTTGTGTGTGTCTGTCTTTGGATTTGGTGCCTGTGTTTGTGGCCCCCAGTAGCAGGAGCCGCCGCACCCCATGGCGAGGTCCAGCGTGATACCACCCTGGCTGCTGCCTGACTTGCGCGTTTCAAATCTTTTCAGATCTCATTGTGCAGGCGAAATCCGGTACTGGGAAAACCTGTGTCTTTTCCACCATTGCCCTTGATTCCCTTGTGTTGGAAAATCCAGCCATGCAGGTGAGTGAGTGCAGGAGGCTTGGATGTTGGGAATGATGCAGGAACGGGCTCCAGGGGAATCAAACAATCCAAGCAGAGACTGTTCCCTCCAGAACATCCATTCTGATGCTTTTATGGAGCTTGGCGTGGATGGGAGCAGGCTTCTCAGCGGTATTTAGTGCCCTGTGGGATGTGCATGCGGTGCTGACGCACTCAGTAATATTACCAAAACAAAAAAAATGTACAGTTTTAAAAAAACATTAAATGCACAAACTAAAAAGTTTCCTCTTCAAAAACATCACAAAATCCATTTTCACTCTAGCTTAAATTCCAAAAAACATACCAATTCATTACAATTACAACTAAAAAAACCATTCAAATCCATACATTGCAACAAGACATAAATGCCAAAAAACATGAACGTTATTTCTGAATTTGAGAAATATTTTAATATTTTATCCTTATCATAAATGTAATGTATGTACTTAATTCCTTACCATACATACTTTTATTCATTTTTATCAATAACTAAACTTTCACATTTTTACATTATTAAACATTAATTTATCATAATTTGACTGAACATTTTTTTTTACAGTTTCTGCAGAACAGTATTGTGTAGAAGAAATTGTATAATGTTGTCTACAGTGACGTTAACAGTGTATTGTATGAAGTGTATACATGTAAAGGGCAGAGTTAATGCACTGTGAAAAAATTGTTCATTGTCAAATAATGATAAATTGATGTTTAATAATGTAAAAATGTGAACCAGCAGAACTGATTTTTTCATTATTAATAACTCTGTTTCGGCTGCACCAATGAGTATCATATTACAGAAGCACTTGGTATTGATCTCTTTCTCGAAGCCTGTGAAGTTTGGGGGCTCAACTCATCCAGGGGGAGGAAATATTGATGATTCAAAATCATGAGGACATCTGCATTTTGACCACAACCAATTAACGTTTAAGCAGTTATAACATTTTATTTTCCTAATGGATCTTTTTCAAACTTTGTGAATATGATGGTCCTCACAACTTACAGCCATGGTTAAAATTTCAGAAATGTAGGTGAAGCGGTTTCCTCAAAATTGGGGCTTCAGCAGTCACCTGTTGATAATGGAGAGTGGCTGTGCATTTAACTATTCAGGCTGCTACCGTAGCCTGAATAATTTTAAGTCTCTCACTTGGCTGTTCCTGCTGCTAAAATGTCAGACGTTTCCCCTAGGAAAGATCATGACATTGCAAAGCTGCTGATGTAGGGTGTGATCCTTTGTGTGCTTTTGCCCAGTTAGTTTTAGTGTGATTCCGCTAGTACAAATACTTAGATTTGTATTTGAAACTTTTTGTTGGTAAGGACTTGCCTGATTGAGTCCAGTCCTTGCTCATTAAAGTCAGTGGGAGGTTTGACATAGACTTGATGGGTTCAGGATCATTATTATTTTATTATTATCTGTATAGCACCAGCTGCGTACCTGGCACTTACAATCAGTAGTTGTAGACAAGTCCCTACCCCTAGGGCTTACAATCTATACTCCATGGGAGCTAAGTGTGATTATATAACCTTTAAATCTGTATGTCTTAAAGTGCTTTTTAAAGATGCAAGATACCATGATCCTCCTCTTGTAGGTAGGGAAGCTTAGCTGCAAAGAGGTGAAGTGACATGCCCAAGATAACACAGGAGGCCAGTTCCATAGCTTGTATTTTGCAGGCCAAAGTAGAATTATTTGCATACGTTGTCTGTGGACTCTGAGTGAATAACTATTTGAATATTCAAATTCTCTGAACCATCACTGTCCCTTCAACATCTAACATTTTATTCTTTCAGATCCTGATCTTGGCTCCTACACGAGAAATTGCTGTACAGATACATGCTGTTATCACAACTATTGGGATCAAAATGGAGGGCTTGGAATGTCATGTCTTCATTGGAGGAACCCCTTTGAACCAAGACAAAATCAGACTAAAGAAGTGTCACATTTCTGTTGGCTCTCCAGGTGAAATCACACTTCATTTAACATATTTTAGTCCCATCTCAGTGACACGCTTTTCTGCAGTTTAATAATTGGTACATAGTGTACTTTTGAAATCTTGATTCTTGTCACTGGGAAGGCTAAAGTCTGAACCTAAAGAAATTAAACCAGTGAAGTATTTTTTAGTGATGTGTCATTCTGTTTGTGGTCCCCCCCGCCCCTCGAGAAAAGGTTATTAAAAGAAGTAGGTTAGATTGTTGGAGTTTGATTTGTACTTGTACTGGGAGAGTAGGGGGAGACCCCAGTTCAAGTCTCGCCTTAGCCAGAAATTCACTGTGTGACTTTGGGCCAGTCACAATATTCTCTCAGCCCAACCCACCTCACAGGGTTGTCGTGAGGATTAAAAGTTGTGTTAAATTGTTGTCTGAAAAGCACTCCGAGTGCCATGGCGGGGGGCGCTATATAAAAATAAATATTATTATTATTCTCTGGTGCTCCAACTGCTTTCTCACCTATAGGTCGGATTAAGCAGCTCATAGAATTGGGCTACCTGAATACAGCCAGTATACGCCTTTTCATTCTTGACGAAGCAGATAAACTTCTGGAAGAAGGCAGCTTCCAGGAACAAGTCAAGTAAGAAGAGTAACCTGCTAGTATTCTACAGTGTAAAATTTCTCATTCCTAAAACGTACCAGATGCCTAAAGCATTATTTTAAAATTCTGTTCTAATTCTCTTAGTTGGATTTATTCTTCTCTGCCAGCCAACAAACAGATGTTGGCAGTTTCAGCTACCTATCCTGAATCCTTGGCCAGTGCTCTGACAAGGTACATGAGAGACCCTACTTTTGTCAGGCTTAACTCCACAGACCCAAGTCTCATTGGTACGTACGTGTTCATTAGTAACTGATTTACTGTCAGCAGATGAAAACCTAATCTAGACAGAAGTCCTGCAACAACTTACAATTGCATAGTTCTATTGAGTTCAGTGGATCTATGAGCCTGTAAGCATTGCAGTCTTATTTAATGTTCCCTTGTAGGATGTGATCATAGAAGCAGAGCACAGCTTAAAAGCATTGGTGTATTTTCTTTATCCCTTCTGTTGTTTTATAGGTTATGTGATTTGTTGAGTAAAGTTCTCTACTCAGTGTGCTTACACTAAGTATCAGTAAGAAGAAGCTGACATTTTTTCCACCACTGGGTGATATGTGAGTTTTTCATAGTCTCAAGAAAAGACAGACTTAGAGAAAAAATACTGTTTCTGCTTGCAATGAATGGTGTCAATTTTTCTCCCTGGGGGTCCTCCTGGACGGCCAACCTTAACACTAGGGTAGATCCTGCCAACGTCCAGTAGGAGGCAGACACAATGATTTTTCATCCTTGGAGGCTCAGGGATCTTCCTTCCTCCAGTTGTTTGTCTGCCTTCAGACTGGTAGGAAGCAGGCTAGCTGCCTCCTGATAGAAGAAGACAAGAATTCTTGGCAGCAGAAAATAAATAATTCGCTCTAGGTGCCAGGGGCGGAGAAATTCTTCCCCTGTTCACCTTACCCCCCCCCGGGGGGGGGGGTACAGAGCAGGATTCCGGGACCCTTCTCTTTCCTACGGGCAGGGGGGTCCCGAAGAGCGGGGGTAGCGCCCGACCTTACTGGGGGCGCTGACCGGTTCGGAATCGCCCGACCCGCTGGGAGCTGGGACCGCACAGCCTTCACCGCGGCAAGCAGCCCGGTCAGGCGGAACCCGGAGCGCCCGATCACCCAAACCCGAGGTCAGGTGAGGAGCGCGTTCCGGAGGGAGTAAGGCAAAGGGCCGGTCGGAGGTGCTATTCCCGACCACGCCACTCCTGGTTATTCCCCGTCCCATTCCCCCTGTGGGAAAAGAGGGGGGTCGGATCCCAGTGGGAGCGGTTTCGGCAAAGGGGGGGCTCCCCCCGCTAGAACGGCGTTTCAATCACCGGAGGAAAAAATTTCATAAAGGGCGCTAGGCGGCGCCAGAGGGCCGAGAGCCCTTCCCGCCCTCCTCCCCTCCATCTTGGAAGGCCGATCAGACCGGCAGCAGAGGGGATATTTTGGTGCAGGCGCACCAATGTGGGCGCGAAAACTGAGTCTCCACCCACTTTTTACCCGCCGAGAGAGGGAAAGGTCTCTAGTTCCCTGTCTCTCAGAGCGGCTAGGGCCGAACCCTTAGTTCAGGCTGGGGAAAAAATATAAGGATGTCGGTGAGGAAAAGGAGCACGACAGTGCCAGCGCCAGCAGCGGGAGAAGCGGCAGCCCCGGGGGGGCACGAGACAACTGTAAGCCCCCCGCTCCACCTGCGTCCCCTGCCCCAGCTCCCCAGGACCCTCACATGCAGGTCCTGCAGCAATTCCTCGGAGCTGCAGCGAAAACGCTCTCCCCAGAGGTCAGAGACACCCGTTTATAAGGGAGGCTCCAAAGGGGCGGGTAAGGGAAAGAACCCCAGACCCAAGCGACCCCGCAGGGCAATGAGACCCCTGGACTCCCCAGCCTCGGATGAGGAAAACTCAGAGGAGGTGAGATCTGTCTCCTCGGATGAGGGGGGGCGCAGGCGAAGAAAGCAGCCCTCCAAGCGCACCAGGGAGGTTGCTTCCCCCGTGCATGCAGAAGGGGAGGAGGTTGATATCCAAAGTGGGGAAGGGGAAGATGAGGAGCTGGAATCCGGAGAGGAATCAGCTGCCTCCGCCCCCGAAGAAGGGGAAGTAGAGGAGCCTGAAATTGAAGCCTCAAAGGACCCTGATAAACAATTCCCTTTTAAATACAGGGATCTAATCTATGAACAACTAATTAGAGCCTTGAAAATTCAACAAAAGAAGGAGAAGCAGGCATCCTCAGATTCCTCAGACGAAGAGGAGGGGGCAAGGGAGTACATCCCTAGGGCTAGGGATAGAGACGGGGATGTTGCTGGACAAAGCGTATGGAAAAAATCATAAAGCAAGAATGGCAACAACCCAACAGACTGTTCAAATTGAATAAAACACAGCAATCTCTATACTCCCTATCAAAAAAGAAAGAGGCACTCTGCAATACCAAAAGTAGATGCAGCTGCTGCCTCGCTAGCTAGAAACTCCGTATTCCCAACGGAGGGAGAATGCTTTCCGTGTGACCCCACGGATAAAGGGATTGAATGTAACCTCAGAAGGAATTTTGAGGAATCAGCAGCAGTTTTAAAGATGGCAATTCTAACATCTTATTTTCCCAGGGCACTCATGACCTGGATCAAGAGGGCCAGAGATCCAAAAGTTTCACTGAAAATGACTAGAATTCTATCCACTAGAATTCAGCTGGCATACGCGTTTATCGCCGATTCGTCCACGGACATGATGCGCTGGACAGCGAGAACAATGGCTTTAACGTGGCAGCACGACGTCGCCTCTGGCTTCGCTCCTGGAAAGGAGACCCTACGGCAAAGAACACCCTGGTCGGGGGCTCATTCCAGGGATCGAAACTTTTCGGTGTATGCCTAGACGTACTCACAGACGCAGCGGATAAATCGAAAAAACAAACACTACAAAGCGTAGGGATCATGAAGAAGAATTTTCGTCCCTACAATGCACGCCAGAACCAGGGAAACTCCAGACGTCCCCTTTTCCCTAACAAGGGGCATCAAAACAGATACAGAAGCAGATGGAACAAGCAGAAGGGAGCAAATCCCAGAAGTAAGCAACACCAGGGACAGGGATGCAACAAGTCAGAGGCATGACTACCAGTCCTCCCTGGAACCCCACAAGCTAGGGGGCAGACTCCAGGACTTCGCACAGCAGTGGAAACATACCGTGCACGACGCCTGGGTCACTCAAACGATACAAAGGGGATACTCCATAGAATTCGACCGCTCCCCTCTAAGCTTCTTTTCTGCCTCACCAAGGTCAAAAAACCCTCAAAAGCACCTGGCAATGGCCATGGAAATCAAGAGGCTTCTCTCAATCGGAGCCATCGAACAAGTCCCTCTGAAAGAACAGGGCTCGGGACTATATTCAATCCTGTTCCTAGTCCCGAAGAAACAGAACGAGTGGAGAGCAGTTCTCAATTTAAAAAGACTGAACAAATTCATTCAGACCAAAAAATTCAAAATGGAGACTCTACAGTCCATCAGGATAGCGATAAACAGACAGGAATGGTTGACATTGCTCGACCTCAAGGAGGCCTATTTACACGTTCCTATATTGCCAAACCACAGGAAATGGTTGAGGTTCAGGTACGAGAACCTACACTGGCAATACAAGGCTCTCCCTTTTGGTTTATCAACGGCATCCAGGACGTTCACGAAAATCTTGATTCCCCTCATCGCGAACCTGCGAAAGGAGGGGATCAAGATTCATCCTTACTTGGACGACATATTAATACGATCACCGACATACGACCAGGCACTGAGGGACACTGCCAGGGTGATATCCTACCTCCAAGAACATGGATTTGTAATAAACTTCAAAAAGAGTCATCTGAGCCCATCCCAGTCCCTCGAACACCTGGGAGTGATAATAGACACCAGATCATACGAGATTTGCCTCAATATGCAGAGACGCCAGAACCTCCTAGACCTTATTCATCTCGTGGTCTTAAGGAACAAGTCACGGCTAAAAGAACTAGCCAGTCTCCTGGGCAGCATGATCTCATGTATGAGCATTGTGAGATGGGCCAGATTTCACACCAGGCCTCTACAGCAACTCCTGAGACCTTGGCAGGACCGCCTCACACAGGGGGACAACCCCTGGGTGTTGGTACCGAAAACAGTCAAATCATCCTTCCAATGGTGGTCTCACAAGGGGAGGCTCAGCACGGGGATCCCCTTGATGGACCCAGATGGAGTGACGATAACAACGGATGCGAGCCTCCAAGGATGGGGGGCACACGCTCAAAACAGAGCGGCACAAGGAAAATGGCTGAAGTGGGAAAAGAGCCACCACATAAACTGGCTAGAACTGAGAGCAGCATATCTGGCTCTGAGGGACCTCGCCCCACTGATCAGGGGAAGGCACGTAACTGTCTACACAGACAACAACGTAGCAAAAGCATACATAAACAATCAAGGAGGGTCGAGATCGTCAGCACTCCATCAACAAGCGTCACTACTGATCCGGTGGGCGGAAGCAAACCTGAAGTCCATAAGAGCCATACATATACCGGGGATAAAGAACACCCAAGCCGACTGGCTGAGCCGCAAGACTCTGGATCTGGGAGAATGGGCGTTACATCCATCGACTTTCCAAGAAATAGTCAGGGAATTCGGGATGCCGGTGATGGACCTATTCGCATCCCCAACCAACACAAAAACAAGAAGGTTCATGACCAGATTCCCTCATCCTCTGGCAGAGGACTTCGACGCTCTGAACCGGATGTGGCCACAAGGACTCCTATACGCTTTTCCACCGTTCCCTCTGATCCACAGGACAATAGCAAAAGCCAAGAGGGAGGGAGCAGAGCTGATCCTAGTGACCCCATATTGGCCACGACGTCCGTGGTTTGCAGATCTTCTAGATCTAACAACGGAAACACCACTCAGCCTCCTCTACAGACAGGACATTCTAACTCAAGGACCTATCAGCCACAAGGACCCCGTAGGCTTAAAACTAACAGCCTGGAAATTGAGAGGGAAGCCTTCAGAAAACTAGGTTTTTCTCAACAGGTCCTACACACCATGCTTCAGTCTAGGCGACCGGCAGCCAAGCGCATTTATCAAAGTACATGGGCTTGTTTTGCGGGGTGGTGCCAAGAAAGGGGTCTGAGACCAGACAAGCCCTCTGTTAGAGTAATTTTGGAGTTTCTGCAGACGGGCCTGGATAGGGGCTTAAAGCCCAATACACTACAAAGACAGGTGGCCGCTATAGGGAGTGTGATAGGTACAGTGAGGGGGGAAAGAATTTCCAGACACCCTCACATTGTACGTTTTCTCAGAGCAGCTAGACTCATATCTCCTCCTGTGAGTCACCGTTTCCCCTCCTGGGACTTAAATCTACTCCTTAAAGCATTGACTGGCATACCCTTTGAGCCTCTCGAAGAGGTATCTTTATTCTACCTATCTCTAAAAGTAGCCTTTCTGATAGGTATTACAACAGCTAGGAGAATTTCAGAGCTATGGAACCTCACCTCTGCGTGTTTAGAGAATCGTCCGTTTCTCTTAGACTTGACCCTTCCTTCATTCCCAAAGTAAATTCCTTATTTCACAGGGAACAGGAAGTAATTCTTCCCTCTTTTTGCCCTAATCCTTCCCATGAAAAAGAAAAGATCTGGCATACCCTGGACGTTTCCAGGGCCCTCAAAATTTACTTGAAACGAACAGCACCGTTTCAACGGTCTACGGCCCTGTTTGTCTCTTACGGGGTTCATAATAGGGGAATGAAGGCGTCGAAGTCAGTCATTGCCCGATGGCTGACTCTGCATCAAGGAAGCATATAGGGCTAAAGGAAAAGTTCCCCTGGAAGGGATATTTGCCCATTCCTTAAGAGGGGCAGCAACCACACAAGCATTCAGGAATGCCGCTCCTTATGGAGAGATCTGTAGGGCGGCAACATGGGCCTCGTTGCATTCTTTTACGAGGCACTATAAACTCCCTCTACATGAGTCAGCTGAAGCAGCATTTGGGAGAAGGGTCTTACAGGCTGTCCTGTAGGGCATATAGAGGTCAGTTTTTGAACCCCTTCATTGATCCCTTCCCATGATACTAAGAGTGAATGTAAGTGGGAGGGACACCGCTTGGGGAAGTCCCTAGTGTTAAGGTTGGCCGTCCAGGAGGACCTCCAGGGAGAAAGGAAAATTGGGCACTTACCTTCTGAATTTTCCTTCTACTGGGGGTCCTCCTGGACGGCCAAAAACCACCCGGAATGAAGAGTAATTCTGGGGGTAACAGATTGGAGGAATCTGGAGTTCTACGTTTGTATTGCCGGTTGCCTAGACTATCAGGCGTTAAGAGGTGTACGGATAGTCTATTATTCTCATAAAGAATATTACTAATTACTTTATTATATTATTCTCATAGATAATAACGTTGACAATGCATTTAGTTATTTGTCGTTAATAGCAAGTTCTTAGACAGTTCAAAAGGCTGAAATACTCTGGAGGAAGGAAGATCCCTGAGCCTCCAAGGATGAAAAATCATTGTGTCTGCCTCCTCCTGGACGTTGGCAGGATCTACCCTCGTGTTAAGGTTGGCCTTCCAGGAGGACCCCCAGTAGAAGGAAAATTCAGAAGGTAAGTGCCCAATTTTCCTTTCTAGCTATATTTCCCCAGCTGTTTAAACTCCATTATATTGTAGTTGCAATTATTTATTTTGAATCAACCTGTTTAGTGACAGCTCAGTGCTAGTTTTATGTGGCTTTTCTGGTGACACTTGCCATTTCTTGTACAGGACTGAAGCAGTACTTCAAAGTGGTGAATTCTCATCCACTGCCTCATAAGACTTTTGAGGAGAAGGTCCAGCATTTACAGGAGCTCTTCAGCAAGATTCCATTTAATCAGGCCTTGGTTTTCTCAAATCTACAGAGCCGGTAATTTTTAAGAAGGGCGGGGGGGGAGGTAGAATGTTGAAGAATCTGTATGAACAGCAGACATAGCATCTACATTTATATAGCACTTTTAATAAAGATTCAAAAAATACTTTATAAACCATAGACCAACTTCAACTCTGAAATGCAGTTGTTTCTGTGATGGAAGGTGGCAGCTGCTTAGATAAGAAACGATTAGTATTGGCGGGAAGGGCATTTTGGGCAAAAGCATTGGGACAGCTTTAAGTGCTACAGGATGTTATGGCTGTGCAAAGTAGTTTTCTTTTGGCAGTCTGATTAGAAGAATCCACCCATTATAAAATTGAATTGTAAGTGGGCCACGCTCTGCAGGGTCACTGGAGAGTCCTTCTATGAAGGACTTATTGGCTCACAGCCCCCTACATAAACATCTTCAGACCCTTGTAGAAATAGTTCACATAGGTTAGTTGCCCAAGATATGGCTCCAGTTTGGGTCTGATCCTGCTACGCGTCCCAAAGGGTGCGGCCCTTTGGGGCTCTTCGGGGTCTAGAGGGGGAAGTCCTTTTGGGGGGCAGGGAAATAGAGGGGGGTGTTAGTAGGGTGTGTTTTTTTAATATTTTTTATAAGGAGGTGAGGCGGGGGGAGTTATGTAAAATTGGGGAGAGGGTTTGTTCGGGGCCCCTGTCGGTTGTGCGGGGGAGGGCGTTGGGGAGGGGGAAGTCGGGGACTTCTTTTGGAATGACTGGGGATATTGGAGGGAGGGAGGAAAAAGGGGTGGTATCGGAGGAGAAGCAGATGGTGGCAGCATTTCAGTCGAACTCCCATATCCCTGGTGGAAATGAGAATAGAGGGGTTATGGAGGAGGTCTCTTTGATAGTTAGGGAGGATGATAAGTGAGGTGTGGTTTTTTTGGTTGTGTTCCTTGGGTGGGGATGGAGGTAGGAGATGAGGAGGAGTCAGAGAAGTTGTATATGATCACTGATGTAGGGTTGGTGGGACCACCTCCCCCTGGTGAGAGAGGGGTGGAGGTGGTCAGGTTTCCTCTGGTGGCAGCAGGGGATGGTTTGAATGTATGTGGGACCTACCCCATTGTGGTAGGGGAGGTCATGGAGTGGGGTATCAGCTGAGTCATATGAGGGGGGTGTATCTTTTTGAAATTGCTTTTTGTGAATGCTGTAAATTGTATATTATGTTAGAAATTGTGTCCCCTGTGTGGAAAAACCCAGAATGTAGTACTTTGTTGTAAGTCGCCTCGAGTCCTTTGGGAGAGAGGCGGGTTATAAATAAAAGTGATGAGGATGATGATGGATTTGGTGTCTGGCCTGTGCCTCCACCTCCCCTTACAGGCATACCAAGCCTCCAGAATCCACAAGCAGTTCTGTTCAGGCTTTACAGAGTTGGCAACTGTCCTCGGTTTCTTTATAGCAACAGGCCTCTCTGGGCTAATACATGAAAAGTCCCACCTGGTTTTACACTGTTTGGTCCCCAGCTCAGCTACCGCTCCTACAACAGTAGGTCTACTTGTCTCTGCTGTCTTGTTCCTCAGTCAGTTGCCAGAGCCCCTCCAAGAGCTCCTTCTGCAAAGCCTCCATAGCCAAACGGAAACAGCCTCTAAAAACCTTCCGGGCTTGTCCCAGCTGTTTTCTATCAGGTGCTATCCTTTAGCCTTTTTTTGTACCTGCACAGTTGTTGTGCCAGCATAGCGTGATCCTTTCAACTATGTGCATCCATTCTTGCAGTTAGTGTCAGCACTATCTTGTTCTCCTAATAGTGCACCCGCATACTTTTTGCCCATGCTAAATGCTTTCCTGCTGCATGCATACTCTTAACCCACTTTCACACATTACCTGGAAAGTGGGGGACTTCGTTAGAGCAATTGCAGCTCTCTTATGGTGGGAATTAGCGCATGTGTGAATGAACTATTCTGCTTTTATGCCGTGAGAACACCCGCCATTGTAAAAGTACCATTTGGGGACCCTGTCATGGGCGAGTGTTCTCGCAGCATAAAAGCAGAATAGTGCATTCACACGTGTGCTAATTCCTGTCATAAGAGAGCTTCAGTTGCTCTGACAGAAATCCTCATCTCACCCAGGTAATGCATGAAAGTTGCCTCAGAAGCTTTGGGACCTCAGCATAATGAAAGGTGTTTGGTCCTGCTAGAATTAAAGCTTTTGACTGTAAAAGGATGTAGAAGTTTTTAAGCCACATATTTAGATTATTCTGCTGGCTTTGTCACTTAGGCATGTTGGGAGAAATTCTTGAAGTATAAACTGTAGCTTTATACCACTTTTTTGTGTACTATTAGAGCTCAACACCTGGCTGATATACTGTCTTCCAAAGGATTTCCTGCTGAGTGCATTTCAGGCAAGTGCCTTTGTGTGTTTCTGTTAATATCCTGCACCAAACAGAGTTAAAGTCGCAGTTGAAATATGTACTGTGAGTATTCAGAATATAAATGGGGGATGGAAGTAGGCATTTGTGTGTCTTGTTTATAGGTAATGTGTTCATAGAATACTAAGGTTCATAGAATACTCCCAGGTTTTAATTTTTAAATCTGTGAATTGCTTTTTTTGTTACTTTAATTAGATGGCTTCAGTCAGTTTACTTTGTTGCCTAGTCTAAACTGCAGAATACAGTTTTTCTACTTTGGGATGTTTGGAAAATGAGCCCTCTTTATATATGGAGTTTTCAACAATTGGAACAATTTGGTGCATTTGGGCTTTTATTAAAACAACAATTTCCTTCCAATTTAAGTTAGTACAAATTTGACCGCTTGTACAAATCAAATCTCATTTTCTCCATTTCCCCATTCTATCAGAATAGCTCTATCTTCACCTTTGCAGTCATGAAGAATTGTTCGGTTCTCTCCCACTCATTCAAAACATTATTAAATTTGAGGGGGCATTTAAAATAAATAAATAAAACCAAACCCTTCCTGAATTGTTTCCAAGGCTGCCTATATTGGTAACGCTATATCATGGGCACCAGATACATTAGAACTAGCACCCGAGGCATGGCTACACAACTTTAGTAAGTTTCAGCTCTGATCTGGGATTGATTTTATTGAGTTTGGCTTCCTATAGCTTTGAGCAGTGCAAGACAAAAATACCCTATTCTTCCCGTATGTCCCTGTTTTCAATTTCTTAATGTTCATTTTTGTTCTTCCAGGCAGTATGAATCAGAACCAGCGACTTGATGCTATGGCTAAGCTTAAGCAGTTCCATTGTAGAGTCTTAATTTCTACTGACTTGGTGAGTTTCTATTCTTGTGTTAACGTTTCAGTGGAATATAAACTTACACGCTGTAAATCTGATTTCTGAGAATCTAGAGAACAACTGATTGAAGATAGCAGCACATTTCTGCCTTTGGGGAATGAATAAGCTGCTGCCTTAGTATTCTTTAGAAAAGGGAAGTGCCTTTCAAAGGGTGTTTAAATATTTTTCCTCAACAGTTCTGTATGCAAATATACTGTAAATCGGAAAAGGAGGCTAAACAGACTTCACGCAAGCAAGTGTATTTCTAAGGAATAAGGTGGCTAGATTGCACCTTTCTGCTGACTCAGTCAGTATCTGAAGTTCTACCATACAAAAATATTGCTGTACCCAAGTTGTATGCCTCCTGAACTCATTGTGTGCGCCGATATCTGTTATGAAATCAGTGTTGTCATCCAGAACGTGTGGCTGATATTACAGAAGTTCATGCTGCTGTGTGTTTTTTGGAGCTACCTGATAGCCCCTTCTGCCAGCTGTTGTCCAGAAGCTGTAGGCTGATACAAGGGATCCCTGTGGTATCTCGGGTGGCCTCAGGCTGGAAATGGAGTAGTGGGCTTATCTTCATGTAACAGTGGCTGCTTGCTAGTGGCAGCTTGTCTGCACCGGTTTTTTCAGGTCCCAAACTCTGTGTGTTTGCACAAACAGCTGTAACAACCAAACGTGTTGAGTTATGTCAACGTTTATTGTTTTGCAACTGTCACGATTTTTAAAAACAAAACATCTAACATAAGAGATCTGAATACAGTGATTCACGTAATAAAAATAACAGCTGTAAAACTGGCTGGATAGAAATAGACAAGTTCCATTCTTGTCCTGTTTTGCGTTTATGGCAAACATAGCAACCAAATAAGTAACCTATTTAGATTTGTTACCTAAAAGAAATTTCAGTTCATTTTCTGTGCAATATACAACATCATGACTTGGACAGAGAGAAGGGGCATGGGTGACTTGCATGCTGGTGCCAAGTTCCTGAGGGTAAAAGTGAGGGAGGATTCCTTGGGATGGTTGAGCAGCATGCGTCAGAGCAAGGGACCAAGGGTATCAAACGTGATGGCAGAGTTACAGGGAATGAGATGTGGGAGAGGAGTGTGGCTTTCTGGGGATTGCTGAGCTGGGGGCGTTAAATCTGGCTCCCTCGGAATGGCCAAGTAACGTGGGCCTGTGTGTGGCGGCCTGAACTGCTGAGGAGTTGGGGGAGCCTGTAGCTTCCTGGAATGTCTGAGCAGCATGAGCCTGGGGTGCCAAATATGTGGTGAAAGACATGGGAGAGTGGGGATCTGGCTCCCTGGGGATTGCTGAGCAGTGGGACTGCTGGGGTAGCTCCATGGCTGGCAGAAAAAGTATTTTTATATTAATGTTAATAAAAATATAACAATGTTACATTGACTTTAATTGTGTTTAATTGGAACTTGGAGACCAGGATGACTGGTAGATCACCATGGGTTTACTCCATGGAAAAGTAGATTGGAGGCACTGTAATGCTGGCCACATCCGCTCAAGATGGTCCACCTTTAATATAGCTTTGGAACATTCTGGAGAATTTGTAGGAGCCAAATGGTGTGGAGGCCATGAAGGCGTATTCTTCCTCTAATAGTAACGTGAGGAGTGGGGTTGCTTTTGAAAATGAAGTACCGATGTTTTAGTCGTTACCAGGAAGCAAAGTTGCATAGGTAATCCAGGCCTAACTTGGGCCTTAATAGGATGCCTGAAGTAATAGATAGGAAAATGTTATTTTATTACATCTAGTTTGTTTCTGAATAGTATATTCAAGAGTTCAGCACCATACATACTTTGAGATAGAACCTTTACTTCAAAAAGTTTTAAGTCAGAAGGGATGTGCCAACGCCCCCCCCCCCCCCCCCTTCTGCTTGTAGAATCACAAAATTCCATGGACAGTTGGTTTGTTTTTAATTAGTGGACGTTATATGAGAGTTCCAGGAACCATTGGTGGAAAATTGAATGCCCAAGTGGGAAATGGTGTTAACTTGCTCAAGACATAGGGTGAAACCAGACACGTGCATAACTCCGCTTTAGCTTTTTTTATGTGTGTTGCAGGGCTGTATTTGCACCCTACGCAGTCCTGCAACATAAGAGATGTTAAAGCGGGGTTAAAGTGCAGGTCTGCTTTTACCCATTGCTGTTGTCTAATTTCCACCTATAGAATGATCTGGTCCTTCCACAAGCCATCACTCTGGGGGTTTTGTGATTGATAGTGAGAGATTGTCCGAGCATAAATCTCAAACGTGTTTGGGGCTCTTTTCCAGCCGGTGAGCATAAGTGACAAATGACCATGTCATCTGCATAGAATAACAATGTGAAGACACTGCATTCTGGTTTTTGGAGCATGATATTTGTCATTGCAAAAATTGTTTTGAATGTCTCTTAATATTGTTTATGTAAATGTTAATAAAAATGGGACCAATACACCCTTGTCAGTGGGAAGAGCGTCCGTGATGTTGTCCCCAAAGGAATTTGTATTGAAAGCCAAAACAAGTAGCTAGCAATCTGTCTGGTAACAACACCCTTTGTGTCAAGATAAGTGCTTTTCTTTCTACATGCCACTCTGAATGCTCTTTGCACATCACAGGGCACTGTATTTGTATGTACTTATTTCCAGCTATCATGGGCTTTCCAGGGATTGATTTCAGTGCAGTGTAGGTAATGAGCTATAACTGGAATTGACAGTAGTGATTTCTTATCACTTAAGTACATTTCCGTTTACCATTGTTTGTTTTTGTTTTGTTCCCCCTTCTCCTCAAAGACTTCTCTTGGAATCGATGCTGAAAAGGTTAATCTGGTCATTAATCTTGATGTGCCTTTGGGTTGGGAAACATACATGCATCGCATTGGCAGAGCTGGACGCTTTGGTAAGAACGTAAGAAGTGTCCTACTGGACCAGATCAGTGGATTGTCTAGGCATCCCATCTGTGATAGTGGCAACTTTGGTTGCTTCAGGGAAGTTCACAGCTGGTCATAATGCTGCATGGAAATGGCGCTTGTAACCTTGGTCACTGACCTGCGCCTGTAAACTGACATGGGGAATTTTACCCTGTTGATTTTGTTCGGCAGCCTTTGATACAGTTGATCATGAAGTGGTGTTGACACAACTGCGGGACCTGATGTGGGTGTGCGGAACCACTCTTGAGTGTTTCCGTTCCTTCCTGTTGGGGAGGTCCCAAAGAGAGGTGGTCATGGGTGATTGCTTATCGTCCTCTTGGGACCTCCCCTGTGGGGTCACACAGGGTTCTGTTGTGTCTCCTCTCTTGTTCAGTGTGTATATTTGAGGCCGCTGGGCGAGGTTATTTGACGGTTTGGGGTAAAGTGCCATCAGTATGCCGATGACACCCAGCTCTACCTCTTTTTCATCTGACCCAGGCACCGTAGTCTCAGTGCTTACCCAGTGCCTGGCTGTTGTTGGGGACTGGATGAAGATGAGCCGATTGAAGCTGAATCTGGACAAGATTGAGGTGGTGATGGTTGGCTGGCCATGTGACCTGGAGGGGAATCGGGACAGTTGTTGACAGTCTGCCCCCCCTCCCGGTCAATTGGGTTCGCAGCCTTGGAGTGCTTCTGGACCCCTTGCTCCGCCTCAATTGTCAGATTGCTGCACTGGCCAGGAACGCTTTTCACCAACTCCATCTGGTGCAGAGGTTGCAACCTTTTCTTTCTAACTTGGATCTGGCCACCATCATCCATTCCTTTATCACCTTGAGGCTGGATTATTGCAGTGAGCTCTATGTGGGGCTACCCTGAAGCTGCAGCTGGTGCAGAATACGGTGGCTTGGCTCCTTTTGTGGATGAGTTGCTGGGAGCACATTACACCGGTGCTCTGAAGTCTGCACTGGCTGCCTAGAGCTTTCCATGCACAATTCAGGGTGCTGGTTTTGCCCCTAAAAGCCCTAAATGGTCTGGGCCTCCCATCTGAAAGGCTGCCTGTCCTTTCATGCCCCATTGCAGCCCCTGCAATTGTCCGGGATTGCCCCCCTGTGTGTACTGTCTGTCAGTCTTGTTCATACAATGGGAGCTCGCAGGGAGGCATTCTCAGTGTTGCCCTATTGTTATGGAACTCCCTTCCCCTGGAGGTTCACTTGAGCATCTTCCGGAGGCAGCGTAAGACTTTTTTTTTGGCTTATAAATGCATTTGGTGGTTGGGAATAGGGATTGGGTGGGAGGTTTTATGTAGGGTTGGGGTTGGAGTGGGTGGTTTTGGGATGAGGGTAGTTTTTTTTTTTTTCCTTCTAACTTAAGTTTTTTTTAATTGTATTATGTTTTTGTTGCGAGCCGCCCAAAGCCTTTGAGAGAGATTGGGGTATAAGCGTAAATAAATAAATTAAAAATAATGGAATGATCCAGCCCCCAGTAGTTGGAGGTCTCGTCTCTTAAACAGCTTGATGAATAGCCACTTGTGGACTTATCCTCTAAGAATTTATCTAATCTTTTAAGAACTCAGTTATGCTATTAGTAAAACTCTACATTTGCATTGTGCAGCAGGAAGTACTGGACCTACGTGCCTAATTCTCCTCTCTCCCCTGTGTTGCAGGAACATTAGGGATAGCTGTGACATATTGTTGCCGTGGGGAGGAAGAGAATATGATGATGAAAATTGCACAGAAATGTAATCTTCATCTTCTCCCTTTACCAGGTACAGTGTGCCTCCTGAATGTCTTTGGAATGTTTTGTTTTTTGTTTTGTCTCTTCTTTTCGTGAAATCTGTCAGTTGCCTTCAGAGGAGGTCATTTGTGCACTATGGTTTAATATGGGACTGTCATGCCAAATTGTAATTGTTGGCAGTGTACATAAATAACAGTTATGTGGACTCTCTGTTCTTTAATCACTGCAACTCCTGCTCTTTATAGATAAAAAACCCTAAAAGCATATACTTAATGCCAGATTTTAAAAATAGCTTAGCATCCAACAACTTGTCAGACACCCAAATACATGTCTTCATTTTTGAAATTGCTGAACACTCAGCAGCTCACAGTTCAATGGATTTTAGGTGTACAACAAATGGGGTAGGGAAAGTGATGGGAAAACCTTAAAGAATGTATCACCAGCACACTTTTCAAGGAGTACTGCTTACCTATTAAGCTATGTTTTGTATTTGCCCTTCATCCAGTTTCACAAGAAAATATCTCTCACTAATATGTATTTTTATGCTTGCACGTCAACAGCATTTTTTGGAAGACCAGGCATTTAGAACTCAGTCACATCTATTTTTTAGATTTTAAGTTACTCTCTTGACAATAGCATTTCGTTATAGAATATTATTGAGAAACCGGGGGGGGGGAGAGAGCGAGCATTCCCAAAAGAGATGTATGCATGTGTGTAAAGCTGGCGCTGAATTGTTTATTGTAAAGTAAATGGGTAGTTTATTAACGATGATTTTGTCAAAATGCTTGCCATCAGCTCATCTTCCAATAGCCTTGAGCTCCTATTCTGGAAGGAAATAAGGCTAACTTTTAAGGCTAAGTTTAAAAAGCTTCTGTTCTTGGAACAAGAGCTGTGGCAAAGAATGGTGTAATGCCCTAGTAGAGAAATCCATCTGCTTTGAATTAATATCAACCAGAAGTCTAGGGAATATTTGGAGTGGGGGGCGAAGCAAACTTTGTGTTCTTGCAAAATGTTTGAGAAATGTCCATCTAAAGTAACTTGATTGTAGTTGGGTAGGAAAGCAAATATAACCAGTATTGTTTCCTTGGGAACCAAAGCAAATCTTGCATTGCTGTTAGTTGAATGGCTGCTATTTTTTACTACTTTTCTACAGAGCCCATTCCTACTGGATTGATGGAGCAGTTTGAAAACTGGGATGTTGAAGTCACACCTGTCCCATATGCAAATGCTTCAATAAATGCTGCTTTCGTGCCTACTAAAAAGCCAGAAGATTCAACACAACAGACAGCTGTAGACAGCAGTGTTCAGATGCCCTGGCAACATCCTACTGGTCCAGGTGACAATCCTTCGATGGCCAAACCAAAAAGAGCTCCCAAACTGAAGCCATCCCTGAAAGGTTGCATAGGTCATGCAAATGCAGAAAAGGCAAGCAAAAGCCCAAGGACTTCCAGCCAGGTCACACAGCAGAGCAGTCAAATGGGAGCTGCCCCTAAAACCATTGGGAAAAATATTGATCCGTGTCTGGACAAAGAAACTTTAAAAAATGCACTACCCAAAATTCCTTGTCTGTCGTCTTTTAAGAGCCAGGAGTTGGTTGGTACATGGAGTGCACTGGCATTTGTTGAAGACTATGAATGTTTTATCAAAGAAGGGTTGATGAAAGATGTTGAAATCATAAGAAGCTACACAGGTCCTGGAGAGTGGCAACAGCACCCAGAAAACAGTGAGGTAGATGAAGAAGAGATGGAATACAGCACACACACATCCGCAGCAGCCAGGGACCGGTTTGAGGAGTCCGATAGTGACAGCAGCTTCTATAGTTCTAGGTCATCCTCGTGTAATAGGAAAAGCCAGTCCTATTTTGAAGCCTCTTCAGATGTACAAGAGAGAGACAATGGTGTGCTCTCAACAGAGCAGACTGTTCTGAGCCAGTCCCCAAAGTCACATGACCCCCCTGAACCAGAAGAATGCCACAAGATGCCACAAATCCCAAAGCAGAAGGCAGTGAAGCGGAATGCCAAATGGGAAAGGAAAACTCATCACCATCATGTCCCCAATTCTCCAAAGAGAGAAACCCAAGATGATGGCTCATATGTATCTTGGGATGAAAGCCATACTGCATTTCCCTGTGAGACTCAGTGTTATGAGGAGTACTGGAAGGCATATTACCGGGCCTGGCAGAGTTACTATACCATGAATTCTCCCTCATACTATAGGCAGTATAACTGGATGAATGCTTATCATGCCAACTTAGTCTATTTCGAAGAACTGCTGAAGAGTGATCAGTGATGGGATGTTGCAGATATCATGCAGAAGGCCAGTCATTCAAGCAAAGAGTCATTATGATACATTGGCTTGTAAATCTGCTTAGACCGATTTACTTTTTTTATTCTGTAAATGGTTAAATTTTGTACACATGCCAGAAAGTTTGAGAATACCTCAGCTGATGTTTTTGTTAATAAATGCAAGTGACAGTCTTGCGTTCAGCCATCGATTTCAGTGTTAAATGTTATGGGTATACATTTAAGTACAGAAGCCGTTAACAGTTAAAGGACAGCATTGTGGATGCAAGAGACCATTCTTTAAGATTCCTGAGTGAAGGAAATGCCAACTCAGCCCTAATAGATGAAGTGAAATGCTAACTCAGCCCTCAACTCTTTTTGTAGTATTCCCCATAGTGCTTATCTTAAGACAAGGGTAGGGAAAAGCTCCAGGGGCTGCAGAGTAGTTGGAGCTGGAGTGCTTCAGGGCTCTGCTCATGAGGGAGAAAATTCAATTCATGGATTTGTGCCATGGATCCATCCCCTGTGCTTGAGTGCATGCCCTCATCTTCTTCTGAGCTCAGTCTTTCAGTGCTTGGGGGCAGGAACTGAATCCAGGGACTAAAAAACTAGCCATGGACTGCGTTTTCCCCTAGGCCTGAGGTTTCCCACCCCTTTTTTTAAGACATTGTGCTTTGTACTGGTGGAACTATGGGTGCAATCATCAGCTGTTAGAGTTGGTGGGAGTGATCCTTTGCTTCAGGAAGGATGAGGCTTCTCCCTGTGTTGGTTTAAAACAGACACTGTTTTGTAGTTGTAAAAGAGAGTTTGTGTTGGAAGAAATATGCCCATATTAACTCCATAATTCAAACTATTGAAGTCAGTGACTAAACTATTGATTTGTGTAGTCAGGATTGCACCCTACGGTTTTCACCAACAAAAACGTGTCTGCAGACTTGCATCCTATCCGCTGTACTTCTGTTGGTATAAAAGCTGTCTGTAGAAGAAGCTTCTAGAACAGGGGTGTCGAAGATGTTTGTCACAGTGGGCCATTCGATCATGAGCAACGTTGTGGAAGATCCTAAGCTTTATGGCAACTTGACTGGCCTTGGGGTTCTGTCCCGCCCCTTTTGTTGTAGCCATGGTCCCTTTCTGAATGCTGTGCTGGAGACGGGCATGGAACTAGGTGCGGTAAATGAGCTCTTTCACCCTTTCCAGATTAGCTATGGTTCTTTTCCAAGTGCCGTGATGTCATAGCATTTGGGAAAGTAGCCTGATTACGCTGGAAAGGGACAGAGCTCTCCACCCTTTAAATATGCTGGTGGATCTGGCCGGGTGGTCAGTCATCTAGGGCTGCCACCTGGGCAAGGTTGCTCCCTGCCCAGGCAACCCTGGCTGTCCCAGTCCTAGAGGAAGGCATTTGCTATAAAAGCTGTTACCCCATTCCAGTTTTTATAGCATCTTAATTGTAGCCCTATCAACTCCTGCTATTTAATAGTGGCAGAAATGAATGAAACACACGTATCTCAATTAATACACGTGTTGCTAATTTGAATAGAGTTAATTAAAACTGTATAAATAATCTTCCACAGCTAGGTATGGTAGGCTGTGTTATAGGGGAGATTTTAATTATATCCCGAAAAGAAAAGAAAAAAAGCTATCCTAATTGGTCTGTCCCCCTGGGTGCAGAAGTATCAGGCTTGCCATGCTTACGGGAAACCTTTAATTAGAAATGAAATTACCCATTAGCATCAAAACTAATTGGGGTTCTTAGTTTAGGTCTTGCTACTGTTTTGTATCCATCGATCTTAAATCTTGAGGATGGGAAACTCTTTGAAATTAAATTTGGTGTAAGTTGATAATGATGAGGGAACTTGCCATTGGAAGCCTGTTTTGGTTATGTATGAAACAAGATGGGTCTTAAACCAGTTTAGATTGGTCTCCAAAATTCTTAGCAGTCTCTGGGGGTAGAAGACGGAGCGACTAAGCTACGGGTGGGCAAACTGTGGCTCAGGAGCCCCATGTGTCTCTTGGGCAGTTCAAGTGTGGCTCCTGGCTAGGGCTGGTTTGGGCCCCACGCTGCCTTAAATGTCCTGTTCCTGTTTTCATGCAGCCAAGTCTCAGCAGCTGAATCTCAGCTGCTCTGCAGAATTTCAGTAGCCAGGACCACAGAGCATTGGTTCCATTAGCTAATCACAAAGCAGGTTCTTACTTTACAATAGGACGCCACTTCCTCCTAAGTAACCCTAGCTGCTTTGAAGAGACTTTATCAGAGACCGCTTTTATAGTACCTTGGCGCACAGTACACTTGGAGCTCTAAACCTGGACTGAAAAACCCTTTTCTTCCTCTAGTCTAGGACACTTTAAAATGAGTACAAGCTCTGCAGGCTGAACAGGAGAAGTGTGTGCAAGGGGTGTGCTTAGGATGGAGAGGAAAGAGAGAATCCAGATCACGAATCAATGCCATTGCTCTGCTCCATATCTTTAGGCACATGTAAAAGTGAAGCATGCCCACCTGCATTTTCTCAGCCTTGTGAATGTATCCTTGTCTCTCATGTTCACCTCTTCTTTGACTGTTTTATATGGACGCCCCCCTGCCCCCGTTCGGTGTTTGGGCGGGAGGGGGGGCATCCGTGCAAACAGCTGATAGTGGGGGGATGGGTGTCCGCTCTGTGTTCATCCGTGTGAACACCAAGCAGGATGGGTGGGGGTACGTGTGCCATCCTGCGCAACATCCCCTCCACCCATCACCCACCCACGAAGCCCTCTGGAAAACCAGAGGAGGCCCCGTGAGTGGAAGGGGGGGTGTCGGTGTACAGGGACACACACACGTCACCCATTGCGCCAAAACACCCATTCCCTCCACCCACCCCCGTCTGTGTAAAAAGGGCCTTTATCTCTCCTAGATTGTAAGCCCTTTGGGGTAGGAACCTGTCTATAACTACTGAATGTATAGTGCCTGGGGCATTGCTTGTGAGATATAAATAATAGGGAATGTTCACATCTGCTTTGATTGTATATCCTACCCCAAGTAGCTGAAAGATGTGCTAGGTAACCAGAGAGAAGTAATGCTTTTAAAAAAAATTATTTTATTTGGTCACAGCAATTGTCATTGGTTCTTCTATGAACTTCAGTTCTTATGGAAATAGTACAAAGCAGATCCTAAAACACATGAGAATTACACCTCTTGCCTTCCTCACTGGCTGATTTAAGTCTGCACGCTTGCACTTTTGCTGAGATGGGAAAATGGTGCCATCTAGTGGGAGATGGGTTTCTAGCGGATGCAAATGGCAGTCAGTAGTAATGTGTAGCCATTATAGACCAGTCATCTGATAATTAGCTAGTCTGTTTTACTTGAGAGTAATAAAGGTTAGAATGTTGTTGTTTTTAAAGTAAGGCTGTTTGAGAGAGTTTTCATGGAAGGGTAAAAAGGAACATCTGCGTTTCCCATTTGGCATTTTAAATACCAATAGTGGGTGGAGTTTCTGATTTGGATTTTTGCAGATAAAAACCTTGGGGTACCTATACCTAAAGAACTACAAAAGGAACACCTGCTGTCCTTCCCATTATTATTGTAATATTTGAACCCTTGCAGGGGTGGAGAACCCTCTCGCCCCCCCCCCTCCTAGGAGCCACTTTAGAAATTACTACAAGTTCTGAGGACTGCATAGAAGTTTGGGGCAAGAGTCCCTAAGGGGTATGCTCATGGAGAGGAGAGTCCAGATCATGGATCTGTCCCCTATCGTGGGCCTGCGGCTCCCCACCTCTCCTTAGTAATATCCATATAATTTTGTAGTGAGCAGCAGTTGATGAAATCTCTGGAAGGTAGTGGAGCTTCGCTGTAGCTCTCTGGGGTATCAGAAAAAACACCAGAGACTCACGTTAGAGTCCTTTTTTCTGTTGCTGGAAGAGAAGACCATAACATGATGTTGCTTCTAGGAAAACAAACTGAATGGCATTCGTGGCAGACTTCGTCATCAAGTCTCTCGCTTGTGTGTATCGTAACCATAAACCAGTCAACACGAAAAGCTTGATAATGCATATGAACAGTAATTAAAACGGCATCTTTGTAGTTGGCAGAGTTGTTCCTTTGTGTCTTCAAGTCATATGTCTTAACTTTTAAACTTGTATAAGTGAGAAAGCGGACTGATTTTTATGTTGTCTTGTGTATAGTCCGGTTAAGTCCCATTGAAATGAAGACGACCGGCATTGCTGAAGCACTTTGAGAATCGCAACTTAAAAATGTTAACTAATGTTCCATTGTACAGTTCTTAGCAGGAATGTTAGCAGAGTTAGAAAGCGTACAGCTTAAATATGTAACATTATTTTGTAATGTTTGTTTGTAAGTTAGTGGCAGCGGGTTTGTGTGGCATTCTGCACTGTTAGGCTTTGTATAACTGCACTTCGCACAGACTTTCGGAGCTATTTTTGTAGCCTGTGTGTTTTTTCCCCATTATCTCTTCCCATGCTTCAATCCATTATACAGTGACACCTACTATGTTTCTGGGAGCTGAGTAATACATCAACAAGCTGAATTTTGTCCAAGTGTATCCTGTAGCCCTGGCTGTGTCTGCCTTTCTACTCCGTACTCTAGTGTGCAGCTGGCCTGGGGATTTTTTAAATGCTTCTGAAACATGGTGCAACAACTTTCCCCTCCCAGTTGATGAAAAATTGAGAAACTAGAGGATTTCCATGCCCCCTTTCCCCTGTTGCTTGTCCAGATAAACCATTAGATTAACGAATGTATTATTTCCACAATGAAAGTCTTGACAAATTAAATGTATTTCTGTTATAGCTCAACTTTCTTACAATACCGTTTCTCATTATGCAAATTGTCCCAGAGCATGGGAATGGTGTATTGCTTTGATAAGGCTGTAACCCTTTGGTATATAGAGCTTAAACAAATAGTAGATTTGATATTCATGAATATTGTTTACATTTGACCTCTGAATAGCCAAACAATATTGGTAGCTGAAATGGTTATTAGCATCTGTGCTTATTCAGGTTTGCTGGTTCAGTTATTTCAGTGGAGTTATTTTGGTTACTTCATTTTGGCCATTGTGCATGTGCAAGATCACTAGTAGCCCTAAAACAATGTCACCAAAATACCGAAATGGCCAACCCAAATAACCAATGGATGTCTCATGAAACACAAATGAACAGCTGTTTGAGATTGGTTAACTCAGTTCCTAATGAGAGACCTTGAGACCTCGCATCTTCATGAATGTTAGACCCCTTGTCTCTCCCTCTGTTCCCCTTCCTAAGTCTTTCCCCCAGCTCCTGTCTCTCAGATTGTAAGCCCTAGGGGCAGGGACCGTGTCTATTTTATTACTTTGTAAAGTGCCAGGTACACTGCTGGCGCTATATAAATGTTTGTTGTTAATAATAATAATAATGGAATTGTGCAATTCCTTGGCTATTGTATTTGCTGTGAATATTTTTTTCTGCTCTAGTTTGATATAAGGCTTCCAGCAAATGTTTTAGAACGCGGGCATGAGTATGAGGGTCTAATCCAAAGTTTTGAAGTTGATGGATCTCTCTTCACTGACCCTAATGGAGGTTGAATGAGGTCTTAGGGAAAGTCCATTTCCTTATTTGTGTTGTGATGGGAGCAAGAGTCCACTTATGTAGTTTGTCTGGCCTATGTTTTCTTCAACCACTGCAGCATTCCAAGCACACTTCTAGTTTTAATGAAGCACATACCATATAGGGGTGCATGGGCTCTGGATGGATGAAGCGCAATTAGTGACAATGCTGCAGTGGGAGAAGAGAAGATATGGAGGAAAAGATTGTCTTCTATTGTCATTAACATCTGTATAAGCAAAGTTAATAAAAAGCTGAAGAGAATTAGTAGGAACAAGTGACCATAACAGGGAGTTATATTCTAGCATTTTGGTATGGGGAATGTTCTAAGAATAAACAATTTTGGAACAATGTTATAGACCCTAAAGAGGTGAAAGCCAGTGAAAATGAGGTGATTAATATGTTTGGGGGAGGTCGTGGGGGTGGAGATTTTTTCTCAAGTGGGCTACTTTGAAAATTAGTATATGCCCTGTGAGCTGGATCGGAGACAGGGATAGGAGTGCTTAAGGGGGGGTGGATCTGTGCCATGCATCCATCCCCTATCGAGTGCATCCTCTCGTCTCTGCTCCCTTCCTTTAAGCTCACTTTTCAGTGCTTGAGAATGGGGATTAGATCCAGAGGCCGTATCCAGGATTTGGAGTAAAAAAACCCAGCCATAGTTAGGATTTAGACCACAGGCTGGAGGTTCCCCTCACTGGTATAAAATTGTAGGTAAAAGCCTGGAATTCTAGCTAGAACAATGCATCCTTCCTTGTCAGTGAAACAAGACGACAACATTTGATCACTTATAGGGGAATTGAGCATCTGTGCAAATGGAATGCTATGCAAGATATTGCACTCCTCAACCACTTCAGCTTGATTTCAAGGGGAATGTTCTATACATTTCTTCTTTCTTTGCTTTCTTTTGATAGGTTGCAAATAAATATTCTGCAGCAGGCCCTGCTTGGCATTATTATTATTATTTTATTATAAAAAACAACAGTTCCATTTGCCATGCTAGATTGGTTGTAGCAAAGTACTGCAGAACTATTAGTATGAAAGGAACAATGCCATTTTAAATAAATGTAGCAATGTAGTGCATCCAGTCTTTTAAAAGAATATACTTAAAATTAGTCCTCCCTTGCTTTGACTACCGGCACCTCCTCCTTAATGGCCTTCCTGTTCTCTCCTTGACCACCTTGTTTCCATTCAACACTGCTCTCAAGATCATTCACCTGCCCTGCCACTTTGCGTATATTCATCCCCTGCTTTGCACCATCGCTCCCTTCACATCCAGCACAATCTGTCGTCCTCTTCATGGCATTGCTTCTCTTTATTTTTCTGTCCTTGTTTCCTACTCAGGAACTTCACTCCTCCTGGCCCACCTGAGTCTCCTCCTTCCTTGTCCAACTATGCGCCTTCTCCTACACCTGGAACTCCTTCCCAGAGGACATATGCTCTGTTACCTCCCTCCCAACCTTCATACTCCTAAAGATCTCTCTTGCCTACCAACATTTCCCTAGCTCCTCACTCCTATAGATTGCTCATCTATGGATCTCCTGATACCACTTTATTCTCCAGGACCCCTTGCCTTCCCTTGTAACTACGCTAACCACATGCACCTATGACTTCTCAGTTTCTTGAATGTATCTCTGACACTATATAAGCTGTAAGTGATAGTAATTAATCTCAGAAGCAATTCTTGGGCTAAATTGACCTTCCGCAAGGAGTATAAAGAAGCGATTTGACTTTAGAGCTGGTCTGAAATTCAAAAAAGTTTTTTTTTTGTTTTTTTAATTTGCATTGTTTCCTTGTCTCAACTTTGCATGGTATCCCTATTCCAGTTTTTGACATTTATTATGTGCAAAATAATGAAAGGTTTGTATAAACAAAATTTCAGTGATGATTTTTATCTTTTAAAAGGCAGAATACTTTCCCCACAAACTTAACAGTGCTGTCTTCAAGTAGCCATGGTTTAAGCGGAGAGTTTCCCTGTAATATTGGGATTTTTTTTTTACATAGACAAAATACCCCAAAGCATCCATCAAAAAAACTCTACACCATGATTTTTGTATTTTGTGGCACATATTCTGTTTAATCCAGATTGGATACATCAGGTACAGCAGTGGCACAAGACGCAATACTGTAAATGATATACAAGTTTCAACATATGCACTACAATTGAAAAAGAAGACAACAAGAAACTCAGTCCTTTAGAAAGTTCTCAAATGAATCTACCTGCAATTTTGTACAGTACATTTTGTCTTGGTCAATTGTGATGTTTTGTAAGCAAAGCCCATTTATTATAGTACGAAAATAGAAAATAAAGGTGAGAGAAGTTTCTCAGAAAAACAGAAAACCTCTAAAGAAAACACAATTGCATCGGAATGTCTTGCTGATTATCAAAAATATACCCATCACACAGGTTTTGTAAAATATTTCATTGGTCCACAGAGCCAGTGGAAACTCCAGTCATGGGTGCAACCGATAACTCAGAAGAATATTCAATATGGATCTTAAACTCTCACCCACACTGTTGTGTTACCTGTTATGACTAGTGCCAGTCCAAAACAAAGAAAAAATACACGCGCGCACACACACACACACACACACACACACACACACAAACAAGTAACAGATCCGGATCATTGACTGAAGATAAGACTATCAAAAGAATAGTCCCCCTTCCAACTTTTTGTCATTTGGTCTCATTGACTGATCAGTCTGAAATCTTGCTTACGCAGACTTGTATCTCAAGTGTGATTTATACTAGGGCTGCAACCTGATTAAAATTTTTAGTTGATTAATCAATGAAGCCTTTTTGTCAATTAAGTGCTTGATTAAATTTGCATATATTTACATAGTTATACATAATTTTTCATAGATTTGCCTAATCTGTGTTGGGTGAACTTGCCTTCCACTGGAACGTGTCCCCTTGAGCTACGGACTCGGAAGGTCCTGGCATGGGGACAAATTTTAATTGGTTTTAGACAGATTAATCAATTAATTGGTTCAATTAATGTTTGCAGCCCTAATTTATACTTTGCATTCTTCTACAACCTTTCATTCAAGGATCTGCAGATATTCATGAATTCAACTCAAAACTACCCTGGTGAAAGAGGGTGATTATCCCTCTTTAACAAGTGGGTTAGCTAGAGAGCTGAATCCTGAAGTGATTTGTTTTGCCTCTGCTCTAGTCATTAAATTACACTGCCTATCACTGTTAGCCTGAAAGATCTTGAAGGAATTCATAATTGCAAAGAAAGTTTGGCTGTTCATGACATCAGCAATTAATTAACCTGAGTTACAAAGACACAAATCCAAGGCAGCCAAACAAACTTTGAGAGGGAAAAGAATCCTAAATCAATTAGTGCCAAGATAAAATAGTAGAGATTTAGGTGAAAAAATTTCCACAACATAGAACTTTGCTGAAAAACAGGATTTTGTTATGATCTGAATATTTGCAAAAAAAACACAAAAAGAAGAGAAACAAATCCCTTTTCTGCTGGATAGTTATTGTAGGAAACTTTCCCCTCCTTCATAATTGTTTCTCACCACGGTTAGAGAATCATTTTATGCTCACTAGACTATGGACCATTTTTTGTTTTTAAAAATGCAGGGGGGAAAAAAGATGAGAAATATCTCATTACAAACAACATGAAATGAAAATAGCAGATGGAATTTTAATCCCCCCCCTAAACAAAACTAATTCACCTGGATCTACAGTCTAGTACTTGATGAGTTATAGAGCTGGCCAGATTGGAAAAATATATCTATGAATAATTATTTCTCAGTTGACATGAAAAAGAAGCTGCAAATGTTATTCAGTCAGCTGTTGTCTTCTGTTTTTGAGTTGGTGCATGCTAACTTACAATTCCAATTTAGTCCAGCATCAATTCTCATTTGGTAATTTCTTACAAGGATATAGCAAGCTGTTGGTTCAACATGATTTTAAATGTACCTAATCATTACAAGTGTGTCTACTTTTAAAGGTAAAATATTTGTACAGTATCTCCTGATTCACTCCCCCAAGGGGGCCTGAGCTCATGGTTCTTGGTTTATCATCATCAATAGCCTAAAACTACCAATTATGTCACGGAGAAAACATGAATGTGTACATTTAGGTTTTGGCAGAAGACCGCTCTTAGTTCTTACCAATGAAACTGATTTCTCAACATTTAGTTCCATATTATAAATTCATTTTTACCAGTGCTTAAGCCTAGACTGGTTTCTGTTTGTTTGGGATTTTTGTGGAGGTGGCCATAATCACTTATTTACTGAACTACATTTGTAGAGGAGAGGGAAACTGACTGTGTGCCTGCTGTGGGAGAGCGGCTGGGGAGGCTGGTCCCCCGTTAGGGCAACAGTCTATCTTGTGTCATCTGGAGGGACCTTGAAAGACAAGCCTCTGACCCCCGAAGGGCGAGCAGCTGAGTCCGGGCTGACACCTGAAGTAAGCTATTGCTCTGATTGGTCCCGCCCCTGCTGCAGGGAGTTAAAAGCTGGAGCAGTCCTAGCATGCGGGCCTGCGCGCGCAAGGGCGCGCCCTTGTGCGCGCGGCCTTAGGCACAGGGCGGAGGTTCTCGTTTTCTTTAGTTGGAATGGCATCTGCAAGTAACAAGAGACCTCGTATCGATATGGCTGAAATGTCTTTACCAACTACAGCACAAGTGAAACAGGAAGATCAATGGGTTTCTGCGACGCATTCCGGCTCCTCCGGGCGAAACTGGCAGGTACTCTCTCTCCCCTCAGCGTAGCAGGCATACCTCAATATTGGAATCCCGTCCCCCGACGACTTCCCTGGAGCTGCCTAGACTGACATCACTCGCTTCCCAGGTTTTACCGCTTCGTAAAAGTTGTCCGCTGAACCCAGTAACTAAAGATGACTCTGCTTTTTTGGCTAATGATCGTTTAACTGACTTTTTATCAGATCACGTTACACTAACAACAGAGACTCTACGCTTCATGTTTCAACAGATAAACCAACTAAATGGGAAAATGGACACTCTGATATTACATAAGGGTCCTCTTATTGTACCCACTATACAGCCCAGGGTCCCTCCAAGTTCCAGGTTGCCAGGGGGGGCCTTAAGAGTGCAGCCAATACATCCAAAAATTCTAGACATCGTCATCCCCCCAGTCTTAGACCCTGTCCCAGCTCCTGTTTTGCCCCAGCAAAATTTAGAGTCCCAAAGTGCAGAGATTTTTGAGTTATTTCCATTAAATCTTATCTTTGTTGTTCTTCCCCACCTCAGGTGGGCGAGTGCCCCACTGGGATACTCCCCTAGATGCAGCTGAGCATCTACGGGTTTTGTTAAATGAACCGATTACTGGCCACGACATCGCTTCGGTAGATGTCCTGGTTAAGTTAAAGTCCAGACACTTGGTAAACGTTAAGTTTAACTCGGATGTGTGGGTTAACTTTATAATGGATAATCAGTTTCAATTGAATCAATCCCTCTAGAGCGTATGGGACCAAGTTAGGTTTGGTTTGTCAAGAGGAAGCAATTCCTTCACACAGACATCCCACACCCGATGCACTGTGGGTTGCCTCTACCAGGAGTAAAGAAGTTTCCTCCCAGGCTTAAAACCAATGATGGAAATTTAAGGCAACCCTTTAGTGGGAATGGTTCGATCCCGATGGGGATGGAGGTAGATTTGCCCAACAATCCCCCTCAATTTTTTCAAGCCCCAGATGGTTTAGCTTTATGTATAAGAGCAGATGAGCCTTCCACCACATTATTGTCACAAGGGAATTTAATGTCCCGACTAGAACAGCTATACAGTCAATTGCAGGATTTAAAGCAGCATAAGGTTTCCCCTATGAAGTGTAAGAGGCGAGGAGGGTTATCCCCTATAGTGTCCCAAAGTACCAATTTGCTCCCCCCCCAGTAGTCTCCCCAGTTATGTCGTCTATCAGGAAAGAAACAGTGAGGTCATTAACCTGTATGGGAGAGGGCTCATGGCTTGACGTTGCTGAAGGTAGGGGCCAGGTTGGGTCCTTTTTCTACCCTGAGGATTATTCCAAAGGGCTTACTAAGGGGGACAGTCTGTATGGCTGCTCACAGGATCAGTTAGGTGCCCAGCAATTTGAGTCTTTGGTTCACTCATCTCCAAAGATAGAGGATGGCCCCTTGGAGGGCCCGCAGCAGGCCCCTCCCCCCCGGTGGTTTTCGAGGAGGAGGCGTGGCAGCCATTGGCTGTTTCAGCAGGGCTACCGATCGCCTTCTGGAACATTTCAGGCTGGAAGTCTTGTCTGTCAGACAAGAACTTTAAGGTCTTTATTGCTGGGTTCGATATTTTACTTGTTCAAGAAACCTGATGTCTGTATAATTTTAACTGTGGGGGTTTGATGTTTACTGTGTTCAGGCTACACCGTCCGCCGCCTCTGGTAGACCCAGTGGTGGTTTGGCTCTATTAGTTTCCAAAAAGCTCAAGTTTAAAGTGGAACAAGTGGCTTTTTTCAAATCCAACTTAGTGATCTTTCATTGCACTTTCCCCTTGGGGCATGGCATGCTAATAGGCATTGTATATCTGCCTCCATTATCGTCAAATTTCTTTCCTGATAATTTTTGGGAAGCAGCAGTAGAAATGTTCTCTGAAGCCAAAAGATTGTACCCTTTGGCCCGTCTTGTTGGAGGAGGAAATTTTAACACCAGAACTGGCACTTTAGAGGCAGCCTCGGTTGGTGCCCAGCTGGACGAGTCCTCGGAACCTATAGAGCTGGCGCCAAGATCCTCTCGTGACAAGGTGATTAGCCCTGAGTCCAAATATTGGTTCAATTTTTGTGACAATTTAGATCTAGTTCTATTAAATGGTCGTCTGAGGGGTGACTTGATGGGCAACTTCACATACCATTCTTACCAGGGATCCAGTATAATAGACTATTTCATGGTATCTAAGGTTTTTTTGCAAAACATTCAAACATTAAAAATTAGTCCCAGAGAGGAGTCTGACCACTTTCCATTAATTCTATCAGTTTCAGATAGTATAGACTTTCCTCTTCAGAGGGAGTCAACAACAAGAGTGGCTGATCCACCACCTAGAGCAATTTTGGCTCACGTCAAATGGACCAAGGAGGTAGAGGCCCGTGTGATGAGTTTTATTTCATCTTCGGAGGCAGAGGCATGTAGAGTGGGTATAGAGGACATGGGTAAGAGCAGTATTTCCCATTATGGACATTTAATCAGGATGATGGCTCCGATCCTGTCAGATATCAAAACTTTACACCATAGCAAATCTAATTATGCGTGGTTTGATAAAGAGTGTCGGTCTGAAAGAACGTCACTCCAGAAAGTGGTGTGGGCTGTAAGTTTGAATCCTACAAGGGAGCTCCGCACCCAGCTTCAATATATTAGATCTAGGTATAGGAAGTTGCTGACCCATAAGAAGTTGGAATTCCAGCATAAAAGTTGGGATAATTTACAGAGAGCAGTAGGTAAGGGTGATTCCCAGAAATTTTGGGAACTGATTCGTTATGCTGGTCTAAGGGGGAAGCCTTTGGTAGTATCTCAGATTTCTTCAGATCAGTGGGTACAGCACTATACAGAACTTTTTTCCTTTACCCCACCCGGTTGCTTTAGTGTGTCCACCCATCCAAAGAATAGTTTTCCGCAGTGGTGGCCAGTTTCTCTGGATGAAATTATGGATTTAATCTCCCACCTTAAACCAGGTAAGGTGCCAGGTGAAGATTTCATTCCTTCGGAATGCTTGAAGTGTGCACCTGAGTGGTGGGCGGGTATCTTGGCCCCCCTATTTACGGCTATTAATGAGTCTGGAGAGATTCCAGTCTCATGGCTAAGCAGTATCGTTCATCCTATTTTCAAGAAGGGGAATCCCGCCTCTCCTGGAAATTACTGCCCCATGAGTCTGTTAAGTACGGTGGGAAAATTATATGCCCGCTTTCTGTTGGTAAAACTACAAAATTGGATAGACTCTTCTCACTTTATGGAGTTAGAGCAGGCGGGTTTTCAAAAGGGTAAATCTACCACGGACCACATGATGGTCTTGTCAGTTCTAATAAAGAGAGCTCTTGCCTGCCAGAGGGACTTTTTTCTGTGTTTTGTCGATCTACATACGGCGGTCGACTCAGTCTCTAGAACATGTCTTTGGTACAAATTACATAAGACCTCGATTGACCCTCGTCTATTGTTTCTAATAACAAAGCTACACTCGGGTAACACTCTTCAGGTACGTTCTAATTCCAGCGGTTTAACCCCCAAAGTTCAGGTAACATCTGGTGTGAGGCAGGGATGTATTTTGGCCCCAGTGCTATTCAACCTTTTTTTGAATGACGTAATCTCATTTTTAAATTCCAGAGACTCGCATGCACTGGCAGTTGGGGATAGGCTTATCCCTGCCCTTTTGTATGCAGATGATGCCGTCTTGGTCTCACACTCTATGGTTGGTCTGCGTCGGGTGATGGACCAATTCGGAATCTATTGTCAAAATGAGAGGCTTTTGATCAATTATGAAAAGACTAAGGTGATGGTACTGGGGCACCCTAGACGTCACAAAAAACATCATTGGACAATGGGGGGGTACACCAGTTGAGCAAGTAACATCTTTTAAATATCTGGGGGTGATTTTTTCGGACTCGGGTTCATGGAGGGTGCATTTTGAAGCTATGAGGGCCCAGACTAAACACACAACAGCTGCAATAGTAGGTTTCTTCATGGGTCCAGGTGGAAAATTGGTACAGCCAGCCTTGCGACTATTTAAGGCAAAAGTGATCCCCAAATTATGTACGCAATCTCGGTTTGGGGTTTCGCCTATATGCATAGACTCAAAGCGATTCAAAATGGGTTCCTACGGACAATTTTGGGTCTTCCTAGGGGCACCGCCCAGGTAATATTAAGAGCGGAAGTCTATTGCTGCACACTAAGGCATTTAGCCTTGCGTGCAATGTTAAAATACTGACTGCAGAATTATATGTTCCCAGGGCAAGACAGGTCGTTGATTTCATTGGTAGTGATCCATAATTTACTAAAGGCATGGAACCATGAGATGGTGAAGGAAATCCAAAAACTAGGCTTCTCTTGTGATTTTCTGTTGGAGGCAGGTTACGCGGTAGCCAAATCTTTAATTGTTAAGAGGCTGGCGGATCAAGAAATTCAACAGGAGGATGCCCTATTAGGGGCCCAGAGAGCAGTCCAGTACTATTTCCCCCCCGCTTTCTTTATCCTTAAAAATCAATTATCTAACCTCCTGGGGGGATGTCCAAGCCAGACAGGCCTTTACTCGGCTGAGATTTTCCTTAGAAATTTTAGAGGGCCGTTATGCGGGTATTCCTAGAGAAAACAGATACTGTGCCCTCTGAGATTCTCAGGAGGTTGATTCCCTTATGCATGTTTTCTTTTACTGTCCTGCATTGACAGCCTCAAGGAGAAGATTACAGGACTCTTCCCCCCTTCCAGCTGATAGCTGGAATCCTTATTCTTACCTTAAGGCCATTATTAAATCCAGTAGACTCCCCGGTGTCCCATCAAGTGGCCTATTTTGGACTGGCGGTGTCCCGCAGGCGCAAATCATTAATAACTCTTAGGGAGCATGAGCATCTGTAACCTGTTCAAGGACAGAGCAGGAAGTAGTTTATGGTTGGAGTGGGGAATAGGGTAGTTTAGTAATGTGGGATATTTTTTTTAATGATTGTTAATTTCGTTGTACTCTTTTGCAAGTTGTATTCGTATTTGCTTTTGCTCCAAGTGTTAATTTTGTATTTGTAATAGCCAATGGCTTCACAAATAAAATTTATTTATTCATTCATTCATTCATACATTTTTAGAAAGTGCTAAATCTTTGGCACCCAAATGCGGCCTTCTGCATGTTACCCTGAGAGAGAAGTTTACATTCTTCAGATATTTATACTCCAAAATAGGGTGGGGAAGTATTTAGTGTGCTGCAAGAGGATAGAATTAAGAGCAAGGGGGGGGGGGGGTGAACTGAATGGTGCCTGATTCTAATGGAAAAACTCTCTGACACAAGGATCTATCAGACTGGGATAGTCTCTCAAGGTTTTTTGAGAAGATCATGTGACACACAAGAGGACAAGGGGATTACTCATGTGGGACCCAAGAGAAGTGCAACATAGATGCACCAAAGTGCTGCTGATGGAGGGGTGGCATTAGAGAATATAGAGGGCTGCCCTGGACACACAATGAACAGCTCCGATCAAGAAAATCTTCAAATTCAGAAGAGTCAGGCTTCAATTCTGACTGACTGACTCCAGAAGATGGGGCTTTAACAACAAAAAATTGTAAGACTCACCCACAAAATCATGAACATTGGTAACACTGCACAATCCACCTGTTCCAGGTAAAAAGGCTGTTGCTAGAAGGAGCTGATGGTTTATGTAATGATCACTGTGCTGGGGCATCAAATACAGGGAGTTGGGGCTGAAGAGACATAGGGTGTTAACAGACATTACCATGTGATGTCTGTTCCACCCTGGGGAGGGAAGGGCATCCCCTGGCTGTGCATGCTCCAGCTGTCCTGGCCAGGGAAGGAGGGGATGGGGAGTGATGTGTGGTTGCTTGGCCGCATTCCTGATGACACCCCTCCTGCCCCCTGCAGCATGATGGACAGCCATGGCTCATCTCCATGGCAACCTCCCTGATGCCGATAGAAGCCGGGTTGGGAACACACTTCCTGCCCGGCTTGCTGGCTCTGCCCTGGCCGAGTAGGAGCTGGGCGTGGACTGCAGACCCGGCTTGTAACAGGCCCACATTTCCTGCCCGACTCCTACCCAGACAGTGTTTGAACTGGGCCCACATCTGGCAGGCCTGGAAGAAACGTTGCAGCAGCATGCTTACCCAACTGGGCTGAGCTGGATCTAGCTGGGCCAGCGTGCTGTCTGTTTTCACCCACAGACTGTCTAGAGGAGTGAGAAGAATGGACAAAGATGATCACAAGCCCCAAAAGTGTTGCTTCAAGTCTAGATCAAGATTGTTCACGGGTCATTTGGAATAGAACTGCTGCAATCCATTTACTCTGGAGTAAGTGGTTTGTGGTTCATGTCCTAGGGTTTATTTATTTATTTATTTTATTTTGGAGCTTTTGACTCGCATTAAAAAAATGCTATTTTTCAGGGCAGGCAACTTGTTCAAAAAGGTTACCCTGGTCTAGTTTTCTAATTTTGAAGCTGGAGGCCCTTGTTCGGCTTCACCTCCAGGAACGTTTAATTGGTTTGAGCTAAATGGTTACAAAGAGGCGCCATCGAAGTGACACTAACACCTGTTTTTGTTACTCTGGGGTAGATGAATGGAGACAAAAGAGCTTATTCATGCACACTGATCTCATCTATGCAACTTTTGCCCTTCTGTCTTTAGCTTCACGAAACCATTTCCTCTCTTCAAAGTTCCCTTTCAGACCTCTTTGGCTTATGAGTTTCTCTCTTCCTCTGGAAAGCATTTGAAGGCTGTGTACTGGTATCATAGGAATTCATTTTGCTATATGATATTTTAGTGGCTGCTGAGTGGCATCTTTTTGCCTTGTAACCCATCGAGTTTAATGCAGAGGGCTTTAGCAATTATTTGAAAGCACAGAGATTTGGCTTAGGATATCTAATGCAGGCTTATTTAGAAACGAGAAAAAGGCTAAACTAAAATTAAACTAAATAGGAACTAAAATTAATAATTCTATTATCAAAACCAATAGTCTTAAGTAGAGCTGAAGCAGGTAGTAGATTATTTGTGGGTATTCACATTTTTGGGCAGGCCTTCAGATATTTGCATACTTGCAACCAAAATCAGTATTTGCATATTTTCTTTTTCGAGTATTCTGTTTTGCTTATTTTGCTTTATCAGCTGTTTTAGTATTTTGCTTACACCATTTTTGGGAATTGCACATGCATAAGAGCACTAAGGTTGTTGAAATGATATAACTGAAATGACTGAAAAATCAAACGGGGGGGGGGGGGAATGCAAATCCCCCACCCCCAAAAAAACTGAAAATAAAAAAAATGAGTACCCAATAGAATGAAAACTGTTAATGGTTATTATCCAGTCTGCCATTTTTGGTCAGGGTAGAATTAAGCCAGCAGGGTTTCTTGAATATTTATTTCAGCTCTAATGATAGTTTTGGGCTCATGAGACACCATAGAAATGTAAAAATACCAGACAGCCTATAACTGGAGCAGAAACCAAGACTCTCCAGACCAAATGCAATAGCTTTGCGTTTGTCTGAAAAAAGAGGATATGAAGCACTATTTGTTTCTGCTGTGTGTATCCATTTAGGTTATTTTGGTCCAGTTAAGTTGTGTATGTTATTTTGTCCACTTCATTTGGGTACGTTATTCACTTTTGTTCATTTCAGTACTCTTCAGTGCTGAATAATGCTTAAGGGTAGAAAAATATGTGAACAAAGAACTGAAATGAAATAACAAAATACCAATGTGACCAAAATACCCAAATGGACTGAACAAAATAACAAAGTACATAAAGTAACCAAACCAAAATACTGGAAGGAATGAATGAATGAATATGCAAAATTTATTTCAGTTCCATAATATTTGGAAATATGAAGTTTGCTGTTGTTCCAACTCTAGTTTATATGTATACCTGCTGTTTACCCCTTGCTGTTTATACCTATACCTACTGTTTACCCCTTTGATTTGAAATTTTGAATTGTTATGTAATGACCCTTTCCCCGTAACAGCCTCCTCCCAAGTGATTTGTATTATTACCTAGTCCGTCTTGCTCAGGCTGTAGTTCTGATTTTCAGATGCCCAAGGAAGAGCTTATATAGCCATTCTCCCACCAACAGAAGTTGGTCCAATAAAGATCATATGAGCTATTTTATCTCTGCCTCTCAATATGAAGAGGCTTTTCCTTGGAAATAATCCCCTTAACCTCCATCATTCTCTTTCCCCCCTATATGACTTGGTGACTATGGCAGCACCTGTTGGAGTTATGATAGTCTACAAGCAGTGCGTGTTCCCCGCAATTTGAATTTCCCCCCTATTCTAGATATGACGAGGGTAGGGAGACTCCTGTAGCAAAAATCCAGCCAGGAAGAGATGATCCCCCAATTACTGCTTTTTAAGAATATTTTTTTAAAGTCTCTGATAAAAATTGTCAACATCCATGGAAAACATTGACAACCCCTGCACACAAAGTGTTTTATGGGGAAGTGCCCTCTCCTCCATGTTAAAGGTGAGGAATCTGAGGGGCAGAGAGGTGATGTGACTTGTCTATAAACTAAATAGCAAGTGAAAAGAGGGACAAGAAAGCAGAGCTGGGGAGAAAGGTCAAAGGACAGATTCTTTGTTGCTTGGCCCTGCGTTCCGTCATTTACACTGGCGGGTGAAAATGGAGTGTAGAGCTGGTGTTAGACATTAACAGATCAGTGTGTTTAACCTTTCCTTGCATAGGTGTAAAAGCCAACGGAACATGAGCACAGTGGAGACTTGGCTAGACGGAAGCTGCTCAGTAGGGCATAATGAGGAGGAATGAGGCTAAATGAAGCAAAGGAACATTTAAATAAAGCATTAGGAAGAGCTGCTAATGGCAATAGACTGCAGAATAGTATCCCAAGGGAAGTAGCAGAGACATCCCAGCTGCGAGAGTCATGAAAACACGACTGGACAAAACACTGGGGAACACACTGAAGGGAACTAGCCAAAAATGAACCCAAGGGCTATCAGGCGATAGCATTATGGTCTGGCTTAACTGTAACCGCATTCCTAAAATGGTATCCCTTTCTAAGCAGGGTACTGAGTTAGATTAGCTGTCTGAGTCCACGCTTTAAAGAGCAATAAGAGGTTAGGAATACTGACACGACTGAGATGATAGTGCCTAGCGCATAGTTGAAAGGACAGATGGCTAGCTGTAGAGTAGAAACAAATATCGGCAGCAAGTACTCAAATTATTCACCCACTTTGGTTCGGGTCTGATGATGTTGGCACAAAACACTGGCCGTTTTTACATGGACACCCATGCCCCCCGCCCCACTCAGTGTTCAGGCGGGTGTTGGGGGTGTGTGTCCGTGTAAATGGCCGGCGGTGGATGGGTGGTGTCCGCTCAGTGTTCGCCCATGTGAACATCGAGCAGGATGGGTGGGGGTGCGTGCGCGCTCCCGCGCAGCACCCACCTCCACCCATTGCACACCCCTCTCCACCCATTGCACACCCCTCTCCACCCACCTCCATCCAAGGAGCCCTCCGGAAAACCAGAGGAGGCTCCGTGGGTGTAGGTGTGTGTGTGTCCATGTAAACGGACACACACGCACACCTCCATGCACCGCGGTCAAACACCCATCCCCCCACCCACCTCCGTCTGTGTAAAAAGGGCCACTATTTGCGCCTGCTTTGGCTGGACATTTTTTTTTCCTTCATTTTTTTCTGGTAGTTTTGGATATTTTGTTTTGGATGTTCAGAATCTGAACAAAAATAGCCCCCAAACCAGCAAAGATAGGGACACTGACAAAGAGGTGGAGAGTTGTTTTGGTGCAAAGGGAATATTTGCTATTTGGAATGCTATCCAAAAATGTGAATAATATTTGTGAATATAGAATCAGCTCTTGGTTACAGCTCTAGACGGATGGGTGGATAATTAATGTAGCTAAATATATGGGGAGGTGTAAAAAAACACCTTTCCCTTTGTCTTAGTCCCCAACAACGTGCTAGGAATGGTATCTCAGCCAGCTTTAATAATAAATTTCCCAGAGGAAGGACAGTGTTGTAAAATACATTTTGGAATGGATTGCATAAAATCAAATGTATTCCAAAATAAGACACATTTTCTACACAAGGTTCCATTTGTGACTCTTTTAGAAAGGGTAATTAACAATTAAGAGATGAACGATATATTTACTGTATATTCGGGCATGGAGACCTTTTTGATCTGTTGGCCATATGGACAATTTAAGAATGACTAATGGGCCACAACAAAAAATATGGATGTTAACCGACATCAACCAAAATTCTTACATTTCCTATTTGTGCTTAATCCACAGAGCCTGAATTATTTTAATGCCAAAGCCATTGCATTATTTGAGACAACAATGTGGAGAAATTAGCAGGGCATGGGCCCAGGGGCTACAGGCATTGCAGAAAGCTATGAGTGTGGCAAAGAGATGTGGGGAAGGCATGCTGAGACAAAGCATGGCTGAGTGCACATTCAGGACAGGGATTAGATAGGAAGGTATCATGGATATAGGCTGCAGCACCAGCCTCCCTCAACCCTAGATGATACATCTTCATCTCCACTGCCTCCCCGTGAGCACAGTCTTCGGGCAGCGAGAGTAGACGCTGGACTGACGAGTTAGAGCAAGGAACTGGAAAGAGACCAAATAAAAAACAGCTATAGGACGACGGATCTGCCCCACAGGCTAGGGGCTCCACGCTCCTGATATAGATGGTTATCAACACATCGGTAGAAGGCATTACAGATGGTTCTAAACCAGAGTTGTAATGAACCTGATGACCTTTTGGTCTATATAACAATCTGTAGCAACACTTATTAACACACCCATTAACCATTTATCAATGTATAAACCGTTTATAACCAGAACCTCTAAAGTGTGACTTCCAACCACTACATGCAATTCTCCTGTTCTAGTGGAAATTTATGCTAGGTCCTGTGCTGTATGGGGAGGTGTAAGACCATTAACTTGCTTTCCTACTCAAACCAATGCACCCAAAAGCCATTGCTAAGAGCCACAGGAATGGGTTAAAAAATCAAATCAAATCAAACACTTATCAGTCCATGCACTTTGCTTGGCTCCCAAAATCAACCTGACCAAGGATAGAGCCACTATCTGGCTACTATATACAATGAGTACATGTCCAACACTAGCAAAGAAATACATATAAAACAAAACAGAAAACATGGGCATAGATTATAGGGTATTTACGAACATCTGGTGCAGTTGAGTGATTTCACATTCTTTGCTATTTGTGAGCACAAGATTTTGGGGAAAAAAATCCCTTACATATTTAATTCATTTATTTTATTTTATTTTCCCTGTTAAAAATACAGAACTGGTAGTCTAGTCACACTCTTTACACGTAAGTGAGAAAAGAAAAAGCAGAAATTCTTGTGGGACTAAAACTCTACAAAAGCCTGTCTTTTTCCACAAATATGTTTTTTTTTCCACAGACAATAATTAGCAGACAAACACACTGTTTTGCAGTTGCAACTGTATTGATTTAAAAGGCGGTTACAAAATCCTCTAAGGAAAGAATGCCATCCAAGATGAAAGATTTATTTGTGTGTGTGCGTGCGTGCACATGCGTAATTTTGGAACGGTGCACAAAAGGCTCAATCCTGCAAACACTCACACTGTGGAACTGTATACACAGTGAATAGGCCCACAGATCCTAAAGGGCTTACTTACAGCATGTACTGTTCCGCTAGAGTTCTAGGTCTGTGCAGGATCAAGCCCTGAGACAGGAAAATGTGCTCAGATCTTTGTAGTTGAGTGTGTCAGTTTTGTTGTGGTTCGTTCTCTCATGCTCTCTTTCTCACACACATACACACGTGCGCACAGAGGAATGAAAATTAGTTTCTTGTGACAGGTGGCTTCTTTGTCTAAACCTTCATCTAGAAAACAAAGAAAAATGTGTAATTTTGGTTGATTAAAGGTTCTGCTCCATGAAGGAAAAAGCAAAAATAAATCACAAAGTCCATTGGTTTTTTCCCCCACCTTTTTTTCAGTCATTTTCTCATGAATAAATATTATCCATTAAAACCCTTTTAAAAGGTGCTGAGATACACAGTGTTATATTTCTACTTCTTTATTGACTTTCTCCTTGTCATGACAGGTCTTCTTCTTCGGCCTCCAGAAATGATGCTGTGTTCCATATCCTGGAACATAGCTCCACGCGCACACACACACAGATCCGTGCCCCCCCACCCCCTCACCTCCCTCTCCTTCCTCGGCATGAATGCGAGTTTGAAGGAAGCTGCCTCGATAGGTCTCCTCTCCACTGATAATTCTATGACGAAATATCAGGTTGGTCCATCCATTCATCCAGGAACAAAATTGCAGCTAAGAAGGAACATGGAGGTGGGGGAAGGGAGAGAAATGCTGGCATCCCAGCTGCTTCCTTTGAACGATACCATCTTACAAAGCTGAGACCTTGACCACATTGCTGCTTGTGGTGGTAATGTTTGTGGAGTGGCTGGGACTGGATGGTGCGGGCCGGCTTTCTCCTTCTGGTGTCAGTGCCGGCGGTGTGGGGATACTGATGATTGCTGTAGTTATCTGGGAGGCTTTGCAGTTTGGTCTCAGCCCATCGTCTGATTTCATATTCAGGCTGGAGCGACTAGAATACAAAGTGTTTTTTTCCTTTTTTTAAAAACGTAAAGAAACAGTAACAAAGGCAAAAACAATATTCTAATGCAAAGTTGCCAACTCCTGTGATTTATTTATTTATTTGCAGTCTATCAACAAGTGGTATTTCCTTCAAAGCCCCAGTTCCTGCAATGATGAAACTCTCAGCGTTTATGAAATAAGAGAATTTCTAGATCTCATTGACTGTGATGGTGTCACAGGCTTCTGGACTATGAGAGTTTATTCAAAACCTTATCAATGTAGCACTTGCTTTACAATCCTTATTTAGTTCACCCTCACTACAACTTTGAGATAGATCATTATTATTCAAGTTTTAGTGATGAGGCACAGTGGCTGAGAGGTAGTGACTTGCTCAATGACATTCCTGGCTAAGACAGGATTTGAAATCTGGTTTCCAAGAGGCCAACACCTTATCCACTAGGGTATAATCCTGAAACTATTCACTTATGAAAGGATGCACTGACTTCAGTGGAAATACTTGCAACTACATGAATTGGACAAGTTTCAGTGATGTAGCTGTAGCAGGGTATAGAGATCAGAGAGATACTGGCCCTTTAAGAAGCCCAAACTGATTGGCTAAATGAGAGGTCAAAAGGACTCAGCTAGGCTAGGGTGTGGATGGGCCAGCCCGAAGCCTAAACTAGGCTCAGACAACAGAGACTGAAAGAAGCAGAAGCTGAAGGGAAGCTTGGCTTATGGACTAAGCAGCCCAGGAGTTGGGAGAGAGCCAGAGGAGATGTGCCTGACTATTAACTGTTTATGTAAGTCTGTATATATGGTGGAGGATTGACCACGTATCTATAATAAAGGATGCTGTGGAGCTGATTCCTGTGTGGGTCTGGGGGTGGGGGGGCTGGATCCTGACACATTTACACCCTGGGAACCTTGCCCTGCTACATACCGGTGGAGAATGCATGCAACGACCAATCCTCAGAACAAGGGACTGTGTCGCTGCTACAAGAATTGGAGGATTAGGCCCGACATCTCTCAGGGACAACTGTGCACCTGTAGGAGCTCCCTACAGTAGGTTCATCTGGGTGCTAGAGGAGGAGTGTGCCCAGAAGCTCCCTAGGTAGGGAGAGCTTGCTCGAAGGACTGCAGTCAGCTAGATGAGTAGCCAAGGGGAAACACGGATGGAATCCCAGGCAGACCCACTGACCACAATACTTCAACAGCAAGACATCTTGTTAAAAATGGTACAGGACCAGCAGGACAAGTTGAAGCACTGCATGCAGGCTCTAGCCCAGCAGACAAAGCAGACACTGCATGGTGGTGGTGAATTTGTGCAGAGCCAAGACCGTGTATGAGATCAAGATATCTAGGACATCTGGGAGCAGCTGTAGTGTGTTGGACAATGACAGCAAAGTCCCAGAGCCACATGGAGCACACTGTACCAGCAGGAGATGGGTGTAACAGAAATGGGGACATTGGCAAGAGAAGTGGAGTTATCAGAGGTTAAAAGGAGGCAGTACCCCTAGGAAATATGACAACTGTGGACAGCTGGGGCATTTGTGGAGGGTTTTCCTGCCCCTCTCAGACATTTAAAAATTTAAGGACTCTGGGCATCCAGAGGAGGGGGGTATGTGTTGTGGCCAAAAAGTTGTAGGGCCAGGCTAAAGGATGCTGGCACTGTCAGGAACTGGCACTGTCAGGAGCTGGGCACACAGAGTTGAGCTTTGGAGGGGGTGGTTCTAGCTCCCTTGTACTTGGGGCAAGCAGAAATAATGATAATAGTGTTGGGGTAGAGGTTCAGGATGCCCTAGTGCTACAAGAAGTAGTAGGCTAGTGAGAGGATAGCACGGCTGGTATAAGGAACTGCGGCATGTAAGGGAATGTGCTAAAAGAAGGAAAAAAGGCAACACAAACATATGATGGGGCTAAGTTTTTACAAGACCAGGAAAGCTTTGTTGAAGTTGTGGGCAACCGCTATGGAACTGTATGGAAGAGGCCACCTGAGGAGAATGTGTCCACAAAGATCAATCTAGAAGGGGCATAGGGTTCCCACAATGTTAAACCCTGTAAATGCAGGTAGGCAAGGTTTAGGTCAGCCTAGCCCCAAGTTGAGAGGACCAAAAGAACGTCCCGCAGGATTAATAGGAGGAAGGCCTCTGCCCAACTTGGATAAGGTAGACAGGGGGTAGCCCAACTTAATAAGGCAACCATAACAACTTTTATGGAGAAACCAAGTGATCTAGTGGATCAGTCCACTCTTACATGGGTTACTAGTGAGAGGATAGCACAACTGGTGCAAAATAGGGAAAAGGATAGCTAAGGTCAGTAGGGTGGTATACCTGAAATAAGAACTTGTGGGGTACAAGCAAGGGTGCTGCCGACACTAGAGGATGAGGGCTCCCAAACCAAAGGGCTGGTGAGCTTGCAGAACACAAAGACCCAAACAGAATTGGGGCTAGAATGTGCCCACATTGGGACTCAGGTGGGATGGATCCCAGTGGAAAGAAAAGACTTTGGGGTGCAGGCAACCTTACCACATCCAGAGACATGGTAGTCACATGACCAACTTCTAACACAGGCTGTAGAAACAGAGCAGGAACTTGTTCAGGTACAAGAGCAGTTAGAAACTGCCCAAAGGGAATTAGAGGAACTCTGGTGTAAAACTGCTCCAGTGGAGATATTTGAGCCAGCGTTGGCTGAGGACACAGATGAACCTGGGGGGTGGGGGTTGCTAGCTCCCTTGTACTGGAGGCAAGCATAAATAATGATAATAGTGTTGGGTTAGAGTTTGAGGAAGCCCTAGTGCCACAAGGAGTAGGAGGCGCTAGTGGGCCAGATGTATGTAAATGGTGTGGGACAAACCGGGCGGGCTACGTCACAGAAATGGAGCTCACAGAAGGTAAGACCCGAACGATGCAAGAAAAGCAAGAGAAGGTGAGGAGCAGGAAAATAAAGAGATCTGGTAAAAGGTTATGAGGTGATAAAGATGAAGGAAAAACCTGGTGGGTTGGAAATCCACAACTGAGGGTCCCAGGACTGGGAGCTTGGAAGCTTGGACTGGGGGAGCTTGGACTGACCACGTACCTGTAATAAAGGACACCAGGGAGCTGATTCCTGTGTTGGACTGGATTTTGGGGGGGGTTGGGGCTGGACCCTGTGACACTTATACCCTGGGAAACCTGCCCTGTTACAATGGCCTGTACAGAATGTTTTAATTTAATTTATTGTATTTATTTATTTCCTTCCATATAATATCCTGCTTCTCTCACCTCTAGCGACCCAGAGCGGCTCACAATTAAACCATAAATACAAATATAAAATACAATTAAAAATCTCAAAAAATCATAATAATATAGATCTCAATAAGCTACTGAACAGGCTTGCAGCCATGAGTTGCCAGCTGAAATGGCTATCAACCTCCTGAGTTTCCTGCTGGCTTTTTCTTTATCACTTTCCAAGTTTTTATATATAGGCTAGATACCTATAGATCTCTCAAGGATACTCTAGCCAGAATTAATCCAAACTGAGTGCAGGAGCAAGGAGTTCTCTTCCTATTCTACAGATCTCTGATTCTCCGCAGGTTGCTTCCTCAATGGGTGTAAATCAGCTCAAATTCACCAAATGCACTGGAGCAGAGCCTGCTGAAGCTCCCTCTTTTTAACTAATTACTTAAAAATTGAATTAATAATGAACTAATATTTAGTTAACAATTTAACTAATATTTCAAAGTGTAACTAACATTTTCATTTTGCAATGTTTTTGATGGAAGTATTTGTTTTTTCTCCCCATTCGTTCTCATTTTCAGCATTCACACACACTTTTTTTTTCATTTAAAAGATTCTCATTCAAAATTGGGGAAAAAAATGAAAAATAGGCAAATTTCATCTAATTTCAATATCCCAAAGTGAAACATTTATAAATTTCTCACTACAATCTCAAGCCCCCCCAAATGGAAAATATTAAATTTCATACCTTGGTGTTTTCAAACCATACCTCAGTAAATACTATTAACATTTTTTTAAATAAAAAAATTCTTCAGAATCCCTCATTTTTAGCAATCATCTTTGATCAATTAAATATGTCAACTGTTTATCTTTTTTGTTTGTTTTTTGGGTGTGTTTTTTTTTTTTTTACATTACATGTGGTTCAAATCCTGAATAGTATTTAACCTTATTCTGGCTGGGCCATACCTGTCCCAACACAGGGAGTGGGAGGAGAGAGGGAGGGTCTGTCTTTTTATTGCACGTTTCCAAGGGTAATATACTTTGTCTTGTGGAAATGTTTCAGTTGTTTCTTCTCTTGAGCAGCTATTCCACCTGAATCTCATCTGGCAATGGTATAAATCAGTGGAGTCCAATAGGGTTGCAATAATGCAGCCCTGGGGCTAGTTAGCTGCGAATCACCCCCACAGTTCTATCGATCTCAATGTTTCCCATCATATTTATCCCTGAGACCCACCACTGCATTACAGTTTTCTCTCTCCATGCAAATCCTCCATCCCTTTGTCTCTTTCCCTACAGTGCAAGTCATAAGGTCTTGGCAGCACAGAATGTTTCTATTAGATCTGCATCAGTTGCATCCTATAATTAATTACAGAGGGAAATGATAGGTCTGCTTTCTGTGCATCTGAATAGCTGCTGGAGTCCTGCATTACCAGCCTGCTTTAAGCTCAGGGGCTGGACTTTTAAAATATAAAGGGCTCTGTGTGTTTGAGTCATCACTGTTGTTATCTCAGCATGACTCACCAAGAGGATTTCTACCCACCTCTCAAGCATGCTAGAGACACCCTCTGCATCCCCTTTATAGCACAATCAGTCACACAGTCCTGGAAGAAGCATTCCTAGGGGCTGGGGCTTTGCCATTTTTAACAGGATCCAATTTACTGAGGTCCCTGATTTAGTTCCAGTCCATGTGGGGAACAATGGTTACCATGGGTGACTGACAATTTGATGCTGGAAAATGGCTTTTTCAAAGGCAGGGGTGTAGCGGGGGCTGCAAGTGGCCTGAGTTCTTCTAGGAAATGTTCAGAGTGGGCAGGGGAGAGAGTGGGGCTAACACCCTGCCCCCAACCACTCTGAAAATGATCTAGTGGCACTCAAGCTGTGTTCCCACCTGCAGCGGCAGTGGCAGCAGTGGGAGGGGCGAGGGAAGACGCGGCAGCACGGAGGAGCCAGCCGACGGGAAAAGAACCGGTGTGAACGGAGATCTGCCGCAGCTTCTCTCGTGCATCTCAGAGCAGGATTTTGTCCTCTGACATGCGCGAGAGAAGTCGTGGCAGATCCCCGTTCGCACCGGCTCTTTTCCCGTCGGCCGGCTCCTGTGTGCTGCCGCGTCTTCCCTCGCCCCTCCCACTGCTGCCACTGCCACTGCAGGTGGGAACACAGCCTCAGGCTGCTTGCAATGGGCCCTGACAAGAAGAAAGTTTTCAGAGTAGGTAGGGGTGGAATGCTGGCCCCATCGACTCTTAAAACTCCTTCCTGAGGGGGTTGCTGCCATGCTGGTGGGCTTCACTGGGAGTCAGGGTGGCACCACAAGCTTTCAAAGGGACACCAAGACTGGTCTCCCCACACAAAGGACATTGGGCAATATAACCCCTGAAGTGCCTCCAAGACCTAGGATTCTATGTCAGTTTCTATTAAAATTAATTCAGTATTGGACAAATTTGGAAAGAAAATTTAGTCAAAAAAACCAAAACAAACTATTTTGGCCGTAAAACCAAATGGCATTTGGGGCTGTTTCTAGATTTGTTAAGACTAAAAGGCACTATCCTGATTTTGTCTGACCTTATACATAGAACAGGACGGTGGAGTTCATTTTCAGTTGCTTATTGTCTGATGCCTTTTTGGCACCCTTAGCAATGGATTGTGAAAATCAGGCCCACGCTGCTATGTGAATGTGTCTGGCACTGATGCTCTGGTTCATGACTGAGCAAGCAGCTGCGGCCAAGGGGGGGGGGGAGAAGCTGTTCAAGCTGATTGCTGCATCCCCCTGAACAAAGAGCTATGTAAAGTGGAAGCTTATGTCCTGACCGGAGACCATCTGGACCCAACTGGTCCTGTTGGGCTTGGGGCAGAGTGGGTATACTCCTGGCCCAATCCCCTCATGCTCTGGTTGGGCTACCCAGTGATGGAACGCCCTGTCTTCCGCAGAGCACAGTGACACACATTCCATTGCGGTGGGCTAAGATTGATTACCCCCACTCCTTACAGAGCACTGTGATGTCATGGCTCTCTATGAAGAGAAGTGTAAGAGTTCTGGGATTGAACCAGCACCCCTGGGGCCCTGGAGGCGGGGACTCACTCTACAGTGGGTGATTTCAAATGTGACGGTGGCACAGTTTAACATGCTTTGGCACAGTTTAAATCGGGGGCCATGGTCACATTGAAATGTGTCTGCCAGAGGTTTTCCTGAGCTGGATCCTTACCCTGGTGGGGGCTAGTCGAGGAAGTCCCCACCCGGGCTAGCCCCCCCCCACAGTCGGGATCCTGCTGTTTGACTGGGAGTAAAGCAAGCTTTCACGTTTGAAAGCCCACTTTACTCACCGTGGTTGGGAAAGCTGCTGGGTACAGGCACCATGGTGGGCATCATTGGCCATGATAACTGCCCATTGGGAAGGGGGGCAGGCCACTGGAAGCAGGTCCTGGCAGCCAGGCCGCCATCATGTATGTTTCGGGGCCTGGCCGAATCCTGACTGTAGTGTTGGTCCAACGCCGGACCGGGTAAGTCCATGGCAGTGCTTAGGCACCATCAGATTTGTTTTCACCCTGTGCCACCAGCTCAGGTTTGGTGTGGAAGGCCTTCCCCAGTGCTGATCAGACTCAGGCCACACCCCTCCTCAAGCCCCAGCTTCCTGGTTGGCTGCCTGCAGTATAAAAGGCAGGCCTGAAGCCACAAGAAGCTGGGTTGATCATCAGTTCTACGGCTTTTTTTACACGGACGGGGGTGGGTGGGGTGATGGGTGTGCTGGCGCGGTGGGTGGAGACGGGTGTGTGTCCCTTTACATGGACACACACACACACACACACCTCCACCCATGCAGGGCCTCCTTCGGTTTTCCAGAGGACTCCGTGGGTGGAGGTGGGTGTTGCGCGGGAGCATGCACGCACCCCCCACCCATCCCGCTCGGTGTTCACACGGGCAACCACTGAGCAGACAGCCATCCCCCCACCTACCACCAGGCATTTACATGGATGGTTCCCCCCCCGCACACCTGCCCGAACACCGAGCGGGGGCGTTCGTGTAAAAATGGCCAACATCTTGTCTCCTTTCTGGTTCTTGTCTCCCCTTCTTGGTATGCGTGCTTTGCTCCACTCTATGTGCCCATTGGACTGGCTTTGTCTAACTTGGACCCTTTTGTCTTGAACCAGCCCTGTTCTGTTTGTCCTTCTGTCCTGCCCTGGAAACCAGTCCTTCCATCTGTCCATTTGCCTGCTCTCCTGTGTTCCTGTGAATGTGACTTGGCATTGGCTTCAGTCCTTGCTATATGACTGCCACGGAGCTAGCTTTCAGACTGCCCATGAAACCACTCTGCCCGTCCATCCGTCTGCCCATTTATCCTGACCCCTGGCCCATGTGCCAGTTCCCCAAGTTGATGCCCTGAACTGGATTCTTGGACCTTCAGTTTGCACTATGCTATGGATACTGATGCAGCATGAACTCCCTGGACCCGATTGTTACTTTCACTGGACCCCAGACCCATCACCCAGCTGCACATGTCAAGGGAGCATGGCCATGGAAATGGGCAGGGCTAAATTATTTCTCCACCTCTTTTATGATGTGGCCCTACCCCCCCTCATGGAGCATCATGATTTCATGGAAGTCCATGTGGGGCAAAGCCACCTGGATGAAGAGCCTGGCTGCATCAGGCTCAGGCTCAATGCAGTCACACTTGGGTCAGCTTTGGGCCCAAATTTCTGGCCAAAGCAAGGCTCTAAGGTTCCAGTCTTTTTCAGCCTATAGCTGCTCCCTCCTTCACTAAGCCCATATGAGTTATGCACAGTTGGGAGTTACTGATTTCTAGGTGAGCCCCATAGGAACTGCATTAAGCTGGCTTGAACTTCAAGTCATTCCTTCTGGAGCCAAAGTGGTAGAAGCAGTACTGGATTTGGTCTCAACTAGGGCTGTGTATGGGGCCATGTATTTGTACTTGTATCTGTATTTGTGGTTTTATTTGTTGTATTTGTATCTTTGCCTGTGTTCACTGCATTTTCCTCATCAATGTCAATGTGGAAAATGCAGTGAACACAGGTTTCTGTACATGGTTATTTTGGCGCAGGATTGCAGTGAGGGCCTGCATTAAGGAAGGGAAAATGCAGTCAAAACTGCTGCCAGATCTGCTACCAATTTCAAAGGGGGAGCTCTGGTTTGCGGGAGGATGGAGAATATGGTTAGCTTGATGGGGAGGTTATTAGTATGGGGAGGATGGAACATGGTATGGGTCTGGCTCAGGGGGATTGCTGGCTTGAGGAAGAGCAAGGTGGCTGGCTTGGGAGAGGGGAGAATGGTACATGGGGCTAGTTCGAGTGGGGAGTATGGGGGATAGGACTAGGCTCAGGGGAAGTTGCTTACTTGAGGAATTGGAAAAGGACATGGAGTTGGCTGGGAGGAGGAATGAGGCATGGTTCTGACTTGCAGGGGGTGGGGGGAGTGGTCTCTGTCTGAGAGAGGAGTCACTGACATGTGGAAAGTGAGTTCCCTAGGTGGGAATGGGGCTGGCTCGGGGTGGGGGTGGGTGTCCACCGGCTTAGGGAAGGGGAAGAATGAAGCTATCAAGGACTCACCATTTCTCCCTGGCTGGACTGGAACCAGCCTGCACTGCTAGAGACTGCAGTTCTGAGACGGTGGCAACCCCTGCAGGTGGGGAGGGCTCACCACAGGATCCCCAAGTAGATGGCTAAGAGGAGAGTCAGAGAGCAGACCAGTTCCAAGTTGGATATCTGCTGCAGTTTTGGGGGTCCAGTTTGAGATCTCAGATCTATCTATCTATCTATCTATCTATCTGCTGGGTTCACTTGAAATCCGAATACAAAGACATAATATTCGTATTTCAAATAGGGAACACGAAAAGGTCTTTTTTGCATTTATTTGTATTTTGTCAAAACCCGAGTATACAGTCCTAGTCTCAGCTGAGATCAGCTCCTCCTGGCAGATCTGGGAGAATTTTCCTCAGCTCCTGTCAAAGGGACAACATTTTTGCTGTGTCTTGCAGGGAGCAGTCAACCTCAAGTGTCTGCTGGCCATACCTTGTTGTGAGCGAGGGCTGCTCACTACACTGGATGTGTATAGTGCTGAGCTCCTGCATGCTTCTCAGGCGGGTGGCTGGCACGCTGGAATTGGGGAGGTGGGTGGTCTTCTTGTGGCGGCGAGAGCAGCAAGATGTCGACACATCATGGTGGCTGGAGAGCGAGGGGCTGCGCGTGGATGGGTAATTCTGGATGGAGCTCTCCATGCAGTTCTGATCAAACAGCTGCTCGTCAATGAACTCATGGTTCTGTCGGGGAGAAGATCAGCAATGTCAGTTGGCATTTATAGGCCACTCTGTCATAGGCCTGCTCTTTCTTACCTACTGGTTAAGCTTTCAGACAAACATCTTTGTGCTTACTTTCCTTCTGCCCAAGGTCACCTCATCATCCTCTTTCAAATCTCTCCTTAACACGATCCCTCCTTCTGCCATGATGTCTATAATAAACCTCATAAACATTAGGTTGCTGGTGTGTTAAGCCTGCCATGCTGACTACTAGTATTGTCGCACTGTTTCCTTGCACTCTTTTCATCTACCTGTCGCATTAACCTGTTGTTTCTTTGTTATCTATGTAAGTTGTAAGTAGGGGCTATCAGGAAACAGGATATCTGTCCACATTCTTTTACATTCTGAATCAAGAGAAGTTTTTATTTTATCCACTGAAATGAAAAATTCAAAATGCCATGTGCTAATGAGTGGGAGACCGTGTATGGAAGCACCCCAGCACATATATTATGACACTGGCAGTCTAGAACTCCACTGTTGGGTAGCCTAGAACACTGCTGTTGGATAGCCTAGAACTACAATATTTCAGAAAAAAATTTATTATCTAAATTAGTAAAAGACAGTGGGTGTGGCAAATGCCCCAGCACATATATACCCAGCACACACACAAATACTCCTGGATACCTAATAGACAAACGTAGCCTTTTCACTATTAGAACTAGAAAGGATGAAAATGACCATAGATAATGCAGCCATTAGTTTTCATTGGAAGAGACACCAAGTCTCGCAGCAAACAAAGGCACCAGATAGTAAAGAGTACCACGTGCACAAACTACTAAAAGCAGGACCAATAACAAGAAAGGAAACAAACACTCCAGACATGTCACAGAGACGGCAGAAAACAGATTGAATTAAAAAGGAAATACCTTGATGGTGGAAGTTCGTACAGATAACAGGGGATCATCCACAAGATAGGACAATCCCTACAGGACAACATGCCAACAAAAGATAAAAACACGATTGATTGTACATTCCAGCATTCCAAAGTTCAGTCCCAGCATTCCATCCATTCGGTTTCAGCATTCCACCTGGCACACACAAGTTTGAATGGGCAATGGGGCCTTTCCTTTTTCCAAGTCAAATGAAATTGGAAGTTGTTTTCTCATCTCTAGCTTGTTTTTTAGAAGTTTGATCCAGTGCTCTGGATTCAATCTGTGTTGTCTCTTTAAAAGAGAAAAATGACTCAAAGCAACTATCAATAGTGCTTTTTTTTCTTTGAAAGCAGAGGATAAAACGAATTCTCAGCCATTCAACTGCCGTTTGCCCAATTGGGATTGCACTGTACATGGGTCAGAGAACGGCAAACAGGAGAGCTGGGTATTGGTTGACCTTTGTGGAAATAGAGAAGGAAGATCTGAATTAAAAAATGGGACACAACCCATACAAGAGCTGCAGAAAAGCAGGGAAGACGTGCTCTCATGGGAAAAGGGATTGAATTTTTTTTGTTTAACTGAAATGATCTCTTGTATTTTGGTAACTGGAGACAGTAACTGCGGCCCCTTTTCCTTCCAAGACACCGGATATGTGGACAATTCGTAGCCATTAAATCTTTGATCTACATAATAGCAAGTGCTGTAGATGCTGAGGAAATAAAGAATGCATTTCTGCAGCTATTCTGTCTGCTTTCATGAAAGGTGAAATGCCCTTTAAACCTGTTTGTAACCACAACACATAGATCATTCCTCATTCCAGTCCACTGGCAACTTTGTAACATTGCAAAATGACTCTTCAGAATTTCAAGAATTCCTAGGCTGGGACGAGATGTGTTTGTATAATACCTTAATAGGTTACGTGTGGATGGGGAATTTTAGCACAAAAGCTGATTGAACTGTTTTGATGGAAGCAATTATCTTCCTAACCTAAACACACTGCATTTCAGTTTTTGAATGACAGCTTCTATGATCGGAGGATGGTTTAGGTCAACAGCACTCCAGCTGTAGAAACTGAACAGTCACTTTATGAAGCACCAACAGCCATCCAAACTAATGTCCAGATTCTGCCTTGTGGTTTCCATATCACGGTAACAGCTGGCTGGCTGGATAAGTGTGAATAATTTATTTCATGTTGTTTTCCCTGTCCACCTGCAGAAACATTGGTTCCTTAGGATGAATTGTTTCCACTATTCAATCAGAATTATAGATATTTGACAACTTTTTGAGCAAAGGTCCCACCCTATCCATCACTCATCAAATACATTTTTTGCATGAACTTACTATCTCTAGTTGGGACGTGCCAGTATGTGATGAGTTTGTATGTACAATAGTACTGTGGCTTGACATAATATTGTAACTTTGTCCTTTAATGAGCCACTTATTAGTACAAGGTCTGCGGGCCTTTTATGGAGGTCTGTGCCTCACCCTGGACCCACTGCCTTCTGGGGCTATAAGAGCAGCAAGCCCTGGCAGTTAAGGTAGTCTGTGACTGCATTCACACGAGATGGTTAGTTCAGTAGAAAGAACTTCTACCACCTTAATGTTGATCGTGTGAAAGATTTATGATGGGAGATACACTGGGTGTAATGTGGGAGAAGCGCTAAAAATTAAGCTAGAAAAGTAAGGGTTGACAATCGGACTAAATTCCTCAACCACATTCCCCTTAATGTATGAATGGATTAATTTGCATAGTCAGTCATCCTTAATTGCTGTGGAGGAAAATAGAAATGATTCCTCCCTCAGGGGAGGAATTCCCATTGCCTGCAAATGGGGACAATGACAGTATTGCTGATGAGAAAAACAAACCAACAAAATGCCTAGTAGTGGAACACTTATTATCAGCCATTGCATCACTGCAGTAAATTTTAAAGTGGGAGGGAACTTCTGGAGTGAGGGAGGGGAACATGTGAACAGTTAAAATGTGGGAATCCAAACTTCTGCATCAAATAATAAACCGGGGAGAAGAGTCGGGTGTGCTCTTGTGTGAATGCTGCCTGTGTCTGGATGGACAGAGTCAGAAGGTCCTGAAGCGGGGCTCTGCTTGGAGCTGAAGCTCTGCAGTGGTTTTTAGGCTGCTGTCTGGAAAAAACAAAGCTCTCTGCCTGGAGCAACCATTCTTGTCTTCTGTGCTTTATTATTTTGCTGACTGTTTAACTTACGTTTTGGACAATGAAAGGGCCCTGAAGGAAGAGCTCCAAGGAGGTCAGGAACTCTGATGTTCTAATATATGTGCTGTGGCTGGTGCCTCCAACACTCACAGCTGGGTAGATTTTGGAGGCAAGGCTGTTTAAGGGGTGTGCTCAGAATGGGGGAAAGAAGAAGACAATCCAGATCATGGATCTATGCCATATAGACTCATCTAATGTCTCTGAGCAGGAGTGAAGCTAGGTGGGAATGGGCCCTGGTGCAGAAGAAAGAATGGGCCTCCTTCTCAGGCAATCCACTCAGTGTGCATATGCATTCTACATGTGTGAGCCCTGCCTCCCCTGGTATGTGGGCCCCAGTGTAGCTGTACCTGATTCACCTATTATAGATATGCCCCTGTCCCTGAGCGCATGCCCTCATCTCTGCTCTCTTTGCCTGAGCTTACTCTTTCAGGACTTAAGAGTTGGGATTAGGTCAATGAGCCTGTTCCAGGAACTGGAAAGGAGACAAATAAGAAACAACCATGGGATGGATTTGGCTCATGGGCTGTAGGTGTTGGAGATACACGAGGGAAATGTAGAAAATACTATATTGTGTTGAGAATTTTGCTCTTTTTAAATACATATTTAATTTAATTTTATTTATTTTTTTATTTTTGGGGGGGTTGTAAAATTCTGATTTAGGCTCACATGTTGCACCATCTATGGATGGAGGGCAGAGCAGGTGCCCCACTGGACGGTGGACTCAGGTTTCAAACCTGGCTTCCATTTACCCATGAAAAGGGGCTAGAAAAAATAAGAAGAAACCAGGTCAGAGTGATGCAGAATAGGACCAAATGGGCCTAGCCTAGGGATGTGCGATCGCGGTTCGGATGTTTGGTGTTCATCCCAAACTCAGCCAGTTTGGATGGCTGAACCGAACGTCCGAACCGAATGCCCAAAGCCTCAGTTTGATGGCGTTTGGGCAGGAAAAACAGGGCTGGCAGGCCCAGGGAGGGGGTGGGGGCAGCTGAGAAGCAGACTTCCTGGTGCCAGGGGTGGAGAGGCTTGGACTAGCAGCCAGCCTGCCCAATCACCATCCCTCTTTTCCTCAGACCACTGGTTTTGCAGTCTGCGATTGGCCACGGGCTAGGCTGCATGGAGCCAATGGGGTTTATGGTAAGTCGGGCGCAGCAAGTAACAAAAGTCATTTCCCTTCTGAGCTAGCCACTGATCCTGTCAGCACGTGTTTTCAGAAGTCTCCCTCTCCCAGCTTGTGTTGCTGGGAGAGGGAGCAACCCTTGTGTTCCTGATCCATTGCCATCCTATTTCACCCATTTCTACACATTTACCTGCATAGTTTCATTTATTTAGATTAGATTAGATAGATTTAGATGTTATTTTTATTTTTTACGCCTCCCTGTGTTTTTTCTCCCTCCCCTCCATTGAATCCTTCCCTCCTCCCTGTATATATTCCATGCCTGATTCTCGTCCCCTGTTTTTGGATTTATTTAGAGTAGCATTAGATTGATTTAGGTTTCATTTCAGTTTTATACCCCTCCCTGTGTTGTTTGTTGTGAGCTGTCTGTGTTCCCCCTCCCCCCATCCCTAGATAGATAGATAGATAGATAGATGATGTAGGAGTTAGCTTAGTTATAGAGATAGAGATAGTGTGTAGTGATTCAGTTTTAATATTTTATAGTGTGTTTGTAGGACTAGGTCTTTGTAGATATTAGATAATATTCCTTTTAGTTCCATAGGTTTTAGAATAGTTAATAGCAGTTAGAGTTAGTGTAGATATATATAATATTATATTTGAAATTTGAATAAATAAATAAAATTAAAAATCTTTGCATGCATTATTTGGGTGGGAGAAACAGAGAAGGGAAGCAGGAGAGGCCAGTCTGCTGACCGTAAGGCGGGCAATGGGGCACGTGGCAGAGGTGGCAGGGGCCATGCCAGTGGAGTGGCAGCAGGCATCAGCAGCAGCCCGAGCCCATCACCACACCCCAAACTGCAGAGGCATGATTTTGGCAGTCAGGCTTCAGAGGCTCCTAGCAGTGGCACTAGGGGTGTAGTTTGGCGGCGCCTCCTGTCAGCGTCCTCCACTGTCACGCAGGGCACTGGAAGGTCTGCACTCCAGGAGGCTGTGGTTGTCTCTGCTGTGGCTTCAGGAGCAGGCGCAGGTGCTCCGGGGTTGGATGTTCCTCCAGGGCCACCAATGTCCCCGATCCCCCATTATTGATGTGATCCCCAGCAGTCCAGGGCTGATGGATCCCACCCCGGCTGGGTCCCAGTACTCCCCTTCGCGGGACATCACTCTGATTGGGGACAGCGAGGCAGACACTAGTCCTGCGGCAGGGATGTCTGGAGCTGAGGCGATGGCTGTTCCTCTGAGAGCTCTGTTGCCACCATGTTCTGACCCTCCCAGAAGTGCTGGCAGCGGTGCATCACCCGGTGCGGGCCAGAAGGCAGGAGGGGGTAAAAAATCCTCCATCTGGGTGCATTTTAAGTTGGTGCGGGCAGATGATCCCAGGGAGGTGCAGTGCACTTTGTGCCAGAAGGTGGTGAAGCATGGGCAGGTGCTCACCAACCTTGGCACATCTGCCATGGCGAGGCACCTTATTGTCACAGCGCTGTGCTGCTAAGCGGGCAGGCAGAGGCAGTGGATGCCAGCGGGTTCCCGACTGCAGCGGCCAGTCATACTCCTCCATCAGCAGGCAAGCATCTTTCCTCCAGCAGCAGGAGCGGTATTTCTGCTAGGGGGGAGTAGCAGCAGCAACGTCAATCCACCCTGGAGGAGCTAGGGTGGAGGCAGTTGCCACGTCCATCGGCAGCTGCAGGATGTGGAGGGTGGCGTGG
>QEPC01000842.1:2027584-2067021 GCA_003113815.1 Sphenodon punctatus
CTGGGGGGGCTCTTTTTAAAAAAAAAATCCAGGCTGGGCAGGGTGGGTGGGGGGGGTGTCCCCCCTTCCACCTGCGCAGCCTGGGAGGGGCAGGGGGGAGGAATTGTATTCCATTTATTTCATTGGGGACACAGTGCCCCATTGAAATCAATGGACTAAAACCGGTACCAGATACCGGATTTAATCCGACAATCCAGTTCTTTGAGAACCGGAAAACCGGTAAATCCGGTATCCAGTAATTGCCCCGGGGTCCCACCTCTAATGGGCACTGTAAGGGTGATCTGGTGGAGAGGGCCCAGCAGGCAGAGTAGGCTCTTTAGAGTGCATGGCAGCAGCAGCAGGATACCCTGGGGAATCATTGTGGGAGTGGGGTCTATCCCTATCCCCAGTCCTAGCAGTAGCAGCACCAGCAGCAGGCTGAGCAGCACCAGCACCCCTATTGCCAGCAGAAGCAACTTGTATGTGCAGGCCACTCTGGCAGCGTGGTTGAGGGCAGTGGTGAAGGTGGTGCCCAGGCAGAGTTACGTGAGGGAGTATACGACAGATCCTCAGCAGCAGTGGAGAGCTACCTGGAGGAGGATCCGAGCATCGAACACAGCAGCGATCCCTTGACCTACTGGGTCGGCAAGAGCAATGTATGGCTGGCCCTGTCCAAAGTGGCCAAGGGTCTCTTGTCCTGCCCACCAACCAGTGTCCCCAGCGAGTGGGTGTTCTCCATGGCGGGGGACATTTGCTTGCTGCACTGCCTGAGACTGGGGGTCAAGTTGGTGGAGCAGTTGCTTTTTATTAAGGTGAACCTTCTGCTGCTGGGATTCCTCTAGCTGCCCCTGGACTTGGATTGATGGTGCAGTGGCACACATCATCCCATGCCAGGGCAGTCATGGGACGAGGCTCCTCCTCAATCTGGGCTACTGCTGCTGAGATGCTGTCTCTCCCTCCCAATGCCCGGCTCCTGTCCTGTCTCTCTCTGACTAGACGGCCTTGGCTGGGCTATCTGACTGACCTCATGACACAGGGTGGCATTGGGAAGCTGTAAGCCTGGCAGCTGGCCTCTAACTAGATGATCTCGGTCTGCCTATCTGACTGGCTCTCGCACATGCTGCATAGTCTTTGCCAGCCTATCTGAGTACCCTGCCAAGGTTCCAGCCTGCCTTCCCTACTGCCTCTCATGCCACGCTGCCTGTCTTACTTGCCCACCCAGGTGGCCAAGATCAAAGCCTGCCTCAATCTGCCTTCCCATACTCATGCCATGCTGCCTGTCTGCCCGCCCACCCAGGTGGTCAAGATCAAAGCCTGCCTCAGTCTGCTTTCCCATGCTCATGCCACACTGCCTGTCTGCCCACCCACCCGCCTGCCCAGGTGGCCAAGATCAAAGCCTGCCTCTGTCTGCCTTCCCATGATCATGCCACGCTGCCTGTCTGCCCACCTGCCCAGGTGGCCAAGATCAAATCCTGCCTCAGTTTGCTTTCCCATGCTCATACCAAATTTCCTGTCTGCCCACCCTGTGGGCAAAGCTGAAGCACTGCCCCAACCTGCCTGCCTCTCATGCCAAGGTGCATGTCTACCTGCCCTGGCAACCCTGGGTGATGTGCCCCACTGGACTAGTAACCCCACTGCTGCTATCTGCTGGTTCATGGGTGCTCTGCCCTGGAAAATCCAAATGTGCCCATGCAGTCCTGCTGTTGCCATCTGCTGCTGTATGGGAGCTCTTCCCTTGCAAATCCTACCATCCTGGCTCCATGGGTGCTGCACACAGGCAAATCCTGCTGCTGCCATCTCTGCTGTTCCATGGGTTCTGTGCTCAGTCAATCCAATGTCGTCTGCTGCTGCCAATGCTGCCTCTGCTGTCTGTGCCATGGGTTCTGTGCCCTCACAATCCAATGTCTGCTGCTGCTGCCAATGCTGCCTCTGCTGTCTGTGCCATGGGTGCTGCTACCGGGAAATCCAATGTCTGCTGCTGCTGCCAATGCTGCCTCTGCTGACTGTGCCACGGGTTCTGTGCCCCAGAAATCCAATGTCCACTGCTGATGCCAGTGCTGCATCTGCTGTCTGTGCCATGGGTTCTGCTGCCAGGCAATCCAATGTCTGCTGATGCTGCAAATGCTACCTCTGCTGTCTATGCCACAGGTTCTGTGCCCCAGCAATCTAATGTCCGCTTTTGCTGCCTCTGCTGTGCCACGGATACTGTGCCCTGGCAATCCAATGTCTGCTACTGGGTGGCCACATGATTCACCACCGGATAAGGCTTAACTAATTGGCAGAATAGCTTGTTCAGATCCGGAGAGTAGGATGTAAGCTTGCAACGCCTGGCTGAGTAGGGGTGCCAGCCACCAAGCCCTGGGAAGGCCTCTGCCACTGCTCCATCGATGCCTAGCAGCCTGCAATGCCAGGCCGAGCAGGAGTGCCAGTCCCAGGACCCATGATCAGGGTTCTGGGGCCTACATTCCAGGCAGGGAGGGCTGTTTTTCCACTTGTGTGCAAGTGCCCCACCGAGGCCAGCATGCAATGCCCAGCCAAGTAGGGGTGCCAGCCACTGAGCCCTGGCCAGGCCTCTGCCGCTGTTCCACCAATGCCAGCCAGTCTGCAACACCCAGCTGAGCAGGGGTGCCAGCCACTGATCCCTGGCCAGGCCTCTGCTGCTGCTCCACCGATGCCAGCCAGCCTGAAATGCCCGGCTAAGTAGGGGTGCCAGCCGCAGTTACTGTGCCTGGGCAATCCAGTGTCTGCTGCTGGTACTGCACGTCAGCCATTTGCTCCATCCTCTTGTTGATGGACATAGCTTGGATGAGATTCACCACTGGGTAAGGCTTTTGCAATTTGCAATAGAGCTTTCTGAGCTCAATCGAGTAGGATTCCAGCCTGCAAGACCCGGCCAAATAGGGATGCCAGCCACTGAGCCCTGGCCAGACCTCTGCCGCTGCTTCACCGATGCCAGCCAGCCTGCAACACCCAGCTGAACAGGGGTGCCAGTCACCAAGCTCTGGCAGGGCCTCTTTTCTGCTCTGCTGATGCCTGGCTGGCAGCCTGCAATGCCCGGCCAAGTAGGGGTGCCAGCCACTCCAGTCCCAGGATGCACCATCAGGGTTCTGATGCCTACATTACAGGCACAGGGGGATGTCCATCCACATCATCTAGAAGCTGCCATTCTAGTCCTAGGACCCACCATCATGGTTCTGGGGCCATCATTCCACTCAAAGGGACACATCATTCCATTTCATCCAGAAGCTGCTACTCCAGTCCCAGGACCCACCATAAGGGTTCTGAGGCCGTCATTCCGATCACTGGGAACTGTCACTCCACGTCATCTAGAAGCTGCCACTTTTGTCCCAGGACCCACCACCAGGGTTCTGGGGCCATCATTCTCCTCATGGGGAGCTGTCATTCCACTGCATCAAGAAGCAGCCACTCCAACCCCAGGACCTACCTCCAGGGTTCTGGGTCCTACGTTACAGGCAGGGAGGGCTGTCCATCCACGTCATCTAGAAGCTGCCACTCTAGTCCTAGAACCTACCATCAGGGTTCTGGGGCCATCATTCCACTCATGGGGAGCTGTCATTCCACCGCATCAAGAAGCAGCCACTCCAGCCCCAGGATCCACCATCAGGATTCTGGGGCCTATGTTACAGACATGGGGGCTGTCCATCCATGTCATCTAGAAGCTGCCACTCTAGTCCCAGGATGCACCATCAGGGTTCTGGGGCCATCATTCCATTCACGGGGAGCTGTCATTCCACCGCATCAAGAAGCAGCCACTCCAACCCCAGGACCCACCATCAGGGTTTGGGGGCCTATGTTACAGGCATGGGGGGCTGTCCATCCACGTCATCTAGAAGCTGCCACTCTAGTCCCAGGCCCACTGTCAGGGTTCTGGGGCCTACATTACAGGCAGGGAGGGCTGTCCATCTACGTCATCGAGAGCTGGGGTGGGGTAGCTGCCAAGTCCATTGGCAGCTGAAGGATGTGGAGGGCGGCCTGGCCTTCAAGTGAAAGCCACGCACATGTTGGGGAAAATTATTGCACTCGATGGGCAGCCCTTCTTGGTGGTCGGGGACATGGGGTTTAGGCGCTTGATTGACTTCTTGGCCCCCCCCAGTTTAAACTGCCCTCACACACCACCTTGAGTCAGACTGCCACAGATGCCTGGCAGCCTGAAATGCCTGGCCAAGTAGGGGTGCCAGCTACTGAGCCCTGGCCGGGCCTCTGCCACACTCCTCCTATGCCTTGCAGCCTGAAACGCCGGGCCAAGTAGGGGTGCACGCCCCTAAGCCCTGGTCGGGCCTCTGCCACTGCTCCTGGCACTCAGTGGGCAGGGGACATAGCCTCAGAAGAACTAGCCAGGAGCCCTGGGGAGCCTGGGTTCCCCAAGGCTCACACCTGGTGGGGACATGTCAATTGCAAAGGCCAACCCAGTGTGCTTCGCCCTCCCCCATGGTCCATGGCAGAGGGAGTGCATGGTGGCTTGCTGCTGGGGTAGCCATGCTTGGAGCCACCGGACTGAATCCCTCCCAAAACACTCCATCTGAGTGGGTGCTCTACAGCACTGTCACTCAGCATTGCCAGCCTGAAATGTCTGGCCAAGCAGGGGTGCCAGCCACCAAGCCCTGGCTGGGCCTCTGCTGCTGCTCTGCCGATGCCTGGCAACCTGCAACGCCCAGCTGTGATGGTGACTAGAACTGGAGAACCCAGCATAGAGTGAGCAGAACTGGAGGTCTGCCAGCCTGAAATGCCCAAGCCCTGGCTAGGCCTCTGCCGCTGCTCCACCGATGCCAGCCTGAAATGCCCTGCACCCTATGGGTGTCAACCACCAAGTCCCAAGTCTTCCTGGCCTCTGATTGCTGCTGCCACTGGGTCTCAGATGGCCAGCCCTGGCACCACAGGCACCCCCAGGGGCCAAGCGCTGAGCCTGCCTGCCTGGGCAACCTGGGGGGGGGGGAAGCCTTCCTGGTCTCTGCTGCTGCTGGGTCTCAGACAGCCAGCCCTGGTTCCATGGACACCCCCAGGGGCCAAGTGCTGAGCCTGAATGCCCAGGCAACCCAGGATGCCAAGCGCCAAGTCTTCCCAGTCTCTACTGCTGCTGTTGCTTCTGGGTCTCAGACGGCCAGCCCTGGTGGCATGGGCACCCCCAGGGGCCAAGCGCCAAGCCTATCTTCCCAGGAACCTGGGGTGCCAAGCGCCTAGCCTTCCCGGTCTCTGCTGCTGCTGCTTTTGGGTCTCTGATGGCCTGCCATGCTACCATGGGCACCCCTGGGGGTCCCTGAAGCGGCCCATGCCTGCAGATGGGACTGAACTCCTTCGGACCGAACCCATGAACCCGAACTAAGTTTTTCATCCAAATGTCTGAATGTCTGAACATCCGAACTACGTCCTGTTCACAGATCCCTAGTCTAGGCTTTTAAGTTATATATATATAAAACTTAAAAGCCTAGGTATTTTGGGTATTTTGTCTTAGTTAGTTGGGTCTACTGTAGTAGGACCCATTTGCAAAAAAGGGGGGAGAGATGTAGTAGGGTCAAGTAAATCTTTGCAGGATCAGACCCTTGGAGTTAATATACAGCTATTAGGTACCTGGCTGTTTAAAGCAGCACAAGGACAGGCACTCCATAGAGAAAAGGACTTGTTACAGCAGGTGCTAATGGAGTGCAGGTGCTGTGAGGGACAGCTCCTAAACATCATACAACAGAGCAAACCAATAAGGCTTAGGGGCTGAGTGAAGGCCAGCTGGGGGCTGGGTGTGGCTAGGCCAGCCTGGAGGATAAGGAGCCTGAGGGCTCACAGAAGAGGAGACTACCAGGAAGAGGCAGAAGTGGGGGGTCTCCTCACAAGGGCTGACTGAGCCAGCCCACAACCAGGAGCTGCCCTGGGAGGAACCTGGCTTCAGGAAGGATTGTGCCTGGCCAGGAGGAATGGACCGAGAAGGACTGTGATGGACCTGGCTGGAAGTGATTGGGCCTGGNACCATCAGGGTTCTGGGGCCATCATTCCACTCATGGGGAGCTGTCATTCCACCGCATCAAGAAGCAGCCACTCCAGCCCCAGGATCCACCATCAGGATTCTGGGGCCTATGTTACAGACATGGGGGCTGTCCATCCATGTCATCTAGAAGCTGCCACTCTAGTCCCAGGATGCACCATCAGGGTTCTGGGGCCATCATTCCATTCACGGGGAGCTGTCATTCCACCGCATCAAGAAGCAGCCACTCCAACCCCAGGACCCACCATCAGGGTTTGGGGGCCTATGTTACAGGCATGGGGGGCTGTCCATCCACGTCATCTAGAAGCTGCCACTCTAGTCCCAGGCCCACTGTCAGGGTTCTGGGGCCTACATTACAGGCAGGGAGGGCTGTCCATCTACGTCATCGAGAGCTGGGGTGGGGTAGCTGCCAAGTCCATTGGCAGCTGAAGGATGTGGAGGGCGGCCTGGCCTTCAAGTGAAAGCCACGCACATGTTGGGGAAAATTATTGCACTCGATGGGCAGCCCTTCTTGGTGGTCGGGGACATGGGGTTTAGGCGCTTGATTGACTTCTTGGCCCCCCCCAGTTTAAACTGCCCTCACACACCACCTTGAGTCAGACTGCCACAGATGCCTGGCAGCCTGAAATGCCTGGCCAAGTAGGGGTGCCAGCTACTGAGCCCTGGCCGGGCCTCTGCCACACTCCTCCTATGCCTTGCAGCCTGAAACGCCGGGCCAAGTAGGGGTGCACGCCCCTAAGCCCTGGTCGGGCCTCTGCCACTGCTCCTGGCACTCAGTGGGCAGGGGACATAGCCTCAGAAGAACTAGCCAGGAGCCCTGGGGAGCCTGGGTTCCCCAAGGCTCACACCTGGTGGGGACATGTCAATTGCAAAGGCCAACCCAGTGTGCTTCGCCCTCCCCCATGGTCCATGGCAGAGGGAGTGCATGGTGGCTTGCTGCTGGGGTAGCCATGCTTGGAGCCACCGGACTGAATCCCTCCCAAAACACTCCATCTGAGTGGGTGCTCTACAGCACTGTCACTCAGCATTGCCAGCCTGAAATGTCTGGCCAAGCAGGGGTGCCAGCCACCAAGCCCTGGCTGGGCCTCTGCTGCTGCTCTGCCGATGCCTGGCAACCTGCAACGCCCAGCTGTGATGGTGACTAGAACTGGAGAACCCAGCATAGAGTGAGCAGAACTGGAGGTCTGCCAGCCTGAAATGCCCAAGCCCTGGCTAGGCCTCTGCCGCTGCTCCACCGATGCCAGCCTGAAATGCCCTGCACCCTATGGGTGTCAACCACCAAGTCCCAAGTCTTCCTGGCCTCTGATTGCTGCTGCCACTGGGTCTCAGATGGCCAGCCCTGGCACCACAGGCACCCCCAGGGGCCAAGCGCTGAGCCTGCCTGCCTGGGCAACCTGGGGGGGGGGGAAGCCTTCCTGGTCTCTGCTGCTGCTGGGTCTCAGACAGCCAGCCCTGGTTCCATGGACACCCCCAGGGGCCAAGTGCTGAGCCTGAATGCCCAGGCAACCCAGGATGCCAAGCGCCAAGTCTTCCCAGTCTCTACTGCTGCTGTTGCTTCTGGGTCTCAGACGGCCAGCCCTGGTGGCATGGGCACCCCCAGGGGCCAAGCGCCAAGCCTATCTTCCCAGGAACCTGGGGTGCCAAGCGCCTAGCCTTCCCGGTCTCTGCTGCTGCTGCTTTTGGGTCTCTGATGGCCTGCCATGCTACCATGGGCACCCCTGGGGGTCCCTGAAGCGGCCCATGCCTGCAGATGGGACTGAACTCCTTCGGACCGAACCCATGAACCCGAACTAAGTTTTTCATCCAAATGTCTGAATGTCTGAACATCCGAACTACGTCCTGTTCACAGATCCCTAGTCTAGGCTTTTAAGTTATATATATATAAAACTTAAAAGCCTAGGTATTTTGGGTATTTTTTCTTAGTTAGTTGGGTCTACTGTAGTAGGACCCATTTGCAAAAAAGGGGGGAGAGATGTAGTAGGGTCAAGTAAATCTTTGCAGGATAAGACCCTTGGAGTTAATATACAGCTATTAGGTACCTGGCTGTTTAAAGCAGCACAAGGACAGGCACTCCATAGAGAAAAGGACTTGTTACAGCAGGTGCTAATGGAGTGCAGGTGCTGTGAGGGACAGCTCCTAAACATCATACAACAGAGCAAACCAATAAGGCTTAGGGGCTGAGTGAAGGCCAGCTGGGGGCTGGGTGTGGCTAGGCCAGCCTGGAGGATAAGGAGCCTGAGGGCTCACAGAAGAGGAGACTACCAGGAAGAGGCAGAAGTGGGGGGTCTCCTCACAAGGGCTGACTGAGCCAGCCCACAACCAGGAGCTGCCCTGGGAGGAACCTGGCTTCAGGAAGGATTGTGCCTGGCCAGGAGGAATGGACCGAGAAGGACTGTGATGGACCTGGCTGGAAGTGATTGGGCCTGGCTAGAAGGGGTCTATTCTGTACAGGCACCCTTGAGATTATATGTATTGGACTATTCATGTGGAACTTCAGGTAAGCTGCTGGATGATGTAAATAAAGAGCACTATATGGACTCAGTGTGTCTGGATTTGGTACTTGGGGTGGATCCTGCAAAGACTTACCCCATCAGGTCTCTGCCCTGCTACATAAGTGATGAAGTATGTGGGCATGCAATCACCCCTGGAAGTAGGGGGCAAAAGCTACATAAAAATGTTTTTGAAGGGGCTAGGAGGATTGTGGGTGCATGTGGAGAAGGTGGCAAGGAGCTGCATGCTTTCAGGAAAGCATCAAGAGCCTTGACGGGTGGTCCTGGAGGTGAAGCATCTGGAGGGCGAGAACAGCCAACACCAGGGAGAACAATGGGAAAGTAGCAGGGAAGAAATGGTCCCAAAAGGTTTGGGGCCTGCTCTATCTGTGGACACAGGGGAAATTTGTGTGTGTGTGGGGGGGGGGGGTAGGGACTGCCCCTCTTTTGAGACTTGTGGGAATAGTGGCACGGTGGCCACAGTAAAACGAAGTACTGAGACTGGTGGGTTGGAGGGAATGGTTTCCTGCGTTTTGTTGTTGGAGATGTGGGTTTGCTGCTTTTTAATCTTGGATGTTCAGGGGGAGAAATGTATGATTTGCTGCTTTTTAATCCCAGTTGTTCAGGGGGAGAAATTTTAATCCACAGGGGTGAGGCCCTCTTGCTTGTTTTTTGTGGCTTTGGGTCTTTTTTCATGCTGATGTAAAGGAAATCTGTGGTTTTGGATTTTTTTTTAAATTTTCTTTTATTTTATATAACATTGTAAACAAATTCAAACATTCAATTGTGGCTATAACATTGTAAACATTAAACTGTGGTTACAAAACGTTTTTCCTTGGTAGTGTTTCTTTGGGTTCAGGTGGGCCTTTTACTTATACATAATAATCAAATAAATATGTTCTTTGATCTTCAGGTAGATCTGATTTTGTCATTACGCAAACACAGGGGAACCATTTTGCAGCAAAAGATTCTTTTTTGTCCATTAAATTCGCTGCTATTTTTTCCATAGTCAGGTGGTACCACAATCTATTCATCCATTCCCCAGTCGACAATTCTTTAGTGTCTTTCCAATGTAGGGCGATGACCTTCTTTGCAGCCTGGAGAAACACCGAGCAAGATTCCCGTTGTTTTTGTAATATCTCAACTGCTGGAAATAAACCCAACAGAGCTACCTCCGGTTTAAACGGTATGATCAATTTAGTCATCTCTTCCATTTTTTCCCATACCCCTCTCCATAGGGGTTGTACCCGGTCACAATCCCACCAACAATGTCTTTGCGTTCCCTGCTCTCCGCATCCCCTCCAATCCCAGTGATTTAGTGGGAGAAACCATATATGGTTTGAATTTTAATCCTCACTCAGTATGCAGTGGGGCAAGGTCTTCTGCTTGTTAACTGTGGCTTCCATTCTTTCTTCAAGATGATGGAAAAAGAAATCTGTGGTTTGGTTTTTAATCTAGAATGGAGTGGAAAGGTGTTTGTTGTTGGAAACAGACAGCTGGACTTGATAGACAAAAGGCCTGACACAGTAGGAAATGTGTTTTGTTTTCCTGTTTGCTTAATGTTTAGGGCCTAGAGCTTTTGATTGGTTGTTCCAATCTTGCTATGACAAGAATTGGATACTACTCCTTGGAGTTTATTTTCTGCTTTATTTCTATGGGACCTATTGGCCTTAATTTTGCAGGTGGGTGGGTGCATGTGTTTGAGGCCTTAATATTTTTATTTTATATATATATAAAAAAACTTTTGCTGTGTATCTATGGGGTTGGCATTTTCTGCTTTCATCAGGGTGTGGTCATTCATTGGTTTCCTGCATTTGCTGTGAGATCTCTATTATTATTTTTCTTTTTTTACTCTAAGTGTGATTACAAGGAACTTGCTTTTTCTGCGTCATTCCTGGGCTGGCCTGGGAAGATGAGGCATTTATTCCTTTGCAGATCTCTCTATTGATATTTTGTGGCTCTTAAATCTTCTAGTGTCTTTTTTTTTTTGGAGTTGCTGTGAAAAATATGGATATTTTTAATATGTAGTCCTCCTTGAGCCCCTACTCTCCCTGGTTTTATTACTCAGTTCATGATTTGACCTGATCTCTCACTTGGAACTATCTGCATTGATATTTTAGGGGTCTGAAGTGTGCCCTTTCCATACTCTGTGAATATCGAGTACACCCCACCCCCATTTATTTTACAGGACAAAAGTAGCGAGGACAGCTACTAAAAATGAACACCCTAGATCCACTCCTTGAAATCCCATTCTTAAGACTGAGTTTGGCTGACAAGTGTTGTGTTAAGGAGCTGGGACCTGATTGTCCTGGTCTACATATTGAGCAATCTGTACAGGAGAAAGGAGAAGATTACACACAGAGGTTTGGCAGAACATGGTACAAGAGGGAAGGACTGGCTATGTGGCAGTGCTACCAAAAATGCATTTTTCTGCTTCCCCTGTTTGTTGTTCTGGGGTGAAAAAACATGGACACAAACAGGAGCGAGAGATGTAGAAGATCTCAGGAAAAAGACCAAAAGACACGAAGAATGCAGAAGTCACACTGAGAACTGCCTGCAATTGGCAATGTTGGGCAGCACCAACATTGCAGAACAAATAGGTGAAGGCTACCTTGTGTCTGTAAGAAAGCATAACCAGGAAGTTAAACACAACTGGTAAATACACTCAAAAATAATTGACTATATAGTTTTGCAGTGCTTTTGAGTTAGCACTGTGAGGGCATGATGAAAATGAGGGATCCCTGAATCCAGGGGTGTTTTGAGACCTGGTGAACCTGGTAGCTACCATTGATTCTGCAATGGAAAAACATGTGAAGAGTACGACAGTCTTCAGGGTCTTTTGAAAACCATTCAGAACGAACTGCTTGATTGCATGCTCACAGTGGCTAGGGATTTTATTATCCAGCACTTGAAAAGCAGTGGATTTGTGGCCATCCAGGCAGATGACACCAAAGAAAGTGTACTGATTGATTTACTGGTACACTGATGTCAATGGCTCAGCTGTTGAACACTTCTATGGATTCACGCAGCTGCCAGACTCTCATGCTGAAACCATTGCTGCAGCTTTGCTTCAGCAACTAGATGCTGTTTTCACAGAAGACATGGAAAAGCAGAATTCATTTCTCAGAGTTATGATAGTGCAATCATAATCCCTGGGCAACATGGGGGAATCCAAAAGAGGACTTGGGACAGATACCCAAATGCCGATTATGTTCATTGTTATGCCCATCAATTACAGTTAATAATGCAGCAAGCAGTGTTCCAAATAAAGGAAGGGAAGGCATTCTTTGCAGATCTGTCCAGCTTCCCAACTTTTTTCTCATGTTCTCCAAAAAGGACTGAAGTTCTGGATGCTGTGGTAAAAAGAAGGCTTCACAGAGCACCTGCAGTACAATGGAACTTGAATATCCAGACAGTGAATGTAGTTTTTGAGTATCAAGAGGCTCTCATCAGATGTTTTCAGCAAATAAGATCTTGGAATTTTGATACCAGCACTGTTCATGAGGCCAGCAGATTTCTTCAGATGCTGGAAGAAGATAGGGAATTCTGAAGGATCCTTCCACATTACTGCACACACTTCTGGACAAGAATGTGTAGGTTTGGCTTTGCAGAAACAATGAAATTGCTGCAAATTGTTGTGACCACTGATGACAACTGTAGAATTGGAGCAATCATTCTCCACTCTACAGAGAATAAACACTTTTCTGAGAAACACAATGTTGGAGAAAAGACTAAACACATTAGCAATGCTGTCCATAGAAAAGTGAATGATTAAAGAAATCCCGAACTTTAGTCATAGGACAATTGAACTATTTGCTACACAAAAAGAACAGCAGGCACACTTTCTTTACAAGTGTTAAATCCTTGGTAAACTCTTTCTAGCCTTGAGTCCCAGGTATTCTGGTTCCCATCCATATATTTGTTCCTGCCTCTGTAACTGTTTTATGGTGGGAGTAATCCGGGGTTTCTACTTCCGGAAAGGCGGTCAGTTGATCCTCCCTGCGCTTAGATTGTTTCGGGCTAAGGTGCTAAGCCAACTGCTGTATGCCTTCCCCATTTGGGGGCTGAAGTATTTGGATCAGCTGGAGCCCATTCAGAATGGGTTCCTGGTGGGGGAGTGCCTGGGGAAGAGCTTCGAGGGCGTGGCTGCAAACAGGAGCTGCAGGGAAGGACTGCCTGGTTTCACCTGGGGGCTTTGTGTCTCCTCCTACAGGTAACCCATATAATAGAGCGCTGCCCTGCGGGTGGCGCCCTTAGGGCGGCGGCCGAAGGGCGAAGTTCCGTTGGTGGTTCCGTTTGCGGGGCTGTGGAGGTGGAGGCTGCCCCCTTTGTTTGTTTGAAGACGAGGCTTGTGGCAAGAAGCCTTATAGGAGGAGTGGAGCTTGGGGCGGACCCGAAGATCGGAAAGTACACAGCTGACACCTTGCTCAGACTTCAGCCTGGTTTGGTGAGGGCAATGTTAACAAGGAAGCGCACAGGCGACCCCAGGGAAGCGCCATGGGGCCATGCAAGGCAGAGGGTACTGGAGGATTGTGTGCCAATGGCTAGGACTGTTACTAAAGGAAAGGGGAAGAGATCTCCTGCAGGTTCTATATTTGAGTCTTTACAGGAGGTTTGCTCTTCAGACCAGCCCCAGGCAGTACCTCCAACCACAAATGCCGTGCCTACCATCCAGGCAATGGAAGAAAGGCTCCCGGTAGCACCTCAGTCAAGCCCAAGGGAGTGTTTTCAGGAGAGGGGGACCAGCCAGTTCAATCAGATGAGCCAATTAGACCCTGCCCCCAGTATTTTATTACAGGAGATGATTAATCAATTGTCTACTATTACTAACTTGCTCCAAAAACAGGAGCTACAGTGGGGGATAGTAAACGATCTTATGGGGGAAATCAGAAATCTTAATCACAAACTGGAAGTGTCGAATGCACTGAGGACTAGGATGCTAGAACAAGGGACTAGCACCTTGACACAGGGCCCTTCGGGCCCGGAAGGTACAGAGGAGAGTTTCTTATTAGGGAAACCTCAGACCAAAAGATCTTTCATTAGACCTTCAGTCAACCGGCAAGAGGCGCAATCAAAATCCAGGGGATCGGAAGATAGCGCCCCAGGGTTGATTCAGGGTGCGCTCTCATTTTTTATTAAACCACTACCATGTGGAACTTTTCCTTCATGGAAAACCAAGAAGGATATTCAGCTACACCTGTCCTCTATTTTGGGCAATTTTATTCCCAGGCATCATATTGGAAACTTCAGAGTGATCCCATCACAAGGGAGATTTCAACGTTTAATCATACATTTCCGCAATTTTAGTCTGGTTTCTCATCTCTTGGCCAATATCCCTCTATTATTTTCCTGGGGAGTACAGGTGGGGGAGGTTTTTGAATACAGGATGGAGGCGGTGCCACCCTTGGTGGAAGCCAGCCCTCAGGTCCCCCAGAGGGAAGCACCTAATTGGGATGGTCTCCCAGTAAGGAGGCCGGGGTTGATGGCACCCCAATTAGCAGAGGAAACAATTATACCACCTGAGAGTAGAGTTACTCCTACCCCTGTAGGAGGAAGAGTGCGGACTAGGGTAACGCAGGCTATTGGTGGCATACCCACTCAGACAAGGGCAGCTGCACTTGAGGAACAGGCAGTGGTTAAATCGGCAAGAGATTTAGTTGCTTTATCAGAGGAAATAGGCACCTTGGTCATGGAAACTAGCGAGAGCTTTTGTGCTGAGGCCTTAGTACCAACCCCGTCTCCGGGTTTAGGTATGTCCATAAGTCAATCGGACTGCTTGTCACAGGGTCAATCATGTCAACAGCTGGAGGACCTAAGGGGAAATCCTGCTGAGATACAGGAGAGGGGGGGAGATATGGAGGTCTCGCTGGATGTAGCTCAGAGTGCTCAGAGTGCTTATGCCCCTGCCTTTAATCAGGCCTCTTCAATATTACAAGTACGGTCCCGGCAGGAATGACTGACCCAGCAGCGTGCCACTCAATTCTCAATCTGTTCCTGGAACATCTCGGGCTGGCACACTCATAAAGATCTAGATGATTTTGCTGCCTATATCAAACAGCATCAGGTTCTCCTACTTCAGGAGACTTGGGCAGTTGACCACATAGAGTTTGAGGGTTACATGGCGGTCTCCCTCCCGGCAGTTTATCATGCTGCCAGAGGTAGAGCAAGTGGTGGACTTGCCTGTTTGGTGGTTGATAGTGAACATTGGAAAATAGAGGCGGAATTTGTATACCCCCCCTTTATGTTGGGACTTCTGTTAAGCTTCGGGACACACAGATACCTATTAATAGGGGTCTATGTGCCCCCAGCTAATGCAGGACTGTTTAGAAGCCAGATATGGGCAGATTTAGAACATGGGATAGGAGAGTTGCTGGTTAAATATCCAAACATCCCGTGCATAGTCATGGGTGATTTTAATGCCAGGATAGGGTCCGGAGACAGTAGTCTAGACTCGCATATGGAGGAGTGGTCAGAAAATCCAAGCACAGAGTGTAGACAACCAAGGGTATCAAAAGATCTTAAATCTAATCCCTCAGGTATGAGGCTTGTTCAGCTGGCAGCAGGCCTAAACCTTTCTATTCTGAATGGCACGGGTTATGCAGACCCAATGGGCGAATTTACCTTTATTGGTGGACAGGGTAGTAGCGTGGTGGACTACGCCCTGGTCTCATCACAGGTTTTTAATTCACTGGCAACCTTTGAGGTGGCCCCAGTCCCGATATCGGACCACCTTCCATTGGTTCTGAGCCTGGCTATACTAGGAGACTTGAGTCCCAAGGAAGATCCCCCTCCTACGGTGGATATAAACTCTGTCTTCAAATATCAAAAGTGGACAGAAAGTCTGACCTCGACCTGGAAGGTTCTTTTGGACCTTGGTACGTTTGTAGAAGTAAGGGAACAGCTACTATCAGGGACTGATGAGGCTGGGGTAGTGGAGTTGTATAACAGCTTAGCATGTCAACTCCATCACCAAGTTCGGGCGATGACTGAGAAGAGCCACACTAGGTCCTTTTGTTCACGGGGCCAAAAGTGGTTCGACGTGGAATGTAAAAGAGCCAGGTGGCAACTCCATAAGATCTATAGGGATTATAGAACAGGGAATCAGGACATCTCCTTGGACCAGTATATCCAGGAGAGGAAAGGCTACAGGGATCTCATTAAAGGGAAAAAGAGGGCCCATAGTGATAGGATGTGGCAGGACCTTCTTGTGGCAAGCAGTTCCAATGATGCCAAGGCCTTCTGGCGAATTGTGAATGGAGCCACGTCTTCTCCCAGACTAGCCCGGCCCACACCGATTGCCCCGGCAAGCTGGGTTGACTTTATTGAGGCATCCCAGATTGGGGGGGAAACTTTCGATCTACCCCTCCTTGGGAATGTCCACCAGTCTAGCCCGAGATGGCCTCCGGTTACAGAGGAGGAGTTAGGTCTAATACTTGACACTTTTCAAAACGGTAAAGCACCAGGCCCGGACCTAGTCTCAGTTGAGATCATTAAGGGGAATAGAGAGTGGTGGCTTCCAGTGTTAGCCAAACTTTTCACCAAGATAAATAACACAGGAATTCTTCCCCAGGGTTGGACTCGTGCCATAGTTATACCTATATACAAAAAGGGGCAGAGGTCGGATCCAGCCAACTACAGACAAATTAGTCTGCTTAGCGTAGTAAGCAAGATTTATTCTAAATTTTTGCTTGCAAGGCTAATAGATTGGATCGAGAACAATCAAATAGTTCACCCTGAACAGGTAGGATTTCGCAGAGGCTACGCGACCTTGGACCATTGTTTGGTTCTTTACCATTTGGTCGAGAAATATAGAAATATAAATGGGAAACTTTATGCCGCCTTCTTGGATTTGAGGGCGGCATTCGATACTATCGATCGGCCCCGCCTTTGGGTTAAGTTGACCAAACTCGGAATTGAGCCAAGGTTGTTAATGCTTATTCAGGCTTTATATACAGGTACATCTGTCGCGGTCAAGGTAGACCATGAAGGTCACTTAACCCCAGATATCCCAGTAAAGCAGGGAGTAAAACAGGGTTGCGTTCTTGCACCCGTGCTGTTCAATTTGTTTGTAAACGATTTCATCCCAGGCACAAGGCAGGTCAGATACCATCCCCCAAAATTATCATCCAGACCCATTGGTGCCCTCCTTTATGCCGATGACCTGGTTTTACTATCGCAAACCAAGGTCGGGCTAAGAAGACAAATCTCGGCATTTATTAGCTATTGCCATGACAACGGCCTGACTATTAATTGTGCCAAATCCAACGTTGTCGTATTTGCCCGAAGCAGGAGAGTCCATCACTGGGTAGTGGATGGTTTGTGTTTTCAACAAGCCAAGGGGTATAAATACCTGGGTGTGTACTTCACTGCTGCAGGACGGTGGGCTGAACACATGGCCAGGGTGGAAGTGACAGCTAAAAGCCAGCAAATGGCAATCCTTAGATATTTTACAGGAACAGGGAGGAGACATCTTGCTATTGCCACCAAGGTGTTCGAGGCAAAGGTTAAGCCTGCTTTCCTATACGGGGCGGCATTATGGGCCCCCTTATGGGGGAAAACCCTAAATGCCGTACAATCTAAATTCTTGACCTCCCTTACTAACCTGCCAAAGGGAACACCGATTGCTGCTATTAGGCTGGAAGCGGGCACACGTGGCTGGACGCCTGACGCCTGGGAGCAGGCTGCCCATTTCATGCTTAAGGTGACCAGAGCCCCTCCAGAAAATCTGCTGCATGCAGTCTTTCTAGATGCATCTACTAACCCATGGTACCAGATCGTGACGGATCATTTAGCACGATTGGGTCTATCGGTAGACTACTTAGGGACCAAATCTTTTGCAGTAGCAAAAAAGGAGATCACTACCCGGTCCCGGGACATAGACCGGCAGAATGATCTGATGCTGGTAGCAAGAGCACGACACTTGATGGGGTACGATTTATGGGCACCGCACCCGGGCTTAGGGGCTAGGTACTTAGGATCGTCTCTAACCTATAGGGAGAAGCACTTATTCCTCTCTGCTAGGGTTAATGCCCTTCCCACAAAGGTGTTGGAAGGACGAGTGGCAAAAATTCCATATGAAGATCGTCTATGTCCATTTGACCAGCTAACAGTAGAATCTACGTATCATATTTTATTTGAATGTCATTTGTATGATGCTATACGAGCGGAGACACTCCAGACTTTCATTGGTAAATATCAGGGGGCATCGAGTTTCTTCTTGACACAGATGGCCCTTTTGGACTTGGATTCTGAGGTAACAGCTGGCATCACGAGATTTTTGATGCTAGCAATGGGACTAAGAAGGAAGTTCCTTGAATCCAAATCCTTGGCATAACTGGAGAGTAACCTCGTTTTTTGTTGTTGTATATGATATGTAAAACCCACCATTAGAACGATGAATGCAAGGGATGGGGAACTCAATACTCAGCAGTCAGTACAGCATATGAGGGCTGTAAGTTTGGAGTAATCTATGGGGAAGCTATAAAGAAGCCCTATGGGTACAGGGGGTACAATGGTTAGGGAAACGGTTATCTTATTTTAGTCATTTTATAATTGGTCATATTGTTTTAATGATTATTAATAATTTCAGATTATTGCTCTCATTCGTGAGGTGGAATCACTTCCTTTATTGTTGAATAGGAAGTTTGGTTTATAATTTTCTTGAATGCTTTTATGTATGTATTGTTCCTTTTGCTCTCTCTTTTTGTATTGTACAGCAATGACCTAAGGTCACGTCTTTTAATAAATTGAGTTGAATTGAATTGAATGGGTTCCTTAGGGCAGTTTTGGGGGTTTCACGAGGCACGCCGAAAGTTTTTCTTCGTTTGGAAACGGGGTCCCTCCCGTTAAGAGTGGCTGCGATTCTGACTCTTGTTCGCTACTGACTAAAGGTTGAACTACTACCTCTGGGTGATGGTTCTCTGGTGGGGAGGGCTAGGGATGAGGGCTTGCTGTGTTCCTGGAAGATGAAGATGGAAGGGCTTGTGGGAAGATTAGGTCTATCACAGGGTATTTTATTACACCAGGGGGTGAAGACCGCAATGTTGATGGTTAGACAGTGACTCTCAGACCAGCAGTTACAAATTGATAATGAAAATATTCTTGGACAGCGGGTAAATCCTTTATATATTCCCCCAGCTAGAATTTTAAGCAGAGGAAGCTATTTGGTGGCTTGGGCAGACTTTTCTCTGAGGCGCCCTTTCTCTTGTTTTTGCTGCCGAGTCTTCCCCTTGGCAGTGTTGAAGGGCCGATATAATGGTGTCCCTGCTCAGGAACGATTTTGTCAATCCTGTTCTCTGCAGATAGTGGACACCAAATTCCATATTTTGTTTGAATGTCCCGAGTATGTTTTACCTAGGGCCAAATTATTTGAGTCCCTTGGGCGAGCGGGGATAGGCATCCCCTCTACCACCTCCCTTGTTTCTTGTTTGAACGACAGGTCCTCGGATTTAACAAGGTCGGTGGCATTCTTTGGAAGGGCTGTTATGAACGATAGGCGGTGTAGGGAGGGGGTGGCCGCCAGGGTGAGAGAAGGATGGTACCCTTAGGAGCTATGGTTATTTCTACTCTGGGTTCCTGTATGTTGTTCTTTATGGGTAGGGGAGGCCTTGTTGATTGGTTAAATTTTTGTGTTTTTAGCTACTCCATGGGGGCTTGGATATAATAATTAGTTTTTAGGTTCTATTTGAGGTAAATGTATTGATTAAGTCAACTTTTAGTTACCCCTCATTCTTTTTGTGAGATGGCGGAGGGGCATGTAAAATGGGATAAGAGCCCCACATGAGTGATTATGGTTGCTTTATTGTTGTTGGTCAGTATTTTTGTGTTACTGTATGTATAAGGAGTTGTTTATATTTTATATTTTGGACATGCAGTATGTAATGTGCCCGTTTTTTATTTTTGTAATAACTTCGGTTGATACAATAAAGTTTATTGAATTGATTTGACTGTAACTGTTTTAGTTGGGTTTAAAACTGATTGGCTATTGTAGTTTAATGTTTTTCTGAAGTGTTCTGAGGGTCATTGGGAGGGAGGGTGGGCTATATAAATAAAGATATTGTTAGTATTGTGAGTGTGGTCTCTTTTTAATCAGTTTTTAATAGCAATGTCGTCGCCTTCTGACACGCCTTCTGCCCCAGCAGCCCAAAAGTTCCCCATCTGCCACTGCCCTGTCAGCAACAGGATTTTGATAAATTGATACAGTTTGAAAATAAGTATGGCAAGCTAGTGGAGAATGACCAGGCTAAAAATGAAGATCCCTGATAGTATCAAGAAGCTTGAGATTTTCCAGGGGCAGTTACTGGAGATGCGGAAGGAAATAAAGGCGCTTGAAGCCTTGAGGGACCGAGTCGTGAAACAGACGGTGGACTGTGAGTCAAGGTGGTAGCCACAGGGAAAATGTGTTGGTCCTGCAGAGATGTACGGTCAGGCTGGGCTGACAATCCATTACACGGATATCTTATAAGAGCTTCCTTTTTCCCCCTTGTCTGTCACCACTATTTAATGAGACTGACTTTGATAGCCTTACTGACATTGAATTTATTTATTACTTAGTGAAAGTCAGACTCACAGTATCATCAGTTACAGAGCGTAAAGCTCTCAGCGCCACACCCAATGAAGGAGCAGGTCTCAACAACATGAGTCATAGTCACATTGACACTTGGCCACATCTTCAGAATGGCCCTTTAAATCATGCCCCAGCCACTGTGTGACCCTATCCTTTAGTCAGGGAACCATGTTCACCGTGTGTTCCCCATTGCTGCCAATGGGGAAAATGCAGTGAACACAGGTCCCTGCCTTTAATTGTCCTCCTAGCACTTTTCTTGACCCCTCATTGCTATTAGCTCCCTTTTCAGACAGGGGCTGCTTCTCTTGGCTCATCCCTACAGTACCAGGGACAGCTCCCAGCAGAAGCTTGCTTAGTCTCGGGCTGCATACACACCCTACTGCGGCGCAGTGGCAGCACTCCCGCTTCATTCAGGGCTCAAAATCCAGCCCTGTCATTCGCGAGTATTGTCACAGCAAAACCCCATTCACACCGTAAGTTGTGACGACATCTGCTTCCTTCCCCCGCTGTGTCTTCTCGTCATGGGAGTGCTGCAGCCACACCACTGTAAGGTGTGAATGTGGTATCACAGCCTGTAGCAGACTACCAGGTTTCTTATGTCTGCAACTTTTATAGCAGACCCCTCCAAAAGGGGTCGGCTACAAATGGGCTACAAGTCATCCTTACAGGACTTCAGCCTGCTCCATCACCAGACCAAAGGCTTCATTATGTTAGTTCATTCTGCACTGGCCCCCGTTCAGTGCAAAAATGACTGAAAAGGGCCACTATATGTGTCACAGAAGACCAAATCCTGGTTGGCAGGTAGTGGCATCAGCAACAAGAAAACAGCTTGTTAATATTGTCGAAGCCCATTCGTTCTCCCAGCTGGATCTGACTGAGAAATCATAGCATAGCCAGGAATTACAGTGGGCAGGAGTGAGGGTGAAGAAGTCTGATATAGCAGCAGTCTCAGTGTGCCACTTTGCTATCATTTCAGCTGCGACATCCATGCAGTGGGCATACAGAAGAGCTATGTTACTTTGTACAGGCAGCGAAGGCAGAGGTCTAGGCTGAAGTTCCCAGTTCATGTTGAATAATACTTTATATCACAAATAGTACCCTTGAAGTCAATGGGGCTACTTATGGAACAAGGTAAAAGTTTGTCTAAATTATTGAATTAAATTAAATTAGTTTGTCTAATTTAGGCCCCAGTCCTCCAAAGATTTAAGCATGTGCTCAATCTGATGATTTTAGGATGCACCCTTTGACTTCAAAAGAAGTCAGAATACCTAAATTAAGTGTGCATGAAAGTTATTGCAGGATTGGGACCATAGGTTGAATACTTTCAGTTAGGAAACTTGTCTTTTCTATTTCTATAAAATTTCACACATATGTGACACTTTGTGAATGATAATATTAACATAGGAAATATATTTGCAACATACCATTTAAAGGCTTAAGGGCAAGCCCAGAATTCTAAACCACTGAAGAGTCAGATTGTGAAGAATCTGCTTTTAATGTAACATTCAGTTATTAGGAACAAAGGCAAGATGGGTTTTATACAATCAAATAAAATCAACAGTCATTGGGTCTGGAAAAAATCAAGGCACTGGAATGGTTAGCTTTATTATTCATCATGAGAATTTTCAGAACCTATGAGATTTATCCATGGGAAGTGTTTAACTAGCTGTGCTCCCCATTACATCTTTGAAACCTAAGGAGCCAAGCTGTGGAGTCAATGATCGATTACCTAAAGGAGAGGGTGTGGGGTCACAAAGCTTTGGATAAGAGATGCAACTAAGGACAGGAAAGAAATATGTACCTTTAGCACAAATTCACTTTGCAAACAGAACTGGAAATAAGATGTCAACATGGCACAAAGAGCTATTTCCAATTTTCTAGAGATGTTGCATAGGAAATTGACATGGCCTGGTGTCTTAGACCAGCACTATGCTCCACATGAATGGAACAGCCCCTACAGCAGGATTCATGCAGTTAGCCCTCCTATAAACCACAATCCCATTTGGGTCCTGTCCTGGTCCTGTGACCATGTTAGACTAGGGGCATCAGCACAGTGATGGCTTATTTTATGCTTGCTAAGCATGGAGCTGAGCTGAGCTCTAGAGGGAGATAAGGTCCATCCTATTCTAAATCATACTCAAAGGGCTCATTTACTCCATTTAAGTAGTCTGTGAGGTGTTCTCTCCAACCTCTTTGAAGATTTGGCTTGGAGTTTGCTGACATCAGCTTCCCAGGGTAACCTGCCCATGCTAGTAACCATGTTCTTTACTGTCAGGAACAACTGCAAACAAACCAGCTGTAGATGCAGCCGTCAAACCAAGTTCAATACACCTTTCAAAACAAGGCTTAAATTGCAGTTGGTGGCTCTTGTTCATTTCAAGAGGCTCTACAGCAGGGTTTCCCAAGCTAGAGGTCACAATCCCATGTGGGGTTGCTGCATTGCTAAATTGGTCCTGCTGAGACTGGATCTGCATAATTAGATATGCAAATTTCCAAAAGCTTGCAGACACAAGGATTTGCTTGCAGATGTGTAGCTTGATTGGAATGGGCCCTGGTGCAGAAGATGGGTCCCTAGCCTCTCTCCCAGTGGCAGGAGATGCTGCTGCACAAGGGGCCATGGGCTGCAGAGCAGCTGCACCACCTATTCCTAGGACAATTATGCCTTTGTCTCTTTTCTCTCTCAGCGAGCTCTCAGCCTGACAACATTGGAAACTGCTGTTCCACAACCAATAAATCCGTATTCTGTGTGGTCATTTACACCAGCGTGAAGAGGGTTAAACATACGGCCAAGGAGTTGCACCCAATGTGCTCCGGTGTAAAAGAGCACAAGGTGCAGAGAAACAGGGAGTTGAGCCCTGGATCCACACTATTATGCCAACATTTTACACAATGGTTACTCTGCAAAACAACATTTAAAATGATAGTGAATCTCATTGGGTCTCATCTCCCTGAACCTCTAGGATTCAGGCTACATCACTTTACTGAGGTGTGTTTTTATGCTCAATGGGTGAGTGTGAGTGCACACGTGTGTACGAATGTGTTAATTGAGAAGAACCATCCCACCCCAACATTTTTCTAACGAAGTCAAAGTGCAGGAGTGAGTGATTTAAGCCAAATTAGAAATGTTCCCATTGTTACTTACAGTGGTTTTTTCCAAGCAGTGCAGCAGGTGGTGATGTTGGCTTTCAATTAGAGAGGTGGATTTGCTGACGTGCTGTTCCTCTTCAGTAGATCCCTAAATACACAGAGGAAAATCAGGCATGAAATCATGGGCACAGGAAGAATGACAACGGTGTCAGCTTCTTCAGGAACTAGAGGGGGATTGGGAAGGAAAAGGCATTGCTTTTCAAACAGGCCTGTCAGTGCTAGATTAAAGCAAGTGCAGCCTCCGCAACTCCACAGGGTCCCAAGCATCGGTTGAGCCCCCAATACATGGAGGTCCATGAATAAACCTGAAATGTCAAAGTGAGTGTACAAAGCACTGATATAAAATGGAGGCCCATAGGGCACTGGAGCCCCAGTGTGTAGAGGGCCTGTGGGGATAAAGGGGCCAACACGAGGCCCCTGAGTAGACTAGAAATAATAGCAAATACATAGCATACAGGCCCTCAAGGTAGCCCCAGCCCCTGAAGGGGATGACTGAACATTAAACATTAATTACAGTGCGTGTGTCTCAAACATTCCTATGTTCGGAAGAGAACCCCACACCGCCATTTTGCACAGGGCCCCAGCTTGCCTGGATCCAGTACTGAGGCGTGCCCTAAACATGAATGCCAGGCATAAGGGGATTTGTTCAGGGTGAGGAGAACTTTATCCTCTTTTCAAATCAAGGAGGAGCCTGGTGTCTCTAAATATATGTGGGGTGCTAGTCAAGAGGCCCTGACAAGCCAAACACCAAGGTGGGTTTGCTGAATAAAATCCCAGCAAGAAGTATTGGAATCTATCTCAGTTGGGTGCATTCTTTCTCGGAAGCCTTCTTGAGCTAACTAGGCCTAGGACCCTTAAAATTGGTCTGTTTTTAACAGTGAAAGTTGAGTTGTGTCCAGGAGGTGGTATGGTCTGCTTCAGACAAGACAGGGGCTCTGCTAACTTTATGGCTAAGATGGGTTAAGGTTGCTTGCCCTCACAGTCTTCCCATTCTAAAACTTCAACAAAACTGGAAATGTAAAGGTGATAGCAGCCTTCTACCCCAACTTCTATCCTGTTCCCAGGCCTGAATTAACCACTACACTAGAGCTCTGTTTGGGCCAGAAACCTGGGCATGGCCTGACCTGACTGAATTGGGCCCACTCTGACTTTAGGTGGGACACAGCTGGGTTCTTTTATTTTATTTATTTATTTATTTATTTGCATTTATATCCTGCCTTTCCCCAAAGGCTCAGGACAACTTACAAAAAATAAATACAAAAGAAAAACATTTAAAATACAATCCCCCCAAACCCAACCCACTTCCACTCTCCAACAACCTCTCACCTAATCCCTATCCCCAACCCATTCTCCCCCTTAAATTACACACACACCCCAAATTCAGTCCTGCTGCCAAAAGCAGAACAAAATGGTCTTACACTGCCTCCAGAAGGTGACCAGGCTTGAACAGAGGTGGACCTCCTGAGGGAGGGAGTTCCATAACAAAGGTGCAACACCTGAGAAGGCCCTCCCCATTGTCGAGACCCGTCAAAAAACCAGTCTCCAGGAAGATGCCCCCAGCTGATCTCAGAGGCCAAGACAGGTCACGGCGAGCCAGGTGATCCCTCAGATAGATGGGGCCTAAGCTGTTTAGGGCTTTAAAGGCCTTGAATTGGACCTGGAAGACTGTCGGAAGCCAGTGCAGCAAATGGAGCACTGGTGTTGTGTGATTGCAGTGACACGTCCTTGTAAGGAGGCGAGCTTCCACATTCTGTACCAGCTGCAGTCTCCGAACCATCACCAAGGGCAGCCCCACGTAGAGAGCACTACAGTAGTCCAGACTCGAGGTGATGAAACATGGATGACAGTGGCCAGATCAGAGTCCAAAAGAAAAGGTCACGGCCTCCTCATCAGATGAAGTTGGTAAAAAGTGCTCCTGGCTACTGCCGCAACCTGGCAATCCAGGTGCAGTAAAGGATTCAGAAGCACTCAGAGGCTACGAACCCAATCAACCAGAGGGGGTGGACCCCTTTTGAGCCTGGGCCCAGTGTGTCTAAGTGGCTCTGCCTCTATGAAGCATAATGATGATGTCACAGTGGTGTTTTTACACACACATTTCTCCTGCGTGCTTGCTGTTACATCCTGAACTTTCTGTGTGTCTAAATCACTCACTCAGATCTTAAACATCCAGCTGTTTGAACTTCTGCATAGAACTTCCCCCAGAACTTTTGTGTGTAAAAACTTCTTCTGGTAAACTGCTTTGCTCCAGGCAGCTGCGGTCACTTGGTTTCCATGGCAGCCCCTCACGTCTACAGCTGCGACTACTTTAGGGTGCCTCAGGGCAGTGTTTGTGTGAAGAATGCATTCAGGAACTGCCTCAGGGCAGTGTGTGTGTGTGTGTGTGTGTGTGTGTGTGTGTGTGTGTGTGTGTGTGTGTGTGTGTGTGTGTGTGTGTGAAAAATGAATCCAGAACTTACTTGTGAACTTGTCAATCCAGAAGACTGAAAAATCCGGAACTTTAAGGTGTGTGTAAAAATGCCTAATGACATGGTTTCTGTAAGGAGTGGAGCCACATTGGAAAAGGGGTAGTAGGATCAAGCAATACATCTGCTCCTTTCCAATGTAGCGACACCTCACTGGGTGCCATGATGTCATGGCACTCCATAGGAGGCCAGGTCTCCTGCAGCTGGGGTATCCAGCCTGGCTAAGTTCACCTCACTTAGCCTGAGACTGACAGGACCAGGCTAAGTGAGGTGCCTCTACACGACAGTATGTTGCAACGTGGGGCCATCCAGACTAAGGGGATGGGGTGGGGGATGACTCATATTCAGGCTCAATCAGCATGCATGATGTAACAGGATGCTAGGGTTTGCACTGTGGGGTGCCACTGAGCAGTATCGGTAGTACCACCTCATTCCCAGCCCTGTTCCTTTTGCCCTCATTCTATTGCTGACAGGCTCCTCTTTCCAAAACACACACACACACTGTCTTAGGCCACTTTCAGACCTCCCCCTCCAATGCATATTCTGGCTGTGGGAGGCAATGCACAGCCAGGATATGTGCGGGTGCCACCAGTCTGAAAGCTCTCCTCCCTCCCCCCCATGTCATTTTGCCGGCAAAAACCCGCAGAGGAAATCCTGCTCTGTATCTCTGCGGGTGTTTGCTGACAAAGCTGTGCAGGGGGGCTTTCAGCCTGGCAGCACCCCGCGCATATTCTGGCTGCACATTCCCTCCTGCAGCCAGAAAATGCATGGGGGGAGGGAGGAAAGGTCTGAAAGTGGCCGTAGAGTCTGGATGTGGCTGAGTAGAATTGCTTCACATGGAGGGAGTGGTGGAAGAAATGGATCAGGACTGGGGTCCCGTCCCAAGGCCTATTGAACACTGCCACAGCAGAGATATAGGAAGCATAAGTGTGGAAACTCCATGGCTGTGGGGGATCCCGCACATCCAGACCTGTACTAGACTCCTCAACAGTCCCCCTTCCTCTTCATGCTTCAAATCCATACCCAATAAATACATACATAAATGGCAAAAGAGCTTTTAACTAAGACTGCATGATCCTTGTAGAAAAGACTAACCTGATACAATGGAAGGGGAAATGATCCTGATTTTTCCTGTGATCTGGGGGAATCAGCCAGGCTGAAAGCAAGCTCCCAGGTTCTTTGTGCCACTGATGAACTGTTAGCAAGTGCCTCGGGGTGAGGTGTTATCAGCAAGTGTTAGCAAGTGCTGTTAGCAAGTGCCTCAGGGTGAGGTGTCATCAGTATGCGGATGACACCCAACTGTACCTCTTATTTTCAGCTGACCCAGGCCCGGCTGTCTCGGTGCTTACCTGGTGTTTGGCAGCTGTCGGGGACTGGATGAGGGCTAATCGACTGCGACTGAATCCTGACAAGACGGAGGTGATGTTAGTGGGTAAGCTGGTAGAGGTGACAGCTCCCTCGATTGATGTGATCTGTCCACTGACTTCCCAGGTGCGGAACCGGGGGTGCTCCTCAATGCGCAGCTCCGCCTGGATCTCCAGGTGGAGGCTGTGGCGAGGAGTGCCTTCTGCCAGTTACATCTGGTGTGGCGGCTTCGGCAGCTGATTTCGGTTCCGGACCTGGCCACGATCATCCATGCTTTTATTACCTCTCGGTTAGACTACTAGAACACACTCTACGTGGGGCTACCTATGGTGACGGCTCGGAAGCTGCAGCTGGTGCAGAACGTGGTGGCCCGGCTCTTGGCGGGGCTGGGTTGCCGGGAGCACATTACACCAGTGCTCCGATCTCTGCACTGGCTGCCAATAGTCTTCCAGGCCCGATTCAAAGTGTTGGTTTTGACCTATAAAGCCTTACACAGTCTGGTCCCTGCCTAATTGCGAGATCGCCTCACTCCCAGGGTTCTGGATCGGCCCCTGCAGTCAGCTGGGGGCGCCCTGTTGGAGGTCCCCTGGGTTTCCCAGGGGTCCCACGCAGGATAGGGTATTCTCAGTGGCCGCACCGCGCCTCTGGAATGCCCTCCTGGTGGGGGCCCGTCTGGCCCCGGACCTCCCAGCCTTTCATAAGAACTGTAAAATCTGGCTGTTCTGCCAGGTGTTTGGCAAGGGAGAGGGGTAATGGGGTGGTATGGGGGGGGATACTGGGAAGGTGGGTGGGTTTGTTTTTGTTATGGTATATATTGTGGGATGATGTTTTAATATGTTATTATATTGTGTTGTTGGCCGCTCCGAGCTGCCTGTGGCAGGAGGTGGCAGGGTATACATTTTTAGAATAAAAAAATATCAACTGCTGGCACCAGATGTATTTGAACCCCAGTGTTGTAAGATTGATGAGTGCTTTAATCTACGAGAAATAACTGAAATCTCAACCCATGGTGGAGGTGAGGAGTGGCAGCATGGTGTACACATAATCACGCTTGACACTTGTATAGTGCTAGTTTTTCTTCAAAGAGCATTCCCAAGAAGCTGCACATCACCTTTGTGAGCAAGATTGGCTCCCACTCTCTTGCTGTTTCGGCGTGTATGTAAGACCTGGCTGTTCCGTCAGGCTTTTGGCAAGGGGTAGGGGTGGGGGGTTTCCCCACATTGTATTGTATTTTAAATTGTTTTAAATTGTTTAAATTGTTTTTTAATTTTTTTTTATTGAATGTTGTTGCCGCCCCGGGCTGCCCTGTGGGCAGGAGGGGCGGGATATAAATTTAAATAAATAAAAAATAAAAATAAATAAATAAAATAACGTTTCTGTGGGGAAATTGATGCAGGGGAGTGAAATGACAAGTCTAAAGGTACAGCAGCAATATCTAAACTAGTATTGGAGCTCATTATTTCTTAACTCAAAGGTCACAGCTTAGATCACCGGACCTTGCTGAAATACTGACATAAACATGGTCATATACTAGGTCAAACCAAAGGCCTAATAATTAGTCCAGCATCCTCTTTCTAGCAATGGCCAGCTTTCTTTGTTTTGGAGAAGTGCACAACAGTTCAGAATGGAGTGATCCATTTTCTGCTGTTCACACTCAGCTCCTGGAAGTCAGAGGTGTCATCCCCTGACCAGCTGGGCTACCAGCTATTTATGAACTTATCCTCTAAGAAATTATTAAATCCTTTTTCAATGGATTATGCTATTGGCCTTCACAACACCCGTCACCAATATATTTCACAGGTTTACTGTGTACTGAGTGAAAAGGTACTTCCTTTTGATTGATTCAGACCTGTTGCCTGTTAATTGCATCAGACATCCCCTAGATTGAGTATTTTGAGAAACAGTAAATAAAAGGTCTCTATTTATTTGTTCCAAACCACTTGCAATGTTGTAAGCCTCTCTTCTTTCCATTATCATTGCTTCTATTGACTCTGCCACTAAAGGTGTTTTTTAAATGAGCAAGGCTTGTGGGGGGGCAGGTTCGTGACCACTAAGTGGTACAGCTGCTGAGCAGCCACTCGGGTGGAGTGAGTGGAGAAGGATTTTAAAGGGCAGCTCCCAGTGTGGCTACTTCGGCATCCACCTTGCACTCCTCTGCCATGGACCATGGGTGAGGGGAAACATGCTGGGCTGGCCTTTGAAATTGACATGTCCTGGGCGTGAGTGCCCCGGCTCCCCAGTGCTTGTGGCCAGTTCCTGTGACTTGTAAAGGCCATGTCTCCTGATCACAGTGACTCTGAGCAGCAGACTCATATGCTTGCCTGGGTGGCCACCCCAGTTCATACAAGCAGGGAATGCATGGTCATCTGTTGTCAGTCACACACTTCTTAGATTTTTCGGCAGTGCACTGTGATTGGCCATGAGTGGGTGCTGCATGGTTTATGGGAGCATGCATCCCACCGCTATCCCTTCAGATGGGTGTTTGGATGAGTGACTCCTGGGCAGTCATGCGTGGTTGCATCTAGCTTTTTAAAAAAGAAAACCCAACACCTTAGAATCCTGCAGGGTGGCAGACTACTTACCTCTTCGAGTCATCGAGATGTATTTTACAAAATCATTCCCTGTTATTTCAATCACTGGCATGCTCTGGTCACTCCTGATCTCTACTTGTGCCATATTTTATTATAGGTTCTATTCTTCTGTTGGTGGATTCATTTGTTGGGGGCCGGGGCAGTTGAGATATGGTGAATCTTGTCCGCATTTTAAGGAGGGCATTGCATTTTAAGAAGGCACCACATTTTAAGAATATTGACAAACTGGAACAGGTTCAGAGGAGAGCGACAAAGATGGTCAGGGGTCTAGAAACCAAGCCCTATGAGGAAAGATTGAAGGAGCTGGGTATGTTTAGCCTGGAGAAGAGAAGACTAAGGGGAGACATGGTAGCCATCTTCAAATATTTGAAGGGCTGTCACATGGAAGATGGAGCAGACTTGTTCTCTGTTGCTCCTGAGGGCAGGACTAGAACCAATGGAATCAAATTACAAGAAATCAGATTTCGGCTAAACATTAGGAAGACCTTTCTAATGGTAAGAGCTCCTTCGACAGTGGAACCGACAGCTTAGGGCGGTGGTGGGTGGGCTCTCCTTCACTGGAGGTTTTCAAACAGAGGTGGGACAACCATCTGTCAGGGATGCTGTAGCTGTGGATTTCTTGCACAGAGCAGGGGGTTGGACTAGATGACCCTGAGATACACTCCAACTCTAAGATTCTGTGATTCTAAAAGCAGGGTGTGAACTATGTGACATGTGAGGTCCCTTCTAGTCCCCAATGATGCCACGGCCGGGTGCTAGGGAACTCACTTCTTCACTGGGTCCACAAAAGTCCAAGGATGTCTCCAGACAAGACATGGAGGGGAGGCTACCATGCTGTGGGTAGCTGTACCCCTCCCTGGGCACATGAGCCACACGATTCAATGGCCTGTGTGAGCAGTGGCATCCAGAACTTCCCCTCCCACTGGGGCGGGTGCCTTCTACATGACGTGTCCTTTGGAAAATTCCAAGGACGCATTGTGGACTAGCCTTGCTCTACAGGAGTTAAGGTTGCCCAGGGCGGGGCAACCTGTGTGACAGGGGGTGCAACTCTGTGGGACCTTAAGCGATGGGCACTAGTGCTCCTTGTGCGTGGCCATGTCACAGCCGGGTTGGGCTTTCAGCCTGGCTGGGCTGATTGGGGGAGCGGGAGCCCAGGAGCACGCACATGCCCCTCTCCCCACCCCAACAAACAGCTGATCAGGGGAAAGGGGACCCAGAGGGACTCCTCTGGGCCCCTCCTTCCCCAATCAGCTGTTTGTCAGGGTGGGGAGAGAGGCATGCACTCCTCTGGGGCTCCCCCCTTCCCCATCAGCTGTTTGTCAGGTGGATCGGGGGGGAGGGAGGGAGGAGGGAAGCCTGAGCTCTTCCCAGGGTCCCCTTTCCCCCAATCCACCCGACTCACAGCTGACGGGGGGAAGGAGGGCCTGGGAAGGGAACGCATATTCCTCCCAGGCTCCCCTTCCCCATCAGCTGTCAGGTGGGTGGGGGGAGCATGTCCTCCTACAGCCCCCAACAGTGAAGTGGGCAGCAGCCTGATCTTGCACCGTGTGGCTGGTTCCCTGTGCTTGCCCTGCTGTGTGGTGGCAGCAATTGTCTGCCACAGGCCTGCATGGGGATCGGGCCCACAGTGCTCGTATGGAGGCACTCCAAGTTCATTGCCCATTAGGCTCACCTCTTGCCACTGACTTGGACAGAAATTAATGTTGGTTAGGGCCAAAGGTGGGGCAATTGTGCTGTCTGCATGCATTTAAAATCGATCTGGTGGAATCAATGGGCTTGTTTATGTGAATTCAACCCCCCACCCCAATTATCTAGGGCACCTGGAACTTTGGATGGATGCGCTTTTATTATATGATATCAATCTAAATAAGCAAATGAAGAATTGTGTGAATTCATGGCCCCATTGCGTAGTCGTAAAAAAACCCTTAGACATTCTCTACCGCACAAAAATTGCCAGTCCTATCTTTCACCAGTCTTATGTTCAATTCAAGCCAAAAGTCATTAGACTAGAAACAAATGGCTGAAATTTCTACTTCAATGCACCATCTACATGATTTTGTTGGCAGGAGGGGAAGGTAGAAGCCATGCTCAGCTGCCTGTTCGACATGGTAAATATCTGCTTAAAGAAAAGGGACCTGCTTTAATGTCTCTCTGGAGCCCCATGAAGTTAATCAGTCATTAAACAAAAGACTTGCCAACCCCAAATGTTCAAAATATGGAGGGGGGCGGCAAATAATGAGATTAGCTTAAACCCAAACTGTGCCCATTATAAGTGGTCTGAAGTTGGGCTGCAGAACTGGTCAGGATCCTGGCCAATCAGTCATGTTCCTTGGGGAAATATTAGCTCCACAGTCCTTTATTTACATACTACACCATTCTTTACCATATATAGTTCCCCATAGTCTCTACTTCCATTAGCAGTCCTTACATATAGTAGACAGGCAACCCCCTTTGGCCTCCTCAGCACCTCACTTTGTCTGAGGCAGAGCTCAGGTCCAGCTCCTACCTCTCTCACCGGCTCCTTGAACTGAGTCTGGCTCAGGCTTTTGGGCTTTGGGCTGGTTGGCTAACCCAGGTGCAGGGTGTTAGGCGCTGTCCTCTCTCCACACACTACCTATGCCTCCATTAGCACCTTCACTCCTGCTGCTGGTGCTACCCTTCTTAAAGGCCCCACAGCCCAGATAGTCTGCTCTCTGCCTCACTCCTCCCCTCTGGAGGAGGAGGAGGGCCACTACCAGGAGGTCTGGTTTACAAATTCAGTCCAGTAGGAGGGTGCAGCCAATAGCCTAGAACATAAGTCACTTATCAATACATATTCATTTTCTAATTGTAAGTCCCCAGTAAAGGTCTCTGGAACTCCCTTTCCCCTTTGAGGGTTCTCTCTACATCCATGACCCATAATTACCCACACCTACATTTACAGTTTTCACAGTTCATCAATACAGTAAGGCCCCCCTTGAGAAACCCCTTCACCATGTAGGGTTTGCCTTCTATCTGTGACCCTTTACTCAGCAGCACAGACACAATTTTCACATTAGGGGATTTCAGCCCAATAATCTGGCCTCCTCAGTGCCATACAGACAGTCCTGTCCACTAGTTTTACCCAAACAATTTTTCATATATACCAAAATTAATTTCCTTCGCTATCCATGGTCCCTTGGTGGCCGGCTCCTCCACCCCCCCCCCCCCCCCCCCGCCACCTATCACCTCATCTCTAGTCGGGGCCCAGGAGCTGCCTTTGGGCATTCCTTTACTCCATGCCCCCGTCACATGTCACATTCTATCTCTTGGTTGCTGGTTCCTCTGCCCCCTATCACCTATCACTATTTCTAATGTTCTTATCACGTCCCAGTGGCCAGTTCTTCTGCCTTCACCATGCTACTTATACTATACAAATCGGGCAGGTTTCCCCAGACCCTGGCTATTACAGTCTAGCAGGGGCATAGCTAGGGTGGAATGGGCCCCTGGCCAAGAAGTCAAGATGGGCCCCCCCTCATTGTGTCCCGCTGGTGGGCCTGGGGGTGCTGCTATCAAACACACAAGACAACCAAAATTCATCCAGCCTAATAAGTGCATTATGCCATGAAAAGAGACGTGTATATATATAACCAGTTCAGTTGTGCCCCTGTAATCAATTCATGTTGCCCCCACCAATATCTATTTCATTTGCACCCCTGGGGCAGCATGAATTGATTATATGGGGGCCGCAAATGAACTGGTTATGGGGTGGGGATTTAAAGACTGTATTCCTGTTAGCAATAACTTCATTAATAAGAGTTAGTGAAATAGCAGCCCTAATAATCTTAGAAACATATTTGCAGGTTTTTCAAGGTAGAATAGATATTGCTTTACATCCTAAATTCCTACCTAAGATAGTATAAGTAAGACAGTTGTGAGAATGTGTCCCTCTTTACACGGGCCTCTCCCACCCATGAACACGCAGATTTCTGCGAGTTCATGGGTGGGGGAGACCTGTGTGAACAATGTGGTGTGCATGCCTGCGGTGAGTGGGAGTATGTGCGCACTCACACCTAACACGCATCCCCATTCATCCCCCACTCATCCCCACATAGAGCAACCAGGGAAAACAGTGGTTGCTCCGTGGGTGCAGATGAGTGGGGGGTGAGTGGGAATGTGAGATTGGCCGTATGCATGCCCCGCCCACACACCAGCGCGCCCATGGAACCCCCACCCGGTGGAGCCATGTAAAAACGGCCTGTGAGGAGCCACTTGAAGACGAACAGAAAGTTGCTGCTTTGTAAATAAGGTCCTTCAAGATGACTCCAAACATTCTCACAACACCCACCCTTCCAGCCCTGCATGGAATTTTTTTCTTATAGTCCTAGAAAGGGTTGGAAGGAACTGTCATTCGGAGAGTTCTTTTTACACTAGAGGAGCTCAAGACTATCACATGGCCTATTATTTGAATATGGTGAGCATGCACAATCCAGTTGTGAGAATGTTAGCAGCCATCTCAAAGAACCTTCTTTACGAGGCAACAATCTTCTGATCACTCACATGGGGAGGAGTTGTTTGTTTATAAACAGCTTTAGCTCCCAGTCCGATTGGTGTGCACTACTAGCAGGCAGAGGCAGGTGAGGGATGGGACCCCCGCCCCCAGGCCTCCTCTAGCCCGGCCCAGGTGTGGGGCTGCCCCTGCAGGGGCAGTGGCTCCCTGGAGCCTAGAGGCCCCCAGCATAAGGGTTCACTCAATGGACGCTATGCCCCTTCAGGCTAGATGTGCATTCCCTTATTATCCCCTTCCTGGGGTGGGAGGTCAGCCCACCCTCAACATTCTGTACCTCCAAGTCCTGGGACCCTATAATGTTCTCTTAGCTGCCCTCGGCTATATATACAGTTATCCTTTCCTTACTTTCCCAGGGCTTGCAGTCCATTTCCTATCAATGCTGTCTTGTCCTAGGGCCCAGGAGCACCGCCCTGGCCTTCCTTTAATTCATGTTCCTGTCTTTAGGTGCTCGGCTCCATCATCTACAACCTACCCCACAGTTATTTTCCTAGGGTACTAGCTCCTATGCCTTCACCCTGTACTCCTTTGTTAGTGGCCGACTCATCCGCCTGCACTACCCCCACTGTTATTTTCCTAGAGTACCGACTCCTCTGCCTTCACCCTGTAGGCCTGTACCTTTTTTTAGTGGCCAGCTCATCCACTCACACTCTACACCACTGTTATATTCTTTCATTGTCCGGGGTTCTCACCCCATTTTAGTCACTTTCTGCTGGGCCACCCTGCCTGGGTATTAACTATTTTGCTAGACTGCTGGCTCTGCCATCTGCATCCTACAGCCTATCTGAGATCCAGCTAAAGAAGGAGTGGAGCCAGGCCCACCCAGCCTTTCCCATCCAGCTCCCAGTTCTGGGACCCTAACTATGTGGGATTTCAATCCACTAACTATTAACAATCCCTGTACTTCCTTCTCCCAGGACTCTTTGTTCTATTTGCCTCGCACCCTCAGCTTCTATTAGGGTCACTCTCACTATCTCTTGCTTTAAGATAGTGTTCGGCCTCATCTGCCCATCTTATTTTTCTCCCTCTTCTCCTTTTCTATTCTGTGGTGGGGCTACCAGCAAAAGGGCTTCCCCTTTGACCCATTCTATCTTCTGCTGGGGTTTATTAGTCACTTCCCTACCTGCTCTTCCCCAGTCATGAATACACCAGGATGCCTTTGCATCCTCTTCTCCTTCCACAATAACTGAAGGTCCACGTGGTGAATCTCATCCCTCTTTTCTGTTATACTCCTAATCCTCCTTGCCTTGGGGTGTTCTAAAGGTGATAGTCCCCTCTAACCCATCTCTATTTTCTGCCCCATAAGCTGCTAAGAACCCCAGGAGTTCTTCTTCCTCTATTTCCTCTGGTGTGGGCACCTTACTTGGACCTTCTGCTTTCATCCACATCCACCCCTTTGGCTATCTTGAGCCTTTTTAATTGCTGTTCTATTTCCATGTTTTGTGTAACTATCTACTCTCTAGAGGTGTGGACTCGCTCAGTCACTTCCTTCTGGAAGTGTTCCTAACTTTTAACCAACCTCTTTACATTCTCATATACTCTCTCTAACATATAGCCTGCAATCTGAATTTGGGTAGCCCATAGGGATGGAACTTTTGGTTTCGGTTTTAACCAAAACACTCCAAAAATGACTGTTTCGATTTAAAACTGAAGCATCCAAAAAAAGAGACATATTATGGTTCAGATTTTCAGTTTGGTATTTTTCTCACTGAAGTTAATGGGACACCTTCCCATTGACTTCAATGGGAAGGGAAACCTGGCTGAAATGGGAACTGAAGTCATCCAGGTCCATGCCCAACCTGTCCCTAACCCCCACCACCTCTATCCCCTGGGGCAGGGAGTACAACTTCCCCCACCCCCATCCCCCAGGGCCTATCACTACTGGCCTCTTTGGAGGGTGGGATGAGGATCATCATTCTTAACACCTCCTGTTTTGACACACACACACCCTGGGGCCCTGGCGACTGACATGTACTTAACCCCAGCCTCCAAGGATAGGGGCAAGGATCCGCCGGTGTGCCCTTGCTGTGGGAGGCCTCCCAGCAGGATCCATCAGTGCTGTCAGATCCCATGCTCAGCAGTGTACATGTGAAAAACAGCGGACAGGGCTGCTTTGCACAGGTGCAAAATGGCAGCCACTCTTAACAAAAATGGTGGTGGCCAAAATGACATGACCACCATTTTGGTTAAGGACTGCCGCCATTTAGAGCATTCCCGGGGAAATGGCAGCATCATAATTTTGGTCACCTCCAGTTTGGTTAAGGATGGCTGCTATTTTGCACAACTTGCAAAATGGTTGATGGGGCTGTTTTGCACATGTGCACTGCCAAGTACAAGAGCCGACAGTGCACCACACCGATTGGACCTGCCTGGAGGCCTCCCCCACAGCAGCAGCATGCTGGTAGGTCCTCACCCCCATCCTCTAAGGCTGAGGGTAAGTACATGTCAGCTGCCAGGGCCCCAAGGGGTGCGGGGAAAGATGGAAGTGGAGGTGTTAGGAACGCAGGGGGATGGAGGTGTTAGGAACGCAGATCATCACACCACCCTCTGAGGCTGGTAGTGGGCCCTGGGGAATGGGGTCAGGGGAGGTTGGACCCCCTGTCCCAGGGGATGGGCGTGGTGGGGGTTACGGATGGGGTTTTTGGTCATGGACCCGGTTCACTTCAGTTCCCTTTTGGTCTGGTTCCCCTTTCCATTGAAGTCCCCTTTGGGGACAGGCTTTGCCTGTTTGATCGTTTAGAGATTGAAACAGTGACCCATATTTTATTTTTTTGCCAGTTATATAATGTACCCCGCGTACAGTTTTTGTCACCATATATGGACAAGTTTCCTGGCAGATCCCCTTCAGAATTATTATGTATATTTCTTGCTGACACCAATCATTACCTGTCAGTCGCGGTGTCAGCCTTTTTGGTGCAGGCATTTGCTCGAAGGGATAGGTTTTTAAAGTTTCTTCTGGTAGCCAGTCTGACAATTGTGATTGGAGATGATTTGGATCTGTGTAGATGTGAGCAGGACTGTACTCAAGGGATGGTTTAGTCAATTTTAAAAATTCATGTTGGTATGTTTGTCAGTTATCTTAGTGGTAGAATATATTGTCTCTTTGTTTGTTTTTATCGTATTTGTGGCCATGGCTATTTATGTTGTATTCGTTTGTATTTGTATGTGTTCTGTGTTATGCAATGACCTTATGGCCACGCAAATAAAATTTACATTACATGGGAGCAGATTTCCCATTGGCTTCAGTGGGAGAAGATATGACACTGAAAAACCAAAAAAGAACCAAACTTAGCAAGAATCAAACCCCCAAAAACCCAAACTGAAAAAATGTCCTGTGTCCCACCCCTACAGTCTACATATTCCTGCGGCCATGTTGCTCCCCTGCAGTTCGATCCTCCCTGGGAAGTTTCTGGGCACACTTCTCCATCCCGCGCTCTCTCTTTGCTCAGTCTCTTGCAAGGGAGCCTTGGGTGCCCCTCCCCACCAGCTCTCTCAGGTGTACTGCCCCTGCACAGGCTCAGTCCCCCCTTTTCAAGGTTGCTTGATTTGATGGCAACCATTGGGGCTTCCTGCATTCTCCACTCCTGTAACAGGGTTATGGTTACTTGGAATACTTCTTTGCAGGATTAGCCCCAATAAAGTCAGCCTCTGCAGGGAAGTAGGTCTGCATCTCTTTACTCTCATATAATGCTCTCTAGTCTGTTACCAATACAGTTTTCCAGTCTCTCAGTAAGCTCCAGGTTACTCACAATGGCAGCACCCACAGCCAGGGCCACCTTAGAAAGTGTGGGGCACAGGGTGAAGATAAAATGTGTGTATGTGTGTGTGTGGCGGGGTGGGTGGGTTTGTCCCTTCCCACTTTCCCACAGCCCCACCCACTTCCTTTTGACAATTACTGAGAATTGTCATATGTTATTTTTAAACCGTCAATATAATGTGCACCAAATAATGTTTAAAACTGGTTTAGATTAAAAGGACACACAGGACACAGATATGGATAAAAGACAAGGATTCTTATTTAAAATACATGAGGGCCTGAACACAAGAATAGGGACAGATCTATGGCACAGATCCATGATTTGGACCCTCCTTCTTGAGCATATCCCCATTATACCCCCAACACAGAAGTGCAAACATAGATCCAGCTGATTAAACATAGATCAAACAAGCCCCACATGGCCACAGCTCTTCCCATGAAAACAGGGGTGAAGAACCAAACCTCATGCCCAGGGGCCAAACACAGCCCTCAACAAGGTTTTGTGTGGCCCCTTTTCAGTTCCTGGATTTGGATTTGGATCTCAAACACCAAAGCACTGAAAAACTGATCAAATGTATCAAACAACACCCTCACAGCAACAGCACCCCCAGCCCCTTCCCAAACCCTTCCCCAGATGGCCCCAGTCTACTTCAAAAGCCTCCTCCCCAAAGGTTGTAGTAGCTCACAGGCCTTGGGCGGCATTTTCTGGGGGGGTGCCAGTCCTGGCACCATTTTCCCCCCCTCCCTGCAGGGCCGGAGGCTGCTGCCCAGGTCTCCATCCTCACCTGCCTCTGCCATCTGCCTGTTGCAGCAGTGGGACACCAGGACACTGATTGGACTGGGACATAAAGCTGTTTGTTTACAAACAACTCCTCCCCATCTAACCTGCCCATCTGCATCGATGGAGTCACCATCCATCCTGTTCTCCAAGCCTGCAGCTTGGGCTTCATCTTTGATACGCACTTCTCTTTTAAACCTTACATTGACTCTGTTGCCAAATCCTGCCGATTCACCCTTCATAACATTGCTCGGATATGCCCCTTTCTCTCTACCTCCTTGGCCAAAATCCTTGTTCATGCGATGGTTATATCTCGCCTCGATTACTGCAACCTCCTCCTCGCTGGCCTCCCTAGCTCCCACCTCTTCCCCCTTATCGCAATCCAAAACTCCGCTGCCAAGGTCATTCACTCTGCCCGTCGCTTCGACCATGTGCAACCTCTCCTCTTCTCTCTCCATTGGCTCCCCATTCCTGAACGTATGCTGTTTAAACTCCTGGTTTTCACGTTCAAAACACTGCACAACCAAGCTCCCCCTTACCTCTCGGACCTAATCTCCCTACGCAGTCCTGCATGCGCTCTCCACTCTTCCTCTGTCCCCTCCCTCACTCTCCCTCGTTTCTCCTGCTCACCTAACCGCCTTCGACCCTTCTCCCTTGCTGCCCCCCATGCCTGGAACTCCCTCCCTACCCACATCTGCCTTGCCCCCTCCCTCTGCTCCTTCAAATCCCTCCTCAAGACCCACCTTTTCCATGCTGCCTTTCCCAATGCCTGCTAGTAGTTCCCCA
>QEPC01000842.1:2067075-2083597 GCA_003113815.1 Sphenodon punctatus
GGACCTGAGATTTTGCATCCGCTTGAATGTTTGTTTGTCTTCTCCCCTGTCTCTCCCACTGTCCCCTCTCCCTGTCTCCCCCTCCTTGTCTTTTAGATTGTAAGCCACAGGTAGGGACCGCATCTATTGTATGTTTCTGTGCAGCACCAAGCTCATGACTGGCGCTATACAAATGTTTATAATAATAATAATAATAATAATGTGAGTGATCAGAAGGTTGCTGCCATGTAAAGAAGGTTCTTCAAGGTGGTTCCCAACATTTTCACAACTGGGTTGTGCATGCTCACCATATTCAAATAACAGACGATGTGATGGCCTCGAGCTCCTCTAGTATAAAAAGCACTCTCCCCCTCTGAATGACAGTTCCTTCCTGCCCAGGTGAACTGTCAGATGTGTAGGTGGAGCAGAGGCAGAGCAGGTGGCCTGCTCCTCTCCAACCCCACAAGTGGTGCTCTGGAATATCCCAGAGCACCATCAGCAGAGCAGGCCACCCAAAGGCGAGGCACCATCCGAAGACAGACCAAGTTGGTCTACTTGGCCTTTGGGGTTATCTTGTAAGTCATGCTTTCAAGTTTTTCTCTGACACCAAGATGGTAGAAAGTTAGGGTTTTTTTCAAATACGAAAGTGGAGATTTTTGCCAATTTATCCTGAGTCTTGCAATTCTAGCCTTTAAGTCAAGCAAACATCTGAACTGAGGGCCAATTCTGGCCCATGGATTTTTTTATTCAACACTTTTCCAATTTCTGGATCTGATCCATTCTCTTACCTTTAAGTGCAGAAAGAGTGAGTGTAGGGGAAAGGAGTAGAAATAATGGTGTGTGCTCTGGACCTTCTGCTAAGAACATTCCTTTCTCTCCACTTTCTCAACTCCTTTATGGCCCATGGAGTTTGCATTAGGCCGTTTTTAGATGTGCACGGTGGCGCCCACACTTGTTTTCCAAAAGAGCTGGCAGCTCAATTTACACGTGATGCCGCCACCGAATACGCGCATGCGCAGGCAATGCGCATCCATTTCCAGCAGCAAACTGACTGGGTCAGTGATCGAGGCCGGTGATACGCGGCAGGAAATGGATGCGCATCGCCTGCGTGTATTCGGCGGCGGCATCACGTGTAAATTGGGCTGCCGGCTCTTTTGGAAAACAAGCGCAGGTGCCGTCGCGTACGTCTAAAAATGGCCTTAGTTTTCAAAGTGACCCATGGAAGGAATTTTTTTTATCACCCCTAAAAGCAACCCTAAAATTGTAATAAATTTGTGAAAGCAGGCAGTTCTGAAAATACCTGCATCAGACAGCAAAAGATGAGCAACAGCCAAGCTATATGCATTCAGTACATCGGCAGTGTACATTATATATGCCTATATTTATCAAAAGATCAATGATGTACACATCACATTGGTATGTCTCAGCACAACAAAAGGAAAGGAGCTAATAAGAGGCTGACTGTGGCTAGCAAGTCTCTCTGATGTACAGGAAACAGGATTACTTTCTAGTTCCCCCCTTTTGCCTTGGTTACAGTTTTAAGAACTGCATTGATAAGGGTTTTATATTTAAAGTCCCTGACCCTGAAACACTGTAATTTCATGGCAAGTTTTCTGTGATCATAACCATCCATCTTCCTGTGTGTTCAGTGGCTAGAATTTTCAGAGACCATTAGACACATGAAAATGGCAATTAGATCTTGAAAGTGACTCCCAAAACTTGAGAGATGCCTGAATAAGAGGATGCCTAAAAGTGTGGCTTTCTGGCATGTCTAAAGTCAAAAGCGGTGTGTCTGGCTGGCGTGCATTTTGCTTACTGCATAGAACAGTACTCCCGAGAGGCTTAAGAAAGAAAATGGGTGGAGCAGGTGGAATGTAACACATCCAAATGTCTAACATGGCTTAGGTCAGAACTATAAAAGCCTCAAGATACTAATCTGTAATCCAATGATATAGTTAGGCAGCTAACTCCACTGATTACAACATACCTAACCAGCTCTCATAATATTACTCTCTTTTCCACCATAAGTGTCACTTCTCTCCTGAGCAGTAGCAGATAACCAGGGCTCAGTTTCATAGCAGAAGAAAACAATAATCCCAAGTCAGGGTATAGTCTAACTGTAACTGGTTTATTTACATCTGAGGCAGGGAACCCCTAGCCTGTGGGCCAATTCCAGGCTATTCTTATTTGTCCCCTTTACAGTTCATGGATCTAGCCCATGGATCCAGCCCCTACCCCCAAACACTGAAGGAGTAAACTAGTGCTGAAATTCGGTATTTGAAATTACTTGTTTTTACCGAGTATCTTGGTATTTAATTATTTATTTATTTATTTTAATTTAATTTTATTTCTATAGCCACCCTCTCCTGCCACAGCAGCTCGGGGTGGCTCACAACACAATTTAAAATACATAATCTAATCTATCTATCTATCTATCTATCTATCTATCTAAATACAAAAATTACATAAAAATCCCCAAACCTGAAAGTGGAGCTGACATCCTTTCCTCCCCCTTCCCCCCCCCACCCAAAATATCACTGTCTCCCTCACTGAAAGCCAGGTGGAACAGCAAGGCCTTGCATTGTCTTCAGAAAGAGGAAAGGTCTGTGGTCACGCGGACCTCTGATGGAAGGGAGTTCCATAGCCGAGGTGTGACTACTGAAAATGCCCTCTCCATAGTCGCCTCCTGACATGGGCGCTCCCGGCAGACCGCAGGGGCCGATTCAGGACTCGGGGGATGAGGTGGTACTGCAGGTAGGCAGGGCCCAAGCCGTGTAGGATTTTATAGGTCAATACCAACACCTTGAATCAGGCCTGGAAGACTATATGAAGCCAATGCAAAGAAAAGAGCATCGGTGTTAGGTGCCCATGGTGACCTGTCCCTGTAAGGACATGGGCTGCCGCATTCTACACCAGTTGCAGTTTATGGACTGTCACCATGGGTAGCCCCATGTAGAGTACGTTACAGTAGTCTAGTCTTGAGGTGATGAAAGCATGGATGATGGTGGTCAGGTCCAAGTCTGAGACATACAGCTGAAGCCATTGTACCAGATGTAATTGGCAAAATGCGCTCTTCACCACTGCCACCACCTGGACATCCAGGCGGAGCTGAGAGTTGAGGATCACCCCCAGACTACGGACCTGAGGGACCAATGGAGGACAAACCCCATCAATGATGAGTGACACCACTACCATAATTGACTCAGTTTTACCTAGTAACCGAGAAACCAGCCTGGTACTCAATACTCGGTCCAGTACTCAGACCAACACACAAGGCTTTTCCTGCCCTTATAAAAGGTGACTTGGTACTCAGAAAATACTCGATACTCAGTTTTATTTTACCAAGTATTTTACTGAGTAGTGAGTATTCATCTGTGTTTCTGAGGACCAGCCGAAAACTCGGAAACAGTCCTTGGAAACTCAGAAATACTCATGAATAACATTTTTACTATTCGTTTCAGCCCTAGAGTAAACTCAGGGGAAAGTGAATGGAGATAAGGGGATGCACTCCATGATAGGGGATGGGTATAGATCCATGATCTGGATCCTCCTGTTCCTTTCCCCATCCTGAGCATGCCCCTTTAACACCCCTGCCTCCAAATTTAATGTGGCCCAGGAAACTTGTATTAATTTTCAAAGTGAAGCACAGGAGAGAAAAGGTTCTCCATCCTTGATTTATGAAGACACTCCAGTGCTAGACCCAAGGGGTTATAAACAGTACATAGCCAACCCCTTCCCTCAGATATTTTACACAAGTGTCTGGTTCCTAGGGAGAAACTCTGGGTGCTTTCCAACAAAATGGAATGCTCAGCCTTTGGCTCGGTGTGTGTGTGTGTGTGTGTGTGTGTGTGGCGGGGGGGGGGGGGGGGGGGGGGGGGGGGGGGGGGGGAGGGGGGGGAGTCTGGGAGTCATTAGAAGTCTGGAAGAACAGCCAGGTCTTGCATTGTCATTGAAAGGAGGAGAGGTCCAGGGCCACCTGGGCCTCTACCAGGAGGGAGTTCCACAGCCTAGGTGCAGCCACTGAGAACACCCCCTCCATAGTCGCCCACCAGGATACCTGGGGAACTTCACGAAAGGCACTCCTAGTTGACTGCAGGGGCTGATCCAGAACGCGGGGACGCCGGGGAGTGAGACGCTCCTGCAGATAGGTAGGGCCTAGGCCATATAGGACTTTATAGGTAAGCACCAACACCTTGAATCGAGCCTGGAAAGCTATATGCAGCCAGTGCAGAGAATGAAGCACTGATGTAATGTGCTCATGGTGGCCCTTCCTCATAAGAAGGTGGGCTGCCACATTCTGCACCAGCTGCAGCCTCCGAACCATCACCATGGGTAGTCCACATAGAGCGTGTTACAATAGTTCAGTCTAGAGGTTATGAAAGCATGAATGATGGTGGTCAGGTTAGAGTCCGAGACAAACGGCTGAAGCCACTGCACCAGGTGTAACTGGCAAAATGCACTCTTCGCCGCCACCACCACCACCTGGACATCCAGGTGGAGTTGGGACTCAAGGAGCACTTCCAGACTCCAAACCTGAGGAACCAGTGGAGGGCAAACTCCATCTATGATGGGGGATGCCACTACCACTGCCCTACCCACCAGCATAATCTCCGTCTTGTCAGGATTCAGCTTCAGTTGGCTCGCCCTCATCCAGTCCCCCACAACCGACAGACACCAAATAAGCACCGAGTCTGGGTTGGATGAAAAAGAGAGGTAGAGTTGGGTGTCATCAGCATATTGATGACACAGAACATCAAACTTTCTCACAACCTCACCTAACAGCTGCATATACATGTTGAACAGAAGAGGGGGCAAGGTAGAACCTTGCGGGACTCCACACGAGAAGTCCCAGGGAGTTGAAGAACAGTCTGCGAGCACCGCCTGCTGGGTTCTCCCAGCCAGGAAGGAACGGAACCATTCAAGTGGAATCCTGCCCACTCTGGCATGGTCTCACAGGCAAGTCACCAACATCTCGTGGTTAACGGTATCAAATGTTGCTGACACATCTAACAGAATCAGCAGGGTTAAACGATCCTGATCTAATTCACGATGGAGGTCGTCAACCAAAGCCACAAGCGCAGCCTTGGTGCCATAGACCATTTATAGATGGGGAGCTGAGGCCCAGGTGACTTGTTCAAGGTTGCACAGGGAATTGATGGTCGAGCCAGGGACTAAATCAAATGTCCTGTTAACTTAATAAAACATCCCTATCTTGTCTCACTTTTGTGTCTCTAAAACGGGGCTGATAATGCTTTTTTCATCCCACCTTTGCTATCTTTGGGCCAACCATCTCTCTCTAGTTTCTGTCCAGTTCCAAAGCTACCAGAACTGCACACAATATTCAAGTTACGGTTGCACCATAGATTTATATAGTGGCACTATGATATTTCCAGTTTTATTTTCTATCCCAAAATTCTATTTACTTTTCTGGTGGCCACCACACACTGAGCTGAGGATTTCAATGTATTGTCCACAATGACTCCAACATTCTTTTCCTGATTGGTAGCTCCTAATTTAGAACCCAGTACTGTGTACATAAAGTTTTGATTATTTCCCCCTAGGTCCACATTAAATTTCATCTGCCGTTTAGATGCCCAGTCACCCCATCTCACAAGATTCTACTTCAATTCTTCACAGTCCACTCGTGTTTTAACTACTTTGAATAACTTGGTGTCATCTGCAAATTTGATCACCCCACTCCTTACTCCCCTTTCCAGATCATTAATGAATTCATTAATCCCAGTACAGATCCTTGGGGCGCTCCACTATTGAAAACTGTGAAAACTGACCATTTTCACATCCATTTTCCATCCACTGTGAAAACTGACCATTTAGTCCTACTCTTTGTTTCCTATCCTTTAACCAGTTACCAGTCCACAACAGGACACTGCCTTCTAGCTCATGACTTTTTAATTACCTCAAGAGACTCTGATGTGTGACCTTATCAAACGCTTTTTGAAAATCCAGATACACTATATCGACCAGCTTCCTCTTATCCACATACTTATTCACACCCTTAGAAAAGTCCAATAGATTAGTGAAGCACAACTTCCCTTTGCTAGATCCATGTTGACTCTTCCCCATTAAGACAATGTTTATCAATATGCCCCGTAATCCTGTTTTTAATAATAGTTTCCACCATTTTGTCTAACAGAGGCTCACTGACCTGTAGTTTCCAGGATTGCCTCTGGAGCCCTTTTGAAATATCGACATTCCATTTGCTACCCTCCAGTCCTCAGGGACAGTGGCAGATTTTAGTGATAGGTTACAAATTACCAGTAGTAGGTCTGCAATTTCATATTTGAGTTCCTTCAGAACTCTGGGGTGTAAACCATCTGGTTCTGGTGATTTGTTCCTGTTTAGTTTGTCAGTTTCCTCTAACCTCTTTAGAGTCATATTGATCTGTGACAGCTCTTCAATTCATCACCTACAAAGAACAGTTCTGGCGCGGGTATCTCTCCAACATCCTCTGCTGTGAAGACTGATGCAAAGAATACATTCAGCTTCTCTGCAATGGCATTATCGTCCCTGAATGCCCCTTTTATCCCCAGTCATCAAATGGTCCAACTGACTCTCTAGCAGGCCTCTTGCTTCTGATGTGCTTAAAAAAGTTTGTATTATTAGTTTTTGTCTCGTTAGTGAGCCTCGCTTCAAATTCTCTCTTGACCTGCCTTATTAACATTTTATATCTAATTTGCCAGTGCTTATGTTCTATCCTATTTTCCTCATTAGAATGAGCTTTTCATTTTTAAAGGACACCTTTTTGGCGATAATAGTCTCCTTCACCTCATCATTTAGCCATGCTGACAGGCATCTGCCCCCCTTGCTATCTTTTTAAACCTGCAGAATACATGTCATTTGGGCTTCTAAGATGGTTTTTTTAAATAGTCCCCATGCCTTTTACAGACATTTAATCCTTGCCACTGCTCCCTTTAGTTTCCTTCTAACTAGTTTCCTCATTTTAACACAGTCCCCCTTTTTAAAGTTAAATGTTACTCCGGTCGTTTTATGTACCATTCTCTCTCCTGTAATTATGTCAGATTTGATTATATTATGATCACTATTGCCAAGCGGCTCCACCACCATTAACCCTTGCATCAGATTCTGCACTCCCACTTAAGACTAGATCCAAAGTAGCTCTTCCTCCCGTTGGTCCCAGAACCAGCTGCTCCAAGAAGTAGTCCAAGAATGGCATCTAGAAACTTTACTTCCATATCATGCCAGGAGGAGACATTCACCCACCATAGTACCAAAATAACCAAAACAAATGTCCAAAACCAACAAAGAAAGGCAAAATTAATAGTTTTTTATATTCACTTTGTCCAGATGAACCTGAAGTGGGCAAATTTATATTTATTTATTTTTATATTTATTTTCCACATTTTTACCTTGCACTTCTGCACAGACTCAGGGTGACTTTTAATGTTAAAAAAATATAAAATACAATAAAACACATTAAAATCTCTTAAAACCTCAACATGACCCCAACCACCCACTCATCCCATCCTTTATCCCTACCTACTGCTCATCAATCCTCTTCCTCAACCCCCTACATGATCCTACCCAACCCTATTCCTGCCTGCCAAATGCTTGGCCAAAAAGAAAGGTCTTACATCTCCTCTGTAAAACGAGCAGGCTCGGGCTTAGGCAGACCCCCAAGGGGAGGGAGTTCCATAATTGTGGGGCAGCAACTAAGAACACCCTCCCCACTGCGCACCTTCGTTGTAACAACTTCAGTGACAGTTGGCACTCACAAGAGGACGCCCTCGACTGACCTCAGAGGTGGGACATAGGAGAAGAGACTGTCTTTCAGATACCTGGGACCTAAGCTGTTCAGGGCTTTACAGGGTAAAACCAACACCTTGATATGTGCCTGGAAAGCTTTTGGCAGCCAGTGTAGTCTCCAGAGCACTGGTGTAATGTGCTCCCAGTGACTTTTATATTGACTTTGTTCAGACAAACCTGAAGTGGGCAAATTTGTCACATTTTTGTTGCTGTTGGAGTTTTTCAGATTATTCGTGTCAGCTCTCATCAATAAGTGATGGCACCAACAAGAATGAATTTGTGGGCAGCATTTGTCTACTCAGACAACCCCGCTACATGATTCACAAATGACATTTGTGGGAATTAGTTTAACTTACTGAAAAATAAGGCTTACGTGTTGAGTCTATTATGATGCACAAATACTTTCACACAGAGGAAATATTGCATAATTTAGGACACTTGAATCTAGTGGAGGGAGGCAGAACAAACACCAATGGCTGGAACAAATCTAAATGCAAAATATGGCATAAATGTTCATTGGTGAGGGTGATTAACCATATGAACAAACTGCCAAGGGTGAAAGTGGGTTCCCACTAGCTACCTTGAAGTCAAGACTTAATGTCTTCCTAAATGATACACTTCTATGAGACGGTTTGATATAGTATTCACTGAAGGAAATATAATGGCATGTGCTACCCAAGATCAGACCAACACAAGTTCAGTTGCTCCTGGTGACCTTAAAACTCCATGCATCAATGGGTATTTTCAGACGTTACGAGATCACACTCAACCACAGACAATCCCTTGTGGTGGGGAATGGTCCTGTAATGTCTGTTTGATGCCCACCAGATGTTCACTACAGTGAACGTCCGGCGGGAATCAAGATAACCACTCTTTCAAGGATGGTCCGGGGACCATCTCCGAAAACGTGGTTAAAGTGATTCCCACCAGGAGTGAACACCCGGCGGGAATCACTTTTTGCCCCCAACAGACGTGACGTTACCACGCTCAACCACGGTGGGATTCACCGTGGTTGAGCGTGGTAACGTCTCGTCTGGCCTCTGACCATGGCCCGGAATCGGCGGCCATGCTGGCCTCCGATTCCGGGCCATGGTCAATACCCCGAGGGGCAGGCGGGTGCCACGGCTGCATTGGCCGCTGCGCCTGCTCGTCTCCCGGAGGGCGGCCGGCCTCAGGAGCATGGGGGGACGGGGCTGTGCAGCCGCACGTTGAGCCGCGCAGCCCCACCCACCCCAGATTCCCCACCAGGATTGGCCGGCACGTCTGCTGCCCATGATGGTTCAATTCTGGCGGGGAATCAAAAGGGTGATTCCGTGATGGGGCCAAAGCCACCCCGTCATGTCTGAAATCACCCAATGAAGCCAGGATTTTGCTGTATCAAAAACAATATGCCAGAACCTGTAGACATTAAAGGATGGTGACTGTTCTATTAGCACCCCCAAAATGTTGGTATTGGTGGTTTCATGCAAAATACACTAGTGCTTTGGATTCTACTGACACCTGGCAAAGCTGTAGGAAGAAAGCTGATTGCCCAGACAAGAGCAGCAGGCTTCAACTTGTTGGAATCACCATATTATATGCATATGAGGCTTATAAACAACAAAAAGCTTAACGTGCACATATCCGAGTGCAGCAAATAGGAAAGACAGATGCTGTCTTTTCTTCCACCCGGTAGAACTGCATTATATTTGTTTGGAAACCAAGCTTTGCTCATGCTAAGTGAGCGTTTAGGGAGGCAGAACTGATGATGCAAGATCAAGTTAGGCAAGGGCTCATGGCTACTTATCGGGTCCCTGCACACCATGCTGGAGAGCAAATATCAATGGAATTTGAAAGCAAAGGAGACATAGCTCCACTGAGTCTGGCAAAAGACCTAAGCCATTTACAGGCTTCAAGGAAGAAATGCATTACATTTGGCAATACTGATTAATCCCCTCCCCATTTTGAAACTAATAAGAAAGCATATCATGGGATAGACATTATCAGAAAAAAACTAGAACTGAAGGACTTAATTCAGTCTTAACTATTTTGCACTTGGACAAACAGGTGCAAGACATAATAAATACAATACATAAAAACATATTAAAAATAGACATAAAACCCAATAAAAATCCTAAACCCCCTAACATTAAAAATACACAAATAAAACTATTACAACTACTATTACTACTACGACTTGTTATTAATAGAGGGTCTCATTTAGTTCCCCATATCAGTGAAGAAAAATGGGTCCATTACTATGGAATTTTTTTTGCAAGTACCTCTAATAAACAAATTGAGATTGCTGATCTCTGTCCACCTGTTAGCACTGAGGACGATGCACCTACTCTATCACTGACTATTACAACAGATCAGATTTTGATGTATATTTCAGCCTTGAAAAATGGGAAGGCTTCTGGAATTGATCATATGCCTCCAGAAATATTTAAAGAATTTGCTGGCTGCTGGGCACCTATTCTAGCAAAATTATTTTCTTTTTTTAGTACATCTAAACTTTTTCCTGAGGCATGGAATACCTCCCTTATAGTTCCCATCTATAAGCGGGAATGTAAATCTGATCCTTCCAGTTATAGACCTATAAGCCTCCTACCAATTGCTAGCAAAATCTATAGTAGACATTAGGGGTGGGAAGTTTGGATTATCCGGTATCCGATACTGCTGGTATTTTGCTATACCGGCAGTATCAGATTAATCCAGATATTGGGGGTACCGGTTGTGCCAGATTGTTTTACATTGCGGCCATTGAATGAATGGCTGCAATGTAAAAAAACAAACAAAAAAACCAACCCCAACCACTTTCCCCTCCCCTGTCCAGACTGCGCAGGTGGAAGAGGGGACACCCCCCACCCACCCTGCCCAGCCTGGATTTTTTTTTTTTAAAAAAGAATTCCCCAAAGTCCCTGGCTCCGGGCTGCCGCCGGCAACCCGGAGCCCGCACCAGCACAGCAGGTAGGTACTAGGGTGATCCCTGGGGTGGGGGGTGGTTTAACACCCCCTCACCCCAGGGATCACCCTACCCCCCCACCCAGGGATCACCTACCTTTGGTGCTCCGGGCAGTGGTGGTAGCATGGCGGTCTGGCCGCTTCAGCGCTGGCTGTGGCTGCCGGCTTCAGCGCTTACTAGGCCTTCTGGGGAAACCCAGAAGTTCCCCGGAAGGCCTAGTAAGCACTGAAGCCGGCAGCCACAGCCAGCGCTGAAGCTGCTGGACCGCCGTGCTGCCGCCGCCTGGAGCACCAAAGGTAGGCGATCCCTGGGGGAGTGGGGTAGGCTGATCCCTGGGGTATGTGGGGTGTGTGTTAAACCACCCCCACCCCAGGGATCACCCTAGTACCTACTACCTACCTGCTGGTGCGGGCTCTGGGTCGCCCACGGCGGCCTGGAGTCAGGGACTTTGGGGAAATTTTTTTAAAAAAAATCCAGGCTGGGCAGGGTGGGTGGGGGTTGTCCCCTCTTCCACCCGCACAGCCTGGGAGGGGGAGGGATTGTTTTTCCCCCCCATTGATTTCAATGGGGACACTGACAGTTCCCCACTGAAATCAATGCAATAGATCCGACACCGGTAAACCGGTTTTAATCCGGTAAACTGGATTTTTGCAATCCGGTAACCGGTAAAACCGGTAGCCGTTTTTTTGCCCAATGTCCCATAGACATATATTGGGACTCTTGCTTGTATGGATTAATGAGAACCATATACTCTCTGAAGAATAAGCAGGTTTTAGACAAGGTCGCTCTGTGCTAGATCACTGCTTTGTACTATCGCACTTAATAGATAAATATACATCAATTAGAGGTGGTAAAGTTTTTGTGGCTTTTATAGATTTTTCAAAAGCATTTGATGCAGTGGACCGACCTATTCTGTGATCAAAATTAGCCAGGATAGGTATTGTTGAGGAAAAATTCATACTTACACTGTTGGTAAAAATCCGTCAGAAGTTCTTTATTGTTTACCTTTCAGCTGAGAGGGAGAAACATCTGTCACCACCACGCAGGGTTGAGCAGAGAGTTTCTGACTCCTCCTATTATACCAGGATAGTTATAGGTTTTTGGTACAAGCAAAGGTGTCACTCAAGTGACATGGTACAACAATGGAAAATTACAGAAAACCCAGGAGTTAGCAAGGTGTTTACATACTTAAAGAGTACACGTTCCCAAAACAATACAACCCAGACATGAACCAACCATGTTTACATTTAAGAGTGTCTGAGAACTATGCATTCTGTTCTAACTAGAAGGTTAGCCTGCATTATCACTGGAAAAGGAAAGACTGGTGCTCCCATATCTATCCTTACTACAAGGCTATAACTGTGTTCTTAGTGTGGAGAAAGTAAAAAGACGTCCTAATGTTTTAGGGCCTATATTATTAAAACAACTTTGGGTGAAAACAGACATGATGCTAACCACCCTTTAACCACACTTGGTGGTCATTTATACATGTTTCAGGGCTGCATAGGGCACCAATACAGCCCTGCAACATGCATAAATAACCAAGGGTGGTTAAAGGGTGGTTAGCATCATGTCTGTTTTCACCCTTTATTATGGGAAAGAACTAAAGCAAGCATTTGGCATTTCTGTCTCTAGAACAGGGGTCTGGTATGATTTTACCCAGCATACATCAGAAAGCCATTTTAAAGTGGCTCACTACTCTGGCTAAGGTAATGTAGCTAACCAAAATCGAGTTAGTCTATAGGGTTAAAATTATTCCCCTACAGTATTAACCAGGATTTGTTGGAATTGATAATTAAGATTCATACTGGTGCTCAAGCACAGATAAAACTGGATTATGACGGTCACCTCTCCAACCCATTTCTTAGCCAGACAGGTGTGCGTCAAGGTTGCTTGTTAGTTTCAGAGCTTTTTAACCTTTTTATGAATGACCTGATTGACAGGATTTCCAGGACTGCAGTAGCTGCACCACAAATATCTGGCAGAGCGGTAGCATGTCTATTATATGCAGATGACATGCTTCTCCTGTCTCAAATGAAGAAGGGTTTACAGAGTAGTCTTCACCAATTATATGAATACTGTACTGAAAATAAAATGATGGTGAATCCTTCTAAATCTCAGGTTATATGTTTTGGGCACCCTCAGGTGAGGTGTGTTTGGAAACTCGGTGGAAATGTGCCACCCCAGGTCTCAAGTTATACCTACCTGGGACTGATTTTTACAGAGTTACCTGGACCAAGCATGTTAAAATGCTAATTACAAAAGCCACTGGCACATCGGCCGGTATTATGAAATTATATAGGTTATCTAGGTATGTACCATTTAAGTCAGCCATACAGGTATTTAAAACTAATCTATTGGCCCAACTTACCTATGGAACGGAAGTTTTTTATTACATTCTGTCAAAAACCTGGAAACTGTGCAGAACAAGTTTATTAGGGGAGTTTTGGGTCTTCCAAACTGTACGCCTATAGCAATTCCACATTCCGAAACAGAGATGCTTCCTTTATGTGTAATTGTGCTCTCCAAAGTGCTATGCTTCTGGAATAAGATCCGTTGTCTTGAGGCAACAAGACTCCTGTATCTGTGTTGGAGGGAGCAGGTTGCACATGATGGAAGCAGAAAATATAAATGGTGGAAAGAGGTTTCAAAAGCTCTGAATATATTGGGACTTTCATCAGAGTATTTTGCCAATATAGATGTCTTACAGCTGGACAAGCTGCTCAAGGAGAGGGTATGGGATATGACTGCACAGGAGGAGATTGCAAAATTGCTTCAGATAAAAATAGCCCCCGGTATTCTAGATTAAAAAGGTTTTTCCAGTTAGAATCCTATTTGCTCCTTCTAACCGACTTTAAATAACACAGAATGATGACACTTATTCAGATTCAGTTGTTCGACTCAGCAGTAAAGTAGGGTCATATAGAAAAAATGGTAATGGAGGACAGACATTGCCTCTGCTCGGATCAAATTGAGACCCTAGAGCATGTGATATATGACTGCCCTCTGTATGAAGATCTAAGACTGTCATGGCTTGTCCCACTTTTTCCTGAGGGAATCCTACCGTCCATACCTCAAGGCATACTTGAGATGCTGACTTCTGTCTCTGTCTCTATATTTTCTTTTGGCCCAGAGACGGAGAATTGCCTTAAAACAGCTCTTGGACGCTGGACTTGAATAAACTAAATTTATTAAATTTGTTTAATTGATGATGAAATATGGGGAATGCTGATGTCATTTTCGTAGGGTGGTTTTTTTGTTGAATTCTTTGCCATACTCTGAATATTTTAATATAAATGTAGACTTATTTATGTAGATCTGTATAAGTGAGAACTCAAACAATTTTGAATATTGCCTGCCAGGTTAGGTTAGACTAAGAGTGCTCTAATGGTAAAATAACTTTTGGGATTTAGTTTTTGAAATCCCTGAACACAGTCATCTGTGTTGGGTTAGAGCTTTGAGCCCTCTTTGCTGTATAAATGTATATAGTTTGCTCTATCTATTTTCACAGATTTCACAAACTTGTGGACATTTTAAAAATGTTTTTTATTTGTTAGCCTGTATGTTGGCCATGGCAAAAGCCCACGCCAAATAAACTAACTTGAACCATATAAAAATACAAATAATAAAACTACTATTACAACTACTATTACTACTACAACTTGTTATCACTTCTATAGTGCTACTAGGCGTACGTATTGCTTTACAATCACAGATTTTCAGAGACAGGTCGAGGGCTGGCCTAAAGTATTTTCCACTAATGACAAATTTTATTTTCTCTTGCTCCCAGCTGATTGGTTGGGGAAGCAGGACTTTCCCCAGGGTGGCAATGCTCTTTTAGAGGCAGCATTGGGGGTGGGGTGAGGTTTTTAGACAACTCTAAGTACTTCTCAGGGTGCCCATATCCTTGGTTCCATCACCAGAAGGCCATCACCGTGGGCAAGGTGGTCTTTTTGGCCAATGAGCAGGCCATACCATTCTTCTTCCTTCAACTTAGTACATTCAGAAATGGGTAAGGCAGGAAACCCTGCGACAGTCAACATGCAAGAAAAAAAAGTGCTGAATTAGAAGACAAGTGAGAACTCATGGGTCTTGAACCAAGGGCCTTTGGGTTTATGTACTGGCTCTGCACCATAAGGCTAGGCCCCTGGGGATTAGCACTGCCTTGCACCAATGGTCCTGGTGTGCAATTGGCTGGCAAGGTCCACATTCTATTGGCAGCCAGACCCATATAAGCAGGAAATGTGAGGTGTTCATCCATGCAACATAATGGCTACCTGGAAGATGCGTGCCTCTAGCTCTGTCTTGTCTCCTCAACCTCACTTGCCCAACCTCAGCCTCACTTACTTGACTACCTGGCTTCTGACCAGTGACTACCAACCACTTGATTGTGGATTGGTAGTGTGGATTGTGTTTTGGCTTGATTTTGGACTTGGACCCCTGACTTTGACCCCAGATCAGCTACTCAATTTAGGCTACTGACTTGACCTTTGATTCAGTCAAGGACACTGGCAGAGTTACGTTTGGGGGAGCAGGGGGTGGGAGAGCTGCTTTTCCCTGCCCCTTTCTCATGTGACCTTGCCCTTTTCTGAGTGTCATGACATCATGATGCTCAGGAAGGGGGCATGGTAACATTAGAAAGGGGCGTGGCAAAGGGGGGTTCCCATCATTTTCTAACATTATGATGCCATGATGTCTGGAAGGGGTGGTGCCAGAGGGTTCAGCTACACCCACATGCACCTTGCTCCCACCTATCACAGATTCAGTTGTGGCCCAAGACCACTGATCTTGTTTAGTACCCCATCTTGGTGTATTTTCAGACATTACGAGATCACAGTGAATCACGGTCAATACCGACATGGGGCCAAAGCACCCTGAACGTCTCTTTGGCAGCCACCAGATGTTCACCACAGTCAATTCCCACATGGGGTCAATTTCAACCACGCTTCGGGGCTCCCCACCAGACAATCGCCGCAAGTGAGGCCAAAGAGATTCCCGGTGGGAACCAATGAAAAGTAACGTCTGGTCGGCAACCACAGCCGGGAATCCAAGGCCAAGGAACTCAAGAGGGGGTACAAGGCCATCCGGGACAACAATAGGCGCTCCAGACACAGGGCCCGGACTGCCCCTTCTATGATGCCCTGGACCGCATCCTACATATGAAGGGGTCCATAGTCGCCCCATGGCTTGTGGGCAGCGCAGTGGTCCAGAGCAGGGTACGGGCCAAGGTACCCCCTCCCCTCGCCACCCGCCCGGTAGACATGACCTCCGGGGCCCTGGACCCCCAGGAAGAGCGCCCAGTGACCTCCAGAACCTGCATGCCCCCCCCCCCGGCAGCAGCCCCGAAAGCACCCAACCCTGGGCCGGCCCAGCGGAGTCGGAGGCCGGCACCGTCACCACCCTCAGCCAGTGGTCCCTGGGGGAGCATTCCCAGATCGAGGGGCCGGCCTCTGAGGGCTCCGAGATGGACATCGAGGGTAAGCGCCTGACCTGGAGAAGGGAGGGACCATGCCCAGGGGGCAAGGGCCGGGGGTGTGTGGGGAGGGGGCCGGGCCCGCCCCAGCCCGTGCCTCAGCTCCCACCAGCAAGGCGGGAGGGGGCCCATTCCCAGGTCCCCCAAACACCCACCCCAACACCCACAGCCCCCTCCCTTGCCTGCAGGACATGGAACACCCCCGGAACAGACCCAGGAGATGGAGCTGGCAGCTGCCGAGGAGGCCAGCCAGCAGGTGTAGGAAGCAGGTGAGTCAGGTGGGGAAAGAGGGAGGGCACCCTGGGGTGCAGGGAGGGGGTCCCCGGGCAGGCGGAGGGGAT
>QEPC01000842.1:2088239-2100912 GCA_003113815.1 Sphenodon punctatus
CCCCACCCCCCTGCTCCCGTTGTTCCTTGTGTTTTTGTCCGGGTGTCCCTGCCCCCCTTCCCGACCTTTCCCTTGTGTGTGAGCGTGCGCGTGCGTGTGTGTGTGTGTGTGTGTGCCCGGGCATGTGGTTGTGCTGTGTGTTCCGCTGTGGGTCCGCTGTGTGTGTGCGTGCTGTGTGTGGTACCTGTCAGCCTCTTCTCCCTCTTCCCCCCTCCCTTCCCGTTTCCTTTGGGTGGGCGTTCCCTTTCGTGCCTTTCAGCTTCGTTTGCCCTCAGGTGGCCATGTGTGTGTCCCGCCCCTGCCCGGTGTCTTCTGGGAGTTTTGACCACGGCTGGGGATGGGCGTCACGTCTGTTGCGCTGCCCTGGTCCGTGATGTGTCGGCCCGATTCCCGGTCATGGTCCCGGTCCCGTCACGTCTGTTTGGGGCTTTTATTCACCCCGCGGAGTGGTTGTTTTGTTCATCTCCACTGGGGATCCACTGTGGTGAACTGCCCGCCCGTAACGTCTGAAATCACCCTTTAATGATATTTTTGATTTAATAAATAAAATTTCAACCTAGGCACAAAAAACAAAAGCACGTGGAAGAATGGCTGCAGCATTCAGGAGGGCATGTCAACAAAGACTGTGTCTGGTTGTCTTCAAATGACACACAGGTTGCTCTAGGCATATACAATCTTCCTCTTCATTTGCAGAATAATCTCTGTGTGATGTGTACTGGAATTTTATCCAGGGTGCCAGAACAGCTTAGATCTGCCAAAAATAAGAGGGCCCATCCATTACTCTGTCTGTGCTTGGAAGGAGTTTTCTAAGCTGCTTGGGAAAGGCCAAAGAATAGTACTTACTGCATGTGATTTCAAGTTCTATAGATCTGACTCTATGGTGGTTTGTCTTTGCTGTTGTATTATTCCTGTTTCCCCCTATTACAGCCTCTGTGGACAACCGGGAGTGTGGTCTTGCGGGTACCGTCTACACATCGCGTTCATACAGAGAGTGTTCTCAATAGCTTCCCCACCATTATGGAACTTCTTTCCATTGGAGGTTCATCTAAGGGTAATTTCAGACATGTCAGGCCCGGAGGCCTGCCACATTGAACCACGGACCGAGATCCGTTGCAGATCCCAGTCAGGAATCAGGTCGTCCATCCTTTAGATGTACCGGCCTGATTCTGGAGGGGGATCAGGGAGGGGGCGGGACTGCGTGGTGCGATGTGCGGCTGTACAGCCCCACCGCCCATGCTCCCCTGGCCACCTGCCCTCCAGGAGATGGGCAGGCGCAGCAGCCAATATGGCTGCTGCGCCCGATCCCGTCCCATGGTCAGGACCACAATCCGGGCTGGCTGAAGGTAACAGACATCACTTTTGGCTGATCCAGGATCGTGGCCAATCCAATCACGATTGGGGCCCCATCCCACCATGATTCTGGACCTCTGGGCGGCCAGAAGTCCGGGATTCACTGTGGTTGACCATGGTCTCGTAACATCTGAAATTACCCTTGTGTCTGCTCATCTTCTGCAGACAATATAAGATCTTTCTGTTTGGCCAGGTATTTGACAGGCAGGGGTAGGGTTTAGGAAGTTGTGAATTAGGGGATTTTACTTGGTCCATCTTAGATTGTAAGCCCACTGGGCAGGGACCTGCTTCTGAAAATCTGTGATTGTAAAGCACTGTAGTGTATACACCTAGTAGTGCTATAGAAATGATAGCAAGTAGTAGTAGTAATTTTGTTTGTGTATTTTTAATACGTTAGGAGGTTTAGGATTTTTACTTGGTTTTATTTGTCTATTTTAAAATATGTTTTTATGTATTTTAACTTGCTCTGAGCTGTAAGGGAAAGGCAGGATAAAAATATAGATAAATAAAATTTATTTATTTATTTATTCATACTTATGCCCCACACTTCCCCTAAGGCTCATGGCAGCTTACAAAATAAGAACGATTTAAAAAGTACACAAAAATATATAAAAGTCCCCTAAAAAAACCAACCAACCCCCCCACCAGTATGTAACCACACACACAAAGTAAATAAATATCTTCTACTTCTTATACCTCAGAGTGCAAAGTTAGAGAGAGCTATTGAGAAAGGGACTAGCAAGAAAACTATCGACTTTCTGGGTGATCCTGTCTGCTATTGAATCTTTGGATGCACAGGTCACGTGGTTGCCAGAAGGGGCAGCACACAAGACCTTCTGCTGCAAAACCACAGACTTCCTTCCATTTCCTGTGATATTCAAGTTATAAGTTCAAAGAGTGGAATCCACTTAAGATGAACTTGGTTAACTAGAATTTCCTTTTAAGTCAAAGTGCACTTTTTCACCTGCCCTAAACATACTTCCCAAGAGTCTGTCCCACTTAAATTGGCAGCTCCACTTTTGCAGGAAATCAGGCAATGCCCTGCTTTTAGAGGCAGCGGCTGCCAGAACACTAGACTGTCCTGGTACTGCATGCGACTGTGCCACCAGTGCCACTGGAGCCCTTCTCTGCTCCCATGTAGCCAGGTTGTCAATGCCAATGCCATTCAAGGAGCTCCCACCACTGCTAGGTATGTGTGTGAGTGAGTGAAAATGTGTGTCTGTTTGTGTCTGTGGAGTGAGTAAAAGTGTCTACATGTATGAGTGTACGTGTGTGCTTGGAGGGTGGGGCTAACTGACTGAAGAGGCAAGGCCTCTTCAAAATGTTGGGAGGTATGCTCAGGGCAGGGCTTCAGATTTTTGCTGCTGCAGGCACTTCTGAGGTTGCTGCCTCCCAAAGCCCATCCTCCAGGCCACGCCCCTTCACAAGCCATGCCAGGCTCCCCCAGTGGGGAGAAAAATAAAGAAAATAAAAAATAAAATGAAATAAATTGCTGTGCCTGGATTGTCGGGTTGCGGTGGTGACCAGAAGCACTTTTCACCACCTCCATCTGGCGAGGAGGCTGTTGCTTTTTCTTTCTGATTCGGATCTGGCTGCTGTCATCCATGCTTTCATCACCTTGAGGCTAGATTATTGCAATGCGCTCTATGTGGGGCTGTCCTTGATGACTGTTCAGAAGCTGCAACTGGGTCAGAATGTGGTGGCTCAACTCCCTTCATGGGCAGGGTGCCAGAACCACATTACACGCTCTGGATTCTGCACTGCCTTCCTATAGCTTTCTGGGCACAATTCAAGGTGCTGTTTTTGACTTTTAAAGCCCTAAACAGTCTGGGCCCCACATATCTGAAAGACTGCCTGCGGTTCCTGAGATTAACTGGGAGCGCCTCCCTGTGCGTTCCGTCTGTTGGACTTGTTCATACAACAAGGGCTCGCAGGGAGGCGTTCTTGGTTGCTGTCCTGCTGCTTTGGCACTCCCTCCCCTTGGAGACTTCTCCCCTTGGAGAAGATGCCGAGCCTGGGCATCTTCTAGACGTGGTTTAAGACTTTTCTGTTTAAAAAGACATTTGGAGAGTGGGGATAGAGGATTGGGGTGGTTTTGTGTTGGGTTATGGGTGGCTGGGTATGGGGTGGGGAGGTGGTATTGTGGGGACTCAGGGGGGTTGTGGGAGGAGTTTTGATATTGGTTTTTAATGTTTTTATGATGTGTGAGCTGCCCTGAGACTTCGGGAAAGGACAGCATATAAATTTAAACAAACAAATAGAAAAACATAAAATAATAAAGAAAAACCTACACACCTGAAGTGGGAGGCATCCTCAGCTGCTGCCCAGAAACCCAGCCTGGCACCTCTGGAACCACCCCCGCCCCCTGGCTGACTGGGGTGGGGGCTGGGCTGGCTGAGGACTGGGCTGGCAGGGCTAGGGGCCGGGATGGAGGCTGAGTGGGGTGGGAGGCTGGGGGCTGGGCTGGGCTGGGGGCAGGTCTGGGCTGGCTGAGGGCAGGCAAACATGGTGGGTGGGGCAGACTGGGGAGTGAGCATGCTGGGGGAATGGGAAAGGCAGGCTGGGGGCGAGCTGCCAAGTGAGGGGGTGGGCCAACAAGTGAGCAGATGGGCCAAGGAGTGAGCGGGCTGGGTGGTCCGCAGTGCAGTGACTGACTTCCCTGCGCGTGCCTCAGACACGCACACACCAGCCCTCATCATATTTGCTCTCTGTGCATGCGCAAAGAGCAAACTTGTGTGTGGGTGTGGGTGGGGGGCTAGTGTGCACATGCCTGAGGTGTGCACAGGGAAGCTGGCCACTGCAGCTGCCTGCACAGCTGAGCTGATCCTGGCTCATCTGTGCAAGTGATGGTGGCAGCAGGTTTGGGGAGCTTTTTTGCCACCACTCCAAATCTGTGTACTAGGCAACTGCCTAGGTTGCCTTCCCCTAAGTCTGGCCCTGGTATGCATAAGTCAAAAACCAGGACTTATGGGTTACTACATTCAACAGTGCATTGTACTCTGAGAATCTACAAACTGTTTTACAGAGCTGTGTCCTATGTTAGAATAGGTACAGGACACCCCTCCAAGGGTGAAAATAGATGCAATATGGGCCCGTGGTGGCCTGCTATGGCCTTCCTGGGTCGGGGATTCACCATCATGTGACTTTCTGGGCTGCCAGATGTGGGCCTGCTGCTGCCCCAGGCTGGGTAGGCGGCTGGCCCAGATGTAGTCCCCTGGAAGATCCTGGGTTCACAATCCAGGTCAAGGGCCACTCAGGCGGGCCAATGTGGGCCATAGCAGGCCTGCACATCTGTTCCTGCACCTATCCCCTGCTCAATATCAGGGTCTGACCATTATGGTGGGGGCAGGGCACTGGGTATGTGCCAGGGGCAGTGCCACCCACCCGTGCATTTGCTCTCTTCCCCTGCCAGGGGTGGGATGGGGGAAGGCTTGCCGGCTGGCTTGGTCAGGCACTCATCTGTTCAGAGCACTGATCCAACCCGGCCAGGGGCAGCCCCCCTCCCCCAGCACTGTAGCCAGCATGCTGCCTGCACGACTGTTTTCACCCCCCAGTCTTGTGACTGAAGCTTTCAGTTCAGTTCCCTGCTCTTACCACAAACTCATGTTTTGAACTTGGGCAAGTCATTTATAGCCATGTTATCAAACTAATCAAGCACCCAAGTGGGGCTGGATCCTCAGAAGTAGCTGATTCCTGCTTGTCTAGTGTCACAAACTCTTCTATAGCTGGTTAGAGGGGACACGGTTGGAGATACAGACTCCTGAACACTTGGGAAAATTTGCCCCTGTCCAAAAGGAATCGGACCCTGATTGTTGGAGACAGGAAAAGCTGGACTTCTCTCTCTCTTTGAGCCTACATATCTCATAGGGCAGGGGTGGCTCGGGAGCTGCATTCAGCTTTTGGATAATTCAAGTACGGCACTTGGTCAGGGCTGGTCCATGCTGCCTTATTGCTCCGGTGTCTTTCTTCATTGCTCCCAAGTCTCAGCAGCTGAATCATGGCAGCTCCTCAGAATCGCAGCTGCCAGGACTGCAGAGAACTGTCTTTGGGCATCTTTAGACACAATGGCAATCGGGGCCTTAAGATGGTTACTATGTGACTGTGTGTTTTATCTAAGCACCATCACTATTTTGGGGCAATGTTTTGCCCACCGATAGCCTCCCGTTAACTCCTTGTTGGTTGCATGGAAGTATCGTGTGCGGGAGTTGAGTGTTTCCCCAGTCACCGTGGCTAACGCTGTGTCTAAAGAAATTGGGTGGTGTTTTCACAGCCATTTCCGGTCTGTCTGCCCCAAATCCTCCACTCTGCGCCCCAACAAAATAGCTCATTTCTTGCTGCACACTGTCCATGGGCTCTCCAAGAGCATCCAGGTGGTGGTGAGCAGTGAAGAATCAGCTTTTTAGCTGCAGTGCAGAGTGGAGGATCGGCCAGAGCCAACCACTCTCCTGCATTGACTACAACTCCCATAATTCCATGGGAGTGCTTCTGCCAGGTGAGCTTCCGGCACGAGCGTCAGGCAGGACCGTGATTAGCCTGGATGTGGAAAACAGTAATGGGGGCTAATCAGGGGCAAATATGGGTCAGAGAATGGGGCCAACACACATTCCACCTTCCCTTGCCATTGTGTCTAAAGGCACCCTTTGCCAGTCAATCAGCAGGAGAGTTTTGCATGTGCATGTGTGTAGGTATTCGTGTTGTGGCTCTTGGCCATACAAAAATTTGATATCTTCTCTTGTGCTTGAGGTCATAACTTCCTGTCTATAATACCGAGTGCCTCACAGTCTCAAGGTGGTGTACATCCCAAGGCACAGGTTAGGTTACTTACCTTAGGTTAGACAAGGCGTTTGTGATGGAGCCAGGAACAGAACTCAAGTTGCCTAAATCTAAACCCAATGTACTACCAACTACCACTAGCCGTCCTCTGTCTATTTAGTCTGTAAGGGTAGGGCCTGTCTCTTACTATGTGTTTACAATGGGACCTAAATCCAATTTACAGCTGCCTGTTATGCATATTAATAACAACAGCCACCAGCATCATCTAGATTAATGTGAAAACAAAGTCTTTCATTATCTCAAAAGCATCTGCACGTAGCCACCAGCCAAATGAAGCAACCCACTCCACACCCCCTTGTAAGCCAAAGCCAGAAAGTCAACCCAGTAGCCAATACATCCTGGTCTTTGGCATCTGTACCTTTGCTGCTGTTTGGCACGCTGTCTTGGCAAGAGAAGCCCAGTTGACAGAAGAAGTGAGGCTGGAAAATCTGTCAAGATCTAGGCTATGCTGCCCTGGATGCTTTTTTAAAAGCAGAACAACAACAACAAACTCCAAACCCAAGCAAGCAACTGAACCCAGGCACTATGTAGATTTGCCATGCATCTTTGCAATAGCTGCGTATTTAAATACCAGAGTCTTATTAACTTGTCTGAGCTGGCACTTTATGTCTGAGTCAAGTCACGACCACACAGTGCTGTGTTCAAAGGGTTTATTGTGTTTTGCTGCCAGCCTCTATTTACAGTATGCACTAAAACAAATGCAACCTGCTGAAGCCATTCCTGTGGGAGTCAAGGCACCTGTGTCTAACAGAGCAAGAGAGGCAAATGCCTGCAATAGAACTGAAGACAGCTGGATGGGGGTCAGACATAGATAGTCACATGTAGTGGGTCATTGTTAGGGTTAGTCCCTGGGATAAGTCCCCACAGGGGTGCAGCTCCTGGGGAGCCAGCTAGTGCTTGGCCCCTTTAAGGGCCTGGTAGGCTAGTAAACCAGGGGAGTACTCTCAGCTGGGTGTGGTTCTGCAAGCCAGTGGGCAGCAAAGATCAAGCAGGAAGGGACAACCAAAGAGAGGCAAATGGGAGCCAAAAAACCCTGCTTTGGGGCAGAGAGCTTGCTAGAGAGAAAGCCTGCCCCAAGGTCCCACAGCTCACAGGACTGCTCTGGGGACTGTCTAGAAAGAGGACAAGGCCAGAGGTCTCAGAGAGAAGAGGCTGCAGGAAGTTTAGGAGCCAGAGAAGGAGCTCACTCAAGAGATGCAGGTGGAAAACCCACTCTTTTTTTGGAACTTTGCTTGGGATTTGTCTTAGTGTTATGGAACACCATAAATAAAGCTTCATTGATAGAGGGAAGCCTGAGTGCTATGTAGCTATCTTGGAGACACTGGGCCCATGAAGTAGGTGGAGCCAGAGAAGAACTTCCCACATCACTAGACTGAGCTGGCAAAATGTCCTGTCTGGTTGCACTTTTGCAAACATGAGTTCTGCTTAGCACGAGGACTGCCATCTTGGCCGACACACTGGAAAACTCCATAGCTAAAATACTGAGTCTCTGGTGCTTGGGCTGAAGAGTCAGGCTCTATAGCTGGAGCTGTATCAGACTGCCACTGACCAATGAGTTACATTAGCACTTCTGAAGCCAGTCTCATCTACAGAACTCAAAGGCAAAGTAGGAAGAATGTATCCTTTGTAGGAAGCAAATGCACCCTGGTTTAGAGGTGGTAAAAGAGGCTTGCGAAGCCATTGACAGAGTGAAGAACACAATCCACTTCTCTTGCATCCCATCCCAACACATTGCATTTCCCTCTTCAGTGTCCTATTTTCTGCACCAAACAAACATCCATAATGACAAAGATTGGACTCAAACAAGACGATAACCCACATTAGCCATCACCAGGCATGTACCTGTGTGCCCGTCTATTGGGCGTTCGCTATGTGGCCTCCATGTGATCACCACAGCTCCACCACCCATGGCAGAGTCCAGCTCCATTGCAGGCTCACCATGTAGGTCAATCCTGGCTGTTCAGGCGGGCCTTTGGAGAGGGAGACTGGTAGGGTGGGTTGGGTTAGTGAGGGGGAATTCTGCCCTTTTAGTTCTTTTTATCTTTTTAAATGTAATTTTAATGATTATATACATATACATACACATATACATATATTGTACTGGCCAATTGGCCATGACAAATTTAAATGATACAATAAAAGAAAAATATAAACAATGTGTGTTTTTACTGATGTTTTGTAAGCCACCCCGAGCTGCTCTTGAGCAGGAGGGGGTGGGGTAGAAAAATAGTAAAATAAAATAAATAAATAAATAAATAATAGGTGCCCGCATGTCCGCGTCCCATTAATTTGGTTTGCTTGCAGCCTCGCTGGCATCCAGGTCTGCCAGCACATAGAGTCCTGCTTAGAATGTCCAGCCATCTGGGGGGTGGGGGGGGGAGGGAGAGATCTCTAGTTCACCTCTCAATTGAGAGGTGGCTGCAGGGAGGGAGATTGCTAGTGCTACTGAGTGGAGGCTGCCGCGAAAATACCAATTTGAAATACCCCTGAAATACAGGCAGGGGCTGCCCATTTATTAGGCTGAATACACTAAACATGTGATTGAGGGCTGTGTGGGGGCTGCATGGACTGAACATGGATTCTGGTGAGCAGGGTCGGCCTTAGTGGAAGCGGGGCCCTGGGTGGGGAAAGAATGTGGGGCTCCCCACTAACTTAAGGTGGCGCCGGAGGCAAAGAAGCCAGTGGCCACCAGGTCTAGGGGAGCTCCCCGGCTCAGGGGGGCACTCCCCGCTGAGCTCGGGGTGTTACCGGGCCTGGGCTCAGGGATGGGTGGAGGGGCACTCCCCTCCCCCCATCCCCAAGCCCGAGCAGCCGTTCGGATCATGTACCTGATCCACTGTCGCCGCTCTGCTCCTCTTTCTGCTGGGCCCGGACCACTGCCGCCAACTCCAGCCTCAGGCCAGAGACGGCCTGGGCCCCGACCAGGCCGTGGAAGGGGTCAGCGGCATGAGGGAGAGGCGGGGCCTCTGCTTCTCCNCGGCATGAGGGAGAGGCGGGGCCTCTGCTTCTCCATTACTTCCACTGGAAGTGAGGGAGAAGGGAGAGGCCCTGCCTCTCCCTCATGTCGCGACGCTGGTTGGCTGGGCCTCCTCCGCTGCCTGGCTCAGTCTGTTACAGACTGAGCCAGACAGTCGAGGGGGGCAGTTTACTTTCGGACAGGGAAATGAGGGGGAAGCGGGGCCTCTGCTGCTCTCTTCTTCATTTTCCCTGGCCGACTGTGGCAGACAGTGGGGGGGGGGGCACAGAGTATGGGAGAGGTGGAGCCTCTGCTTCTCCCTCACTCCTGCTGGCCCCCCCTCTGCTGGCTGTCAGATGCGCGAGTCAGCTCCTGAGGGCTCCGTGCTCAGGGCTGGCCTTACCGCAGGGTTCGGGCTGGGAGCTGGGTGTGGGGTCTCCTCAGGAGCGGGGCCCTGGGTGGCCACCCCTAACTGCCCCACGGTAAGGCCGGCCCTGCTGGTGGGCTATCATTTTGTTTGATAACACCCAGTATTTTCTCAGGGGCCAGTCTAGCAGCATGGAACATGCTTCCACAGGAACTGAGAACTGCTATAAAATTTCACCATCTTCCAGTCAAGGAGCAAGGCACCCTCAAATAATGACTTTTGCTGTTTTTGCATGGATGCCCCCCCCAGTGGGTGTGTGGGTGGGTGTGCAGTGGGGGGGGGTGTCCATGCGCATGCCACAGTGGTGACTGGGGGGGATTGGTATCCGCCTGTGGAAACACCACGGGCAGTGGGTGGAGGTGAGTGTGCGCTCCCGGCAACACTCATCTCCACCCATCACCCACCCACGGAGCCATCAGAAAAAAACAGAGAAGGCTCTGTGGGTGAAGATGGGTGGAGATGGTGGTGTGCCTGTGGGAAAGGGAGCACAACCACCTCCACCCACCGCCGGTGCACATCTATCCCCCCACTCAGCGGTGCCGTGTGAAAACGGCCTCTGTTCCAGGTTTATATTAACAGCAGCAACAATAACCCAAACCCAAGCAAAGCAAATCTTTTCCTGCAAACTTCTCCTGGGAAGAAAGAGTCATGATGAGTGCTGAAATGGGGAATGGAGTTATCATCCGTAGGTACTGTTTTAGGCCGCCATTGGGTCAGGGTTTTTTGTTTTCTTTTTTCTCTTTTTTGGTATTTCAGTATTTTGGTATTTTGATTGTGCTGTCTTCAACATGTGTGCAGGTGTAATCATGCAAACATTGCTGAAATGACATTTCCAAAATTATAAAACCGAAACACTGAAATGACCAAAATATTGAAATAACCAAACCAAAACCCCCCCAAAAGCAAAACAAATCCCAAATGAAATATTAATTTGATTATTTTTAATGGTAGTTAATTATTTTATATTTGATGTTAATTTTTCTTAGCATTTTATGATGTGATGCTGCTTTCTATTTAGGGCAACGACCTGTGGGTCACGCCATAATAATAAATTGGATTGATTGATTGATTGATTGAATAATCAAAGCAACACTGACAGAGCACAAACATGTATTATTACTCAAACCACTATTTTTGGTTTGGGTAGTGTAGCCTTGATGGGTTTATCCATTTTTTGGGGGGGAAGGCAGGATGAAAACCTGTCTAGTGTCTAGAACAGAATGAGATCAAAAGGAAATTGTCCCAGCTAAGAGATGGATTCAGTCACCTGTATTTACAGTACACAGGGCTACTTCTCAAGTAGGAATTATTCATCTGGAGTAGAGGAGGAGGGGGAAGAATGTGACCGTGAGCAAGCAGTTTATAACCATTCTAGGCTCAGTCCTTCACCCCTGCCTTAGCATTACTGGAGGCCAGTGTCCTGTTTGACTCCTAAAGAAACTAAGGCTGTGAACCTGCAATCATATCCTGGCATGTGTAACGCTCGCAGCTGTGAACATTCCTATTAACAAGGCCCACCTGCTGAGGACTAAGCACTTGCTGGTTTAGGCCATGAAGCATGGACCCATGAGCAGAGCTCCTGCAGCTCAATTAGGCAATCTTTGCCTGCCTGAGGGCTGATTTATTTGAAATTAAATCCATGAAATGTGCTAATACCTGCCCTGGCCTTGATTAAGCTTAATGTAATAACCTCCTCTCATTGTCACAGATTCTGCCGAGCAGCCGGATGCACTTCCAACTTTCCCCTTCCCGTGAGCAGCTAATATTAGCCTCCAGATGGCTTTCAGATATTTCTATTACAATTTTTTAAAAAAACTGGATAACTGGAACAGGGTCTGGGATGCATTCCCTTCACTGTCCTGCTGGACCAAATCTCAGAGCCTTTGTTGCTGGGATTCAGTAATTACGAGTCTGTAATAACCCCAAGTCCCCTGCAATTTCCAGATATTCAGGGTATGTATGACTCACCAGCTCATCCAGTGCTCTGCACAAGCTCCTCTCGATGGTGACACAACCACTGAGAAGAGAAATTATTTCTGCAGGACTGCTTTGGAAGCTGCTCCCGTGTGTATTTAGCACATTTTAACGTGAGACATTTTTATCAAGGGTCTATATTCTTTTTTTAAAGGCCATGCTGAATGTGAAGGTGATTTTTGTGCTATTTCTCCCAGGGAGGGAATACAGCTTTGCTGATTATCACTGGCTGGGAAAATCACCAATGAGAAAAAGCCTGGAGCTAGACTAGACTGTGACTTCAGATCTTCACAGAAAAAACACAGGGACTATCAGACTGGATTAGACCCACTGGCCACCCAGACAGGTACCCTGTCACTGACAGTGAGGAACAGCACATGATGCTTCAGATGAGGGGGCAAGACACTTATACTATGTAGATGTGCACCTAGAAAGGGCTCCCCCTGATCTCTATTAGAGAGAGGTTTACTAGGGGTGGGACATCAGGGCAATTACCGGCTACCGGATTTACCGGTTACCGGATTCCAAAAAACTGGATTGCCGGATTTGTACCGGATTCGTACCAGATTTGTTCCATTGATTTCAATGGGGAACTGTCCCCATTGAAATCAATGAAAAAAACCACAAAAAAACTCCCCCTTCCCCCTCCCAGACTGTGCGGGTAGAAGGGGGGGCATCCCCCACCCACCCTGCCCTGCCTGGATTAATTTTTTTTTTTTTAAAACCCTAAGTCCCTACTAGTGGGGGCTCTGGGCTGCTGCCGGCAACCTGGAGCCCACACCAGCAGGTACTAGGGTGATCCCCACCCAGGGATCACCTACCTTGCGCTCCGGGCGGCGGTGGTGGTGGTCCGACTCCGGCGGCTTCAGCGCTGGCTGTGGCTGCTAGCTTCAGTGCTACTAGGCCTTCTGGGGAAACCCGGAAGTTCACCAGAAGGTCTAGTAGCACTGAAGCCGGCAGCCACAGCCAGCGCTGAAGCCGCCGGAGTCGGACCACCACCACCGCCGCCCGGAGCGCAAGGTAGGTGATCCCTGGGTGGGGATCACCCTAGTACCTGCTGGTGTGGGCTCCAGGTTGCCGGCAGCAGCCCAGAGCCCCCACTAGTAGGGACTTAGGGTTTTAAAAAAAAAAAA
>QEPC01000842.1:2101802-2112401 GCA_003113815.1 Sphenodon punctatus
CCCCCCGAAGGCCCGGCGGAACAACCAGGTCTTACAATATCTACGGAAAGAGGGGAGGTCTGGGGACAGACGAGCCTCCAACGGGAGGGAGTTCCACAGCCGAGGTGCGGCCACCGAGAATGCCCTCTCTGCCGTCGCCACCCAGCATACCCGGGGGACTTCTAGGGTTATTATAACTAGGGTTATTACCATATAACTAGGGTTATTAACGTATCAAAAATGTCTTTCTGGTCATCTATTCAACAGCTGTAGCTGGCTTTGAGCTGTTCATGATATGCAAGTGCTGTCTTGCATTTTTGGTAAATTGCTGGGGTCTTTGGGTGTTTATTGTTTTTAGAAGGACAGTTGCCCCGCCTCTGCTCTGCTTCACCCCTGGGTGGGCCATTTGTTTAAAGATGGCCTGCCTGGGGAGAGCCGGAGTAGAGGCACAGCAGGCTGTTGGTGCTCTGGGGTAGCTCTGCTGGCAGTGCTCTGGAATGCGCCAGAGCACTGCAAGTGCAGCAGGCATCTGGCGCACGAGCTAGGGGCAGAGCAGCAGTCTGTCTACTGGATGGACAGGTGCAACAGCTCCGCTTCAGGCTGAGGGTTACCCCGACAATGCTGTAGAGCTGCGAGCAGCAGCCTAGAGTGGCAGTCCCACCCACAGATCTATGGTGTGGGGCAGGGGGTGCTGCGTGGGTGGACTGGGAGCTGTGGTGGTGCCGGATCCATTTAAACCCATGCAGTTGGGGCTGAATGCGGGGAATGTGAGGCTTTCCACCCCTGAAGCAGGCCTGGGTGTGTGTGTGTGTGTGTGTGTGTGTCTGGAGAAGAAAGCTCAATACAGTATAGTCTCTTTGATGAGAAGTGATGTGAAGAAGAGCCTGCTGACAGTGAATTGGGAGTCCTATGCTAAGGAGAGGGAAGCCAGGGTTAGAGAACTAGGGTTAGAGAATAGTTAGAGAAATTTGCAGGTGAATTCCAGCTGTGCCTACATATAGCACATACAGTAAATTGTAATTATAGGGGAGCATGATCCAACAAGTAAACTTGCTACAGAGAACAACAAGGGGAGAGAAATAAGCACACCACTAGGGTTGTATTGATATGGTGACTTCTTCAAAATGAAACTGAATGGGACTTGTTTCCCCGCACATACCGTCAACTCCAGGGCTTCGTTCAGGAGGCCATTGCGTTTGCTGTGAAGGTAGGCATTCGAACTGCCTGTCTTAGCCACTCGGATCCTGGCAAGCCGGGCTTTCTGTGGGGAGAAGAAAAACATTTTTTTCAGTCTTTCACATGTCATTGGCCATTTCTGTCTCTGTTAAAGGATGCCTCATCAGCAGGGTTCCTAGTTTTCTCTGCCAAACAATTGGAAATTCTCTGGGGAAAAAAATGCCTAAATTCTCTGATTAAAAACACCCAAGTCTGCATTTTTCGGCTGTTAAAATTAGAAATTGTTTATTGCAAATTATTCAGTTTTTGGTGACAGTTTGATGCACTGGTTGCCACTGCCATTCAAACAACAAAATAAAACAATATCTCACCCCAGCCAGCCTTGGCATGGAGCCCAAGTCTCTCCCTCTGCATGTGTGTGTGAGGGTGCTGCTTCAACCCCCTCCACCCCACCAGCCCCGGCACAGACCTCAACACACCTCTAGCTCGCCAAAAGCCAGATGTGACTGTGTTCTTGCACCAAATCTCTTCTCTTGGACATAGGCGCTCACCAGAACCTCCACAAAGCATCCATTTCCTTTATATTTCCACTGCTGCTGCCAGTGAATTTTTGCAGGCAGAAATTTCACAGAAAAAAGCCAGAATTCAGTGTTTTTCTCTGGGAAAAGAGGAATTCTGTGTTTTTCTCTAATAAAACAGAAATTCATAATTTTTCCCTGATAAAACAGGTATTCCACATTTTTCTCAGTTTTTCTGTGCTAAACGGAAAATTAGGAACCCTGCTCATCAGAACCTGCCTTTCTTTTTGTGACAACAGTCATTCTATCTGAACTAATTTCCTTTACAAAGCTTTCAAAACAGAATTCTTCTTTTTTTAAAAAAAGTTTTTTAAAAATTAATGTTTTAGTTTATGAAGTGTCAGTATTAACTATATTAACATAGGCCGACTTCTTCGGACATACATTCCCTTTAATGGCAGCGTCAAATGATACCAAATAAGACTTTTCATGTTGCAAAAATATGTGCATGTGGCCCATTGTGGGAAACCTAGATAGATAAATAGTTTGTTTGTTTAGCCTATAGGCCATAACAAAAATTGATAAAACACACATAAATACATCACAAAAGTATTAACACAATAAAACTTAAAATATAGTATAGTACACTATACTTCTAGAAGCTCTCTTCTCCACCATTCCAAATATCATTAGTCAATAGCCATGACGGATGCATGACCGGATAATAACTTTCGCAGAGGTTATAAAACACCAGCCTACTACCCAGTTATACAATGCCTTCCCCTTCTCGGGGTTTGTGGTGGCATACTTGGCCCCTGTGTCTAGTCCCTCTAGCACTAAATCCAACAACGGTACACAAGGCCAGGTCGCCATAAATTTGGAGACTGCTAGGGTTATCCTCGCTAGAGACCTTCCAGATCACCTTGAACCTGCAGTGTCTCCATGTCTCCACTAGTCCAATCGGGAGTTTCCATCAGTTTTTTCCTAAATATCTCCAATTGAAAGACCCCTACTGCAGCACGTCGCACTACTGTTATGTTTCGATTGGCTAAGATATATTGTATCCGCCTTTGATGATCCCAATAGTCTCTTCCCTCAAACCATGAGGCAAAAAACCTGTCCCGAATCCCTCTAGTCTTGGGACAACGCAACAAGTAGTGTGGAAGATCTTCAACTTTGGCCTGTCCGCAGTGGCAGAGTCTGAGGTCTGCCGGGATACCTCTAACTCTACCCTCACTCACTGAAGTTGGCATCATATTAAATTGTACGAGGGTCAAAGCCCTTCTGACTTTGAAAATTTTTATGCCCAACAGGTATTTCTCACATCCCCTTTCTATCTTTAATAGGGGGTACCAAGGAGCAATACGTTGCTCGCGCATTCCCATGCTTTCCTTTTGGTAACTAACATCCCTAATTCGAGTAGAAATTTGGGATTTAGCCTGAGCTAAAGTAGTATATACAAAATTTGAACTAGAAAAGCCCAGGCTTGTCAGACTCTGTACAATAGAGTTATACCATCTATAAGAGGCCAAACAGTTCTCTTGTTCCCTCAGGCAAAGACTGGGAAAGCGATCAGCTGTCGTATCCCAGATCTTAAGCCAATAACCCAGTTGGGCCATCCTGATCTTATCCCCAAGAGGGTCTATTCCACATTCAGCCCTCAGCAATACGATGGGGGTACTCCTGGGCACTCCAAGTCCTACTCTCAAGATTTTATTTTGGAGGGGCTCCAGGGGGAACTGTCTAGTCACACCCCAAATTTCTGCACCAAACAACAGCTGGGGAATCAATTTCCCCTTGAGAAGTTTGAGCAGAGGCTCCAACTGCCTCCCTCCCTTGGAGCTCCAGAATTTTAACAAACCAACTATCATTTGAGCTCCTCTTATCTTTGCAGCCTCCAGATGTCTCTTCCTAAATATCTCCAATTGAAAGACCCCTACTGCAGCACGTCGCACTACTGTTATGTTTCGATTGGCTAAGATATATTGTATCCACCTCTGATGATCCCAATAGTCTCTCTTCCCTCAAACCATGAGGCAAAAAACCTGTCGTGAATCCCTCTAGTCTTGGGACAATGCAACAAGTAGTGTGGAAGATCTTCAACTTCGGGCTGTCCGCAGTGGCAGAGTCTGAGGTCTGCCGGGATACCTCTACCTCTACCTGTTTAGAAGTAGAACTGCCACTACTTCTAAACAGGATTCCCAGGTACCTATACGAGGTAACCTGGCTTATACCATGAAGGCCCAAAGTCCAGACATATTCCCTTGGCCTTCTAGAGAAGACCATGATCTTAGTCTTATCTCTGTTGATTGTTGGGTGGTTTTCTTTGCAGTAATCATTTACTCTGACTAGCTGACATCTCATGCCCACCCTTGATGTAGACAGGATGATCATATCATCCGCATATAGCAGGATATGCACTGGGCGACCGCTAACAGCAGGCGGGTGCCCCTCCTGCCCTGCCAAATATCCCACTATATCGTTAATGAATAGGGTGAAAAGCAGGGGAGCCAGCACACATCCCTGCTTAACACCATTAGTTGCAAGCATGGGACCAGTCATATCTCCCTGAATGCTCACTCGGACTCTGAGTGAAGTATCAACGTATAAGAGACGAATCAGGTAAAGCAGCTGAGGGTCTATATTGTTAGCCAGCAGTTTCCGCCATAGGATGGTTCGGTTGATGGTATCCACCGCCGCTTTTGTGGGAAACCTACAGGAACGTTGTGTTTGATGGGAGTATGGAAGGATTGCCATTGTTACTACTGACTGTGCTTGCATTTGGTCACCCATCCCCTTTCTTATCTGCTTCTTCTTCTATCCTACCTCCGAGGCCACTGATGTACAGTTATTATTATTATTATTATTATTATTATAGTACCAACAATGTAACTACCAGTTAATTTGCAGTCATTGGGCCTTACTTCTGTTTTACTCCTAAAAGCATTCACACAAACAGAGGGGGCAGGATTACATGAGAGGAGACTGGACAAATGAACTGTCATATTCCTTTTTGATGTAACCCTGCTCTTTGTGGAGCATCATGAGGCTCCACTGGGGGGAGAGGCCATGTCAGAAAGGGGATGAGGGAAAGGGGACTGTCACAACCCCTTTCTGACATAACTTCACGCTTGTGGAGTGTTGTGACCTGATGGTGCTCAACAGTGGTGGAGCTATGTCAGAAAAGGGGTGGAAAAGTCCACCCCCTTTCTAACATGACTGCCTCCCGCCATCTCTGGAAGCCCTGATTCTTCTGGTTAGCCATGGGCTAACTCAGAGAAATTGGGGCTTCACCTAGAACCTGGAGACTATGGGTCAAAGTCTCTGGGTGAAACCAGGAGAGGTGGCACTGGCAACTCTTTTTGTACAGTGCCTACCACCCCGAGGACCTGACCAGCTTAAAGGCTGTCAGCAGGGACTGGAAATAACCAGTATATGTCAACCCAGACTATGGACACATCTTTTCAGCTACTAGAATATTGAAGTCAAGCATTTGTTTATAAAAATAAGTTTCTGGTTGTCCTAATTGTGGAGAAAACCTCAAAAATCGGACTGTAGTCAGCGGAGCATTATTGCTGCAGTCTGAGCAGTATCTCATTTTGGTGACGTATGAGGACAGAGATTAGGTTGGGGGGTGGGGGTGGGAGCTTAAATAATACCACATGGAGCTGGTTGAATATTGAAATGTTAAAGATGGAACTTTTGAATTTGAAATTTAAATATTTGTCAAAATCTTAAATTTGAAATCGAAAAAGTTGTCAACATTTGAATGTAAAACAAAATTTCAAATCAGCTCTCCTATCAACACATTTGATATTTTTAGACAGACCTAGGGGCAGTCACCCCCCTGTGTCTGCTCCAGCGGCAGTGGGTTTAAACAGAGTCCGCCACAGCTACTGCCTGCAGTTCACACATGCCCCTCCCCCTTGTCATAGAGCTGCGGGTGGATAGGCAGCTGCTCTAGGCTGCTGCCCACAGCTCTATGGCCATTGCTGGGGCAACCTGCAGACGGGAGCGGAGGTACAGCAACCATCCATCCTTTAGATGGACTGCTGCTCCACCCCCGGATGGTGCTCTGGGTTTGGGCGGCCTACTCTGCTTTCAGTGCTCCGGGTTTGGGTGGTCTGCTCCACTCATGATGTTCTGGAACACAAGTACTGCAAACGGAGCTGGCTCAGATCAAGTGGTGCCTGCTCCGCCTCACCCCAGGGCAGCCTGCCTCTCCACAGACAGGCCACCCGGGGGTGGGGTGGCGGAAGTGTTCATCTAAAGACACCCATTTCCCCCACTCACTCCCTAAATTACCTCACCTATAGGGGATGCTGTGATGTAAATGATATAGAACAGAGATTCTCAACCTGGTGCTTGGGAGCAGCAGAGTGCTCAGGGAATGTGTGAAAGTCTTCCCCAAGCCAGCTGACAGTAGTGTTCTGGAGCACTTTCACACATGTGACGATCGAATTAAATGAAACTGAATTGCAGAAGGGAGAGTTAATCTATGCAAATTTATGCAAAGCATTCATACATATTATTATGCAGTGCTCCCAAGTAGTCACATACATTACTCCAGTGCTCGTGACTGAAAAAAGGTCGAGAAGCTCTGATATAGAATATGAAGAAATAGAAGGGAGAAGGTTATCTAATAAAGTGGACCATTAAACTGACTGTACCTGCAGGCTGGTTGGTACCAGTAACTGTATGAATTCAGGGCTGTATCCTAGCAAGTGCAGATTGTACAGGGCTGTGTGTGCTGGGGGAGTCCATAGAGGATCCCATTACATGGGCGTCCATGAATGAACTTGAAATGATAATATGAGTTTGAGAAGCACCAGTGTAAAATACTGACCCACACAGTCTCAAATGAACAAGAGTTCCTACCTAGGGAAGGCCTGTTGCAATTCAGGAGTGGCCCATGCAAAGACCAACAATAACAACATATGCATAATGTATGGTCCTGCAATGAGCCCTGGCCCTTGACAAGCTTGCTATGTTTAACTCATCAAAAATTAATTATGACAACATTTCCCTTCCTAGAGTCAGCGTGTATCTCTGTTAAACCCTGCTACGTTAGGAGGGGGCGCACCCCACCATTTGCCCAGGCAACGAACTTCCCTGAATCTGGTGTCAATTTAATCACCCTCATTACAAGTGTTAAAAGAGATATATCTACCTTTCTGAAACAGTAGCGAAAAACCCCACATTATGGGTTTATAAACCTCAGGCTGTTTAAAAACTTTGATATATGGCAACACAAGAATAATTTGCCACAGGAAAAAAATAACACACTCTGGTAGTTAGACAGAAATCTCTCTGGCAGCAACAAATAAGAAATTCAGGGAAAGAAAAAAAAAATCTACCCACCTAAGATTTGGTTTCTTATAATTAGCTACTCCTGCCTTGCTTATTCTTAACATTAGACCCTGTGCCTTTCTAGTTAGAAGACTGAAGTCAATTACAGTGACTAATTCAAGCATCAAAAGCTAGAGTGAGACTCTATCGTTCTTAATCAAGCAGCTTTTAACTCTTTCTAATTTGTCTATTCACACGCTGCCTGACTACTGATTTGCTTTTCCCCCTCCTATTCATAATTCTGTATTTATCACCCAAACTGCCTTAAAGGTAAATGCATAAATAGCTACCGCTGTAAAAGAAATAAATAATAATAATTACCTTGAGCTGTGTTTAAAATTGCTCTATATAACACTGAACTCTAGGTTCTGCTTTCTAATTAGCCTCCCTTAATGGACACACACTGTAGCAAGAGGTAAATATCCACCACAGTTCCACAGCACATAATGAATCCAGAAACGGTATTACTGGGTATGCATGAGTGACTCTGGCACTCTGTTTTCGAAAGATTTGCTTAACCTTCTGAACTCAAACTCACACACACACACACAGTCTCCTTGGCAAAGATGTACCCTGCCTGATATTCTGCAAGTTTAATTAGGAGAAGGATTGGAGACCACAGTTTTCAAATATGGCAAACGATACTGACTAGAGATATTACTCTGGAGAAAGTGGTTCAATTGTGGCCATTCATTGAGTGCCAACCATGAGCACTTGCTGAAAATCAAGACCCCTTAAGGCAGGCATGGGGACCCTTTTCCCTCCCAGGGGCTACTTTGAAAAATCAGTACAAGCTCTAAATCCAATGGCTGCTTAGAGGTTGGGGGTGCTGATATTTAAGTGGTGTACTCAGGAAGAGGAGGGTCCAGATCAGTGGAAGGTACTCTGCAGTCTGGCTATAGGTTAATGTAAAGAACTATCTGACATCACAGGAGCATTTTCTCAAGGCACCAACAGTGATTAATTTGTAAAAAATAAATTACCAAGGTCCAAGCTGGCCTCAGAAGCCACATCCCCTGTCACAGATGCCTCACATCCCAGAACTTGTGGGAGGATGGAACGGAATTCTAGTCTCCAGCTAGCAACCCATCACTAGACCACCGTGCCTCTGTACAGCTAAATGAAAAACAGGAGTTCTTGTTGCCATTTAATCTGTATGATAGGCAGAGGGTGGGCAGGACCCTCACCCTGGGCAGGATGAAAGTGTGACTATGCCTTGCGCCGACACATGTAAGAATTCCCCTTCACACCTTTTTTGCCCAGTTGTTAATAACTTTCATTACTGTAACAATGACAGCTACATAACAGTGATCATTGGAGCAGTCTTGGCAGGAATTCTATGCGACTTTGTAGGAAGAGAGAAAGTAGAGAAATTGGGTGGTTGCTTATTAGCAAATGATGTGCCAAAATATGGTTTGTGCTGGAGCTAACATGGCTTCTCCTGGTTGATCTGTCTGTCCAGGACTGAGGGTAGGAATAGAGAGGATTTCACATGTTCTCTACGCCTGTAGCAAGCATTTCATATGTGCAAATGTGCAGCAGGATTTCATAAGTGTGCCAAGATGTATGGCAGTACCCGCTCAATCTTCCGGCAGCAGCTTCGGTTTCTTCCTGGTCATGGCTACTGTGGGCAGAGTAGGTTGCATATGGAGCATTCTCCTAGTCAATCTCTCCCCAGCCAGCTGTGCCACAGGCAGGCCAGGTGGGATTAGCTGCCTGCTGGGGATCAGTATGGCAGGCAGGAGCATCCTCCAGGCCAGGCTCACCCTGGCCAGCACTGCTTCAGCTGTATTGAAAAGTGGCTGCTGTCCCCAGAGTGTTCAGTGCTAAGAGCGTTTTGCTGCTGAGCAGCTGATATGCAGTGATAGCAGCTTGCTCACAGTTTCCCTGCAGTAGTTCTGGTCTTAGGACTGAAGATGATGCAAGGGGACCATTCACATGCTTTTTTTGTTTACATGGTAGCCATAAACAGAGGTTGTTGCTTCATTTGGTTAAGTAGCAATTGCCTGAGTTTAGGCATAAAATCACGTAAACATGGATTTGGGACCAGAGCACTTATGCATGAAAAAACACACTGAGAGATAATGGCTTTACACATCTTAGATGCACCAGGAATATACATTCCTAAATAGAGGTTTAAGTATGTACAGCTGGTTAAATATACATTTTCAGAATCATCCCACTAGAATGCCACCTCAATCATTGGTTTGGTTTCAGCTGTGTCATTCCATCCCTGTATTCTTTCTTACCAAACATCATATTGACTAAAAATGCATTTAATCAAAACACCTCCCACCATTTTCTGTGATAAAAATTGACAATGTTTTCCCAAAAGAAATTTTCAATTGAGGTCAACACCTGTGGCCCATTTCCCAGGAGGCAGTGAAGCATCATGGCCATAGGGATGTGCACAGTAACTCTCTTTTGTTTTTGTTATTCATTTAGTTTTCATTATTAAAATGTCATTCATTTTAATTATATTCCGTTAGTCTTTGTTTTGTTTTTACTTTTGTTTTTGATTTCCATTGGTTTCAATGGAAAACACATTTTTGGCAGTAGTTTTTTTTGTTTTTCATTCGATTTGGATGAAACTTGTACTCTCCAATGGAGGGCATTATAAGTGGCAAATTTCAGAAAGCTTGAATAAAAGGATTCAATGTTATAAGCAGTTGGATTTTGTTATTTTATGAAAAGCTGCATACATATTCTTGGATGTAACGTCTTTGTGTACGATCTAATTTGTTAAAACTTGGAAAGTAAGGATGGGCGAACAGATCGCGGTTCAGGTTTGGTCGTTCGGTCCAGTTCAGTTCACCTGTTCGGTTCGGCCATTCGGTTCGGTCGCCGCGTTCGGGTTTGGCCGTTCGGTTCAGTCGTGTTTGGTTCGGGCATTCGGAAAAAGTATCGTGAGAGCCCATGATCGGCCCGGAAACAGGAAATTGGAGTGCGTGCAGAGCTTGTGTGGGTGAGAGTGTGTGTTGTGGCTGGCTGTGTGTTTGTTTTTGATTTGTGTGTGTTTTGGCTGTGTGGTGTGTGTTGGTTTTGGTTTGGCTGGTTGGTGAGTGTTGGTGGGTGCTGTTTGTGTTGTGTTGGGTGTGTGTTTAAAAAAAAAAAATGCACAAGAAGGTGACCAGTGCCACGAACATTAAACACCGGGCCTGGGGGAAGGCCAAGGTGGCGGAGCCGGTGGTGGAGGAAGAGGTTCCTCCGGCCGCTCTTTGAGGACAAGAAACTTCAGGCTCTATCCGTTAGAGTGAGCTCACTGGCATGTGGTTGGGTGCGTGGGTAGTGGGCATCAGTCAGTCACAAACAGTGGGCATCAGCGAGTAGCAGCAGATGTCTGCCACAGAGAGAGAGGGTACTGTAGTGTGGGGGGCTCTTCCAGCAGTCAGGCACAAGCATGAGCAGCACCCCCACCCAAACATGTGCCTGCCAGCCATCCCTACTCTCCAGTTGCCATCCCTACCTAGCACCCACAAATAAGGGCAGGATTTGCACGTGCCAGCCAGGGTCTTTCCATTGCCATCCCTCCCTAGCAGCACCTCAGGGAGGGCAGGATTGGCACGTGCCAGCCAGG